>OZ016503.1:37549836-38029485 GCA_963966595.1 Physocephala rufipes | reverse complement strand
AAAACAGCATTTCTATTGTATTATACAATTCTTGAATTGAGACTTGTTTCTATTCCACACTGAATAAAAAAGCAATAAAAAACAGTTTTGTTTCAACGATACTACTGTGCGTTTTATTAACATTTCTTTAGTCTAGTATTAATTTTTATATAACATTGATATTTTATGAAGCCTTATTTAATGATGATTTAATCCGTGATTTTGGTCTCTGATTGAATCGCTAAAACTGTTAACCTAAAATGGTTGTTTCTATATATAAACATTTCAATTAATCTCATATTGATTTGAATAATTTTCTATGCTTATTCGTTTGTTTTAATATTAGGAAACTTTATATATATATAATTAATAATTAAACATTTTCATTATGAAATTAAAAGCCAATAAACGTTTAATTGAAATATAAAATTAACTACTAGTAATTTTATTAGATTTGATTGCTATTACTATTTCGTAATTACACAATTTATGAATGAGTTAAAGGAATAATTTAACATTAAATAAACCGTGTAGTATGAATTGAGTTTCTTACATTCAAACTGATCTGGAAATTCGCTCGAACTTTTACAATTTTCATTAAGCAATAATTCCTTATGCATTAAATAAATATTCCGATTTGATTTGATAATGCATTTGGGACACTTTCAAAATGAATGTGTAAAATCTTTTCCTCTCTCACACGCGCACACACAGTCCTAATTTTAATAGAAATAGCAACCAACCAGATTTGCTAATTAACATTTATGCATTCAATGAATTTAATTATAATGCATCCATTAAAAGTATTTTCATTTTTGAATTATTACTTAAATTCTGCAATTTCTATAGTTTAATATAAAAATATTGTCAAACATATATATATATATATATATATATATATATATATATATATATATATATATATATATATATATATATATATATATATATATATATATATATATATATATATATATATATATATATATATATATATATATATATATATATATATATATATATATATATATATATATATATATATATATATATATATATATATATATATATATATATATATATATATATATATATATATATATATATATATATATATATATATATATATATATATATATATATATATATATATATATATATATATATATATATATATATATATATATATATATATATATATATATATATATATATATATATATATATATATATATATATATATATATATATATATATATATATATATATATATATATATTTAAGCCTTATAAGCAATTATGAGTATATGTGTTAAATCACTGCATTTGTCAGGATACTATCGCGTGCTATTTCCTTTACGATATTCGAGTTTTTTTCTTATTCGGCATTTGTTGATCTTTCGCATGTTTCAATATTTGGTGAACTAATTTCGATTCATCAATTAATATATGCTCACCACTAGGATGATAACCATTGGCATCTGCGATGTATGTCATTGTGATTGGTACACCCTCCAGGGAGACATATTGAAACACACCGCTGGCTCCGTAAGGGTTTCCAGCCGCCTTGGTAGTAATCCCATTCGACGTTTGAAATTCGTAATGATAATCTCCCTTGGCATTCGGTGGTCGATTGTGATAGTAAAGAGTTATAGCAGTGCGATCTAGCATTATTTTTGTCGCAGCAGCACCAGCACCGGCAACATTTTGCGGGAAAACAGCCAAACTGATCCATAACGAAGCAGGCAACAACAGTAAAACAAGTTGTTGGATGAGCTGAGATTTTTTTTTGTTTTGTGTTAATAAAAAATTTATTAAAGTTGTTACTTTTATACATTTAATTTTTTATAAAAAAAATCACCTGGAATTTGTTGATACAATACAAACTTAATTTCAACATTGTTCGTTATTTCGAATTGATTAAAAATTGAATTGAATTTGAAAGAACGTTTCGTCTCACGACGATAACCAACAGCATTCAGATATCCAGATAAAATGAGAGGATTAGTTGGTTAGATGGATGCTTTTATAGATTAAGCTCGTTGCGAATATATCGAAAAGTATTTTTGCACCCGAAATACTTGCGTCGAACATATATATCCGAGAGAGAGAAAGAGAGTGACAGGAACGGAATGAGAGTGATTATATATCGTACAATCTTAATTACAATTAGAATTGATAAATGTTAGAAAATCAATAATTTTTTGAAATTAATTTTAAAGAATTATGCGTATATATATATATATATATATATATATATATATATATATATATATATATATATATATATATATATATATATATATATATATATATATATATATATATATATATATATATATATATATATATATATATATATATATATATATATATATATATATATATATATATATATATATATATATATATATATATATATATATATATATATATATATATATATATATATATATATATATATATATATATATATATATATATATATATATATATATATATATATATATATATATATATATATATATATATATATATATATATATATATATATATATATATATATATATATATATATATATATATATATATATATATATATATATATATATATATATATATATATATATATATATATATATATATATATATATATATATATAAGGCTGATGTTGGTTATTCTTAATAAAGTTACTTGCAAAAAGTGTAAATACTTATGATCATTAAGTGATTTAAAATTAGTTTTAAAATGCTTTTACTTTATTTCTTTTCGTTATCAAACTAATTAACTCGTTTTCTATATTTTCGAAATTTATCCGAATAAAATGGCTTCGAACCTGTTGATGTTTTATAGAAACATATATATATATTATAACGATGATAGATTTTAAGCTAGTTTTTTATATAAGAAGTGCAATACTGAAATCGTGGCAATAGAGAGAAAGAAAATAGACACTGACTTCAATAACGGTAGAAGCCAATGCATTATTATAGAAATTGAATAATCATAATTCAAATATGATATTTTTTTCGAATGACATTCAGATCGTCGTCGCATAAAAACGCGAATGGTCATCTATTTGTTTCTAAATGGTTTTTCCTCACCATTGCCTCTTATTGTTCATCTAGGAAGTATCAAAGAATTCAAAGGGTTCGTGATATCTTCTTTGAGAAGGCTATTGCTGATAAAGGCACTTTATTTCCACTTCATGTTTTCTTATGGTTCTTCTGGATCAGTCAGCTAAAGTTTTTTAGAGATCTTCTCGAAACCGAACTCGGATGAAATTAATTAGCTATCAATTTCAGAAAAATACTTGCTTAAGTTTTTCTATAAATTCCAATATAAAACTTTTGACTTTTGATTTAAACAAATAAAAGTGAATGTTATTCCGTAAAAACAAAGCCAATTTAAAGAACGCGTCGAGACTGTCGCTTCAGTCGAGAGATGAATTAAAATAAATTAATGAAATGAAAGAAAATTATTGGTGCACTTTTCGTAACATTCAGTGAGATTAAAAATTGCGATAGCAACAAATCCCATGAGATAAACAAATTCAATTAAAAAGGAACAGGTTTCAAAAAAATTTTAATTATCAACGAAAGTGTGTATGCGTATTTTTTTCTTTTCTTAATAAGAAAACGTAAAATTCGTTTAAAATATATTAAAAAATTTTAATGTTTTTGAAAATTTTATTATTATAGGGATATCATTTATCTTTAAGACTATTGAAATTTATTCTATTTTAATTTGCGCCACTGTTATTTTTACTTGTTTGATTAAATTCGCGAGTACTAAAAAATGTGGAATTATTTATTTAATTCAAATTCTTCTCATACGAGCTTATTCTTAGGAATCAAAACTGAGAAAAAATACAAAAGTATGTTGACTACAAAATTATAAAGTGTATTATAAAATTATAAATTTCAATGCAATAATATTTCCATAATGCAGCAGTTGCCTTTTAAGCAAAAATAAATAAGTAATTTTTCATTAAAGGTAAATATTGGCCCCCTTTTTTGAAAGCAAACCGAAAGTTCACAAAAAGTCAGTTTTGGGTCTTTTTTCTTATAAACCCTCCCAAAATTTGTTTAATTTCAGGTCATGTCATGCTCATTTAAATTCGGGTCAAACGAGAATACTGCAACTAATTTTGGGCGAAGCATAAATATTGCAAACCATACTCGCTTATAAGCCTTACCTCGTGGTAACAGAAACAGGCTTTTCGTGTATATTTCAATTGAGAGAGTATTTTTTTCGAGAGTCCAGAGAGTTTCTGCAAACGAGCTTCCCAACAGATAACGCAGAACAGTTTGGGCGTTTTTCAAATGAAACAAATCCCACCAGATATAAAATCAAAACGGGTTTGGGTGCTATTTTATTACAGTATTTCTTTAACATTAATTTGTTTTTTCAAAACAAATTTCGACAAATTTAAAAATATGAAAATCATATCTATATAAAAAGACTTAGGCATTATTTCATTTGTGCGTAATTTAATGGAATCATATTTTAAATTAAAGTTACATTTAATTGAAGTGAGGAATGATTTAGGATAAAATTAAAAAATTATAAATTATAAATGATTTAAGAAATAATTGAAAATTCATTGAATAGAATTAACTAATATTTTAAAAAGTACTCGAACATTAAATACATCATAAAAATTTATAAAATGATTACTTATAATTTAATCAAATTGTGTTTCTAAAATCTAATCTAAAGATTATCTACATTCTGAACTTTTATCTATTTAACTTTGCTTTGTAACTTTTTGCTTTGTTTTGTTTTGTCACTTATTTTTCATTGAGTTTCTTATCCGTATGATTTTCAATATATTGAATAGATCTTAAAATGTAATCAGGAATAGGATGTGGTGTCGGTAAGTGCTTTCCTATCGGATGAAAACCCAAATGATCTGCTATATATTCCACTTGTATTGGTATACCTTCAGGCGACGTATAACTAAAGATACCAAAGCTTTTACCATCATTCCCAGCATTTTGTACATGAATTCCATTACTGGTACCAAAACTGTATTTGTAGAAACCCATTTGATTTACTGGAAAATATTCGGAAAACGTTGTAACAGCTTTTCGTTCTGATTCCGTCGATGTTCCCAATGATGATGATGATGATGACGATGTACAAAGAAAGACTGCTAAAAAGAGAAGGGAAATTATTACTAGAAAGAGAAGGAGTAGTTAAATTATTTTATAAATTATTATACTATATACTTAACATGTTAAATAAAGAAATCTACAAATGGCTATATTAGTTTTAGCCATTGTGTTTTAAGCTCGATTTTGTTTTGAATACTGTTTGATGTTTACCAAAAGAGATTCGCTTTTATACCACGTTTAAACAATCTGTTTATCTAATATAATTGTTCAGTTGGAAAGCTATTTTAACTTTGACCTTGCTCTTTATTCTATGCTTTACTGAAGTAGATTATTTAAATTTTATGGAAATAAATATTGAATAAAATACTTACTGAATGCTATTACAGCATTATTAAAGAGAACCGAACAGACTCCACCGAACTTTCTCTTAAAACGTGATCAAAGTTTGTTGGGAAAAATTAAAAATATTCAAAAATAAAAAAATCTTCTATAAATCTGACTTGAATGAATATTTTTTGAACAATTTTTTTGTCAATAATATTTTTTTCTTTTTTGTCAATTGACTAATTTGACAAATCTGAGAAATTATAATATGCATTTAGGAACGAAAAACATAAGTTCTTAACTCTCAAAATTGAAAGAGAAGAGAAGTTTTCTCAATATTGTACGTATTCAATATTCTATATAAATATATAACCCTATAACTTCGATTATACGATCCTCAAGATTCTATCGTACGAATACATATTATTTAATATATAATATCCTCTTGCTCTTCAAATTTACATACAAAGAATTTCTTTAAATGAATAAACACTTTGTGTTTGTGCGTTTTTCAGTTTTATTTTCAGGATATTGATTCTCGGCATTTTATCATCCTATGAATCCATTTCTCGATGAAATTAATTGGATTATGATACGTATTAAAATTATTAATATCGCGACGGAAATCACGTCGCTAGAGATATATCTTATATCTTGAATTTAAAAATGAATACGAATAGTTTTACGAAATCACAAATCTAATTATATCTGTTACTAAAAAGTCCTTTCGTGTAAATCAGTTTTGTAACGAAATTATTGTTGATCCTTTTTCAGTTGTGGCGGTGGATGCAATCGAATGTATTCTAGAGCTCGCAGAACATAAGCAGGAATTGGTGGTGGCGTCGGTAAATGGTCACCAATCGGATGATAGCCGTCCTCGTCAGCGGTATACGAGAGAGCAATTTGTTCACCTTCGGGCGAGACATAGTTGAGGGCACCACGTACACCGTTCGTATTGCCAGCCTCCTGGAAAAGGATGCCGTTACTGGTCTCGTATGCGTAATGATAGTTTCCCTCAGCATCGGCAATATCATTTTTCAAATTACGTATTTCAGCATTTTTATCAATATTATCGGCACGGATCAATGACACGAAAATTCCAAAAATTATCTAAAAATAAATAAAAGGCGATCGTATAAAAGACAAATAAAGTTTTTTAAATTTTTTGCTGTTTGTGAAAAGGGATAAATAATGTTAAAATCATTATATGTTGTTTTTATTATGCTTCTTAAAAGCATCCTCCTCTTTCTAAAATTACCGCTTTAAACATTTTTTATATCTTCAAATATTATTGGCAGTAAGTAAAGTTCCTCAAAATGAAAGGCTGGTGATTGAAGACACAACCTATTGACACTGTTTTCAATTGTTCAGAAGCACCACGTTTTTATACTTTCGACAATGCCTTTATATATAATTGTACAAACAATAAAGGAATCTTCAAAAATATTGCTTTTCGATATTATTATTGTTATTGTTATTGAAATTGTAGGTGATGTACTTAAGAGTTTCAGCGAGAGGGTCAAAACACGCTGCCGCATACATTCATTGTAACTCAATGCGCGCGCAAATCCTTTTAAATTATCCATGACGAAATAAGTAGGAAAGCGACACTGAAATTACAGAAAGAAGGAGGAAGACGAGAAAGAGAGCAGGAAGGAATTTAACCAGTTTTGATGGTGGCATATTTATCTTAATGTGTTTATTTATATATATACTTATATATATTACTTATATTCATTTTTGTACGTTTTAAAAGTGATCATAAATCTTTTGTTTGTCGAATAATATAATCTTAATATTAATTCGTTAATTAAACAAAGATTTACTTAAATTAATTTTTTAAAAATCATTAATATTCTTATTAATGTATTTAAATATACTAATAAAATCATAGGAATATTATCATTAACAATCCGCACTTAACATCCGTTAGTTCGCACTTTTATAATTTCTTTGACTTTTACAATTTCATAAACATAAACATATTTATTTATTTAACATATTTATCGATAATAAATAACGCAAGGTCAGCGACAACCTGGCGGTTATCACACTCTGATCTTCCATATCTTGTTTTCAATGCTTTCAATTCGATAGCTTCGCCGGCATTGAACCAATTTTTGTCCACGAACATAACATGATTTTTTTATAAAAAAGTAGTTAAGTGGTGAATGATTTTATTGAATGATGAGTAAACCATTCCGAAATGATGGAGAAGAAGAAGTAAAATACAACAAAACATTTCATAGGTTTTCTTCTGGTTGTTCGCCACATTGAAAACCATTCAAGAAGGTATGATAAAGATGTGATAATGAATGCGATAATGATATATTGACAGTGGTTTCCAAATAAAAAGATATCATATTTAAATTTTCTTCTAAATGAAACTTTGAAAAATAATACTATGTGGGAAAAATTTTGTACACTAGTCAACGTTATAAAATAATTGCATTATATTTCTTACAAATTTCAACTATCTCTTGAATTGACATTCAACGGAAATAAACTCAATCAAAACCCGAATGGGGATTTATTTGAATTTATTTGACATTTTAAGAATTATTTTGATTGTTTGAAGCAATCGATGTTGTCAGATTCTTTAATTAGCTCCAAATATAATTTACAAGTTTGTGTCTTAAGTCTTGTGTTAATATGATTAATGAGAGGTATTTGTGAAAGAGCACACAAAGAGAAATTAAATTTCGTTTTTTTAAAGTGAAACACAAGCGCTTTGAGAAAAGTTTGTTTACCCTGATTATCATATTGATATACTTGTATGACCTTTCTTAAAATTCCAATTAACTTTTGAACTGATTTTGAACCGAAACTAAATCAATCAAATAATTTTACGCTTTCAAAATCTATGTTTTATTTTTTCTGCAATGCGGGCTTTTCGAATAATGAATTTACCATAAAAACTCTCAAAACACACTTTTCTTTTTTAATTCAAACAGTATTAATAAGAATCAATAATATTCAAAATCAATCCGTGAAAATAACATTATAATTAACAAGATGTTGGCAACTTGTTTTACATTTTACGCCAAATTTACGAATTATGCCAAATACGCTTACAAGAAACTAACAATGTGTGACAATAACTGGTTCCTAAATTTAAAATAATTTAAGATATCTGCAACAACACAATTCAGTGTTTTTGTTTTTCTGTTTTAATTTTTTTATAGAGTACTCGGTTTTAATTAAATTTTTTAACGTCTGATACAAGAATCTAATAATCTAATAATGAATCTAATTTTAAATTATTTCAAAATTTATTTTAATGAAAATATTTTAGAAACGCAGAGGCATGCGAGGATGTGGGTGCGTGTGTGTGTGAGTGTGCGCTTGTGCGTATGCGCATTAGTATTACCATTACATTAAAATGTTTTGTAATTATTATACGTAAACACAAACAAACAAAAGGAGCTTTACTTTTTGGTTACATTTTAAAGATATTAAATTAGTTTTAATGAATGCATGTACAAGTACATACACGTGAAGAAGATTAAAAGTTGGGTAAGGTTCGACATGATTTCAGACAGCTCAGACGCTTCATTCAAACAAACCGGGCTGTTTTCTAATTGAATTTTGAGCGTCAGTTAAATCTTTTGATTTGTTTTTAATTTATGTTTTTTTTTATTTATTATTTTTTTTCATTTTTCTACTTCGTAATATGTTTTTTATGTTTAACTTGTATCTATCGGGCTAACGCTAAAGAAGTATATAAGCAAAGATTAATGTGAGCTCATTAACAGTTAACTAAAGAAGATCATAGCAAAATGTTCAAAATAGTGAGTAATACCATTAAGAAGTTCCTATAAAGATTCGTCATAATGTTCGAAGGACTTTATAGGAAAAAGATGGATAATTTTTTTCTAAACTCAAGGAAAAGAAGTTGCATAAATTTTCTTTTTATTTTCCAGCTCCCAATCTTGGCTGCTTTCATTGTTCTCACGTATGGTGACAATATAGATCGAGATGCCCAAATTCTGAGTTATAAAAATGAACCCGCCGATGCTGAAGGTCATTACGCTTATGCTTTCGATACCAGCAACGGCATTCAACAGCAAGAGGCTGGGAATCCTCACGGTGCTGCCGGTGCTTTCGAATATGTATCGCCCGAGGGAGAAAAGATCGCTTTAAGTTATACAGCTGATGAGAATGGATTTCAGCCAGTCGGCGCACATTTGCCCACACCACCACCAATTCCGGAAGCTATCATAAGGGCCCTCGAATATATAGCAGCTCATCCATCGGAGGAATAGAATGTTTAACCGTCAAACCCAAATCAGCTTTTCCATATCATTTATGTATACACATGATATAGTATATATGTATAGCCATACAAACTTAACACATACAGTCAAGCAGGAATGATAACGGAGAAGAATCTGTTAAGCACAGGAAATTAGTTTTTTTAAAAATTTATTGAAATGCTAGGGCTAGTCAGAAGATATTCGGTTTTATTTTATTTTTTAATTAACTGTCTCTTGATTGAATATATTTGTTGTTTTATCAAATTTTTTTCAGAGGATTAAATTTTCTTTTTATTTGAATCAATTCGATTTGAATGGAATAGTATTTAGGAGAGTATTTTATAAAAATATTTCTACATGTTCGTTTTTATATATAAATATATGCATAATCGAAAAAATTATATCGATATAATTATAGTAAATATTGTTAACTTGAATAAAGCACATCATTATTAAAATGCAAATGCAATATAATGCAAATATTACATAATCACTTCGTTTTAAAACATTATCGTATTTATTATGAAAAAAATGTGACTCCAATTTTCAGTTAATTCTGATAGAAAAGATCGACCATTCAAATCCATCCGCGCTTTTGAGCGTAAATATAATTTCGTTAAATCCAGTTTACGGAATATACAAACAATTTTCCTTGAAATATTTATATTCTGTATCCTATGAATACAGGAAGTTTTATATTAAATGGTATACAAGATCTCTTCCATTTTCGAACGTGGACTGATTGAATTTAACAGTAGACACATCCTTCATCTATCCTCACATCGAATTTCGCAGTATTTCCATTGTCCCAGCAATAGTTATGACATTATAATTATTCTATTCTAGTTTACGCGGCTTCGTTTAAGCGGCTTCGTTATGAACGCCGCTTGTCCACGAGACTTATTGAGGAGATGAATGCCATTCTTAAGGGTGTGGCATTATGACCGAGGATTTGGGAAAGAGAAAGATCTACGCGCGATTTGTTGAACATTCTCTTGCGAAAAAGCAAAAAGAAATGAGATGTCATGCCAAGGACATCATACAAAGACGTGAAATTCGTCAAAAAGGACCCTAATTCATGTCATCCATGCTCTCTGCAGATGAAACATTCATGTGCATTCAATACGAACCACCCATCAAAAGAAAGAGGGCGACATAGAACTCATCAGATGAATCAAAGAAAAAAAGTGAGGATTTAGAACAGTTGAAGTGTCACATCAGAAGGCTTCGACCGAACGCTATTCCGGTCCTCGAGTACCAGACATACTTTGACATGCTAAGTTTTAAGATTAGTTTTCTAAGATTAGTTTTAACGTTGTAATGACTCGGAAAGGGATTATTTCTAATTACTAGTAATAGAAGAAATGCATTCTAGAGCGTCTTCCTTTTTATTTCTAAGCAGTATCATTTAATCAAATGAATAAATGATGAATTAACGTATTGATTTTTTCCTAATTCAGTAACTGCCTTCTACAACAACGCAGGTAGGCTTAGCCAATTTTCATATTAATAAATAATATTAATTAATTGGCTATTTAATTTCTGGATACCTTAATATATATATATATATATATATATATATATATATATATATATATATATATATATATATATATATATATATATATATATATATATATATATATATATATATATATATATATATATATATATATATATATATATATATATATATATATATATATATATATATATATATATATATATATATATATATATATATATATATATATATATATATATATATATATATATATATATATATATATATATATATATATATATATATATATATATATATATATATATATATATATATATATATATATATATATATATATATATATATATATATATATATATATATATATATATATATATATATATATATATATATATATATATATATATATATATATATATATATATATATATATATATATATATATATATATATATATATATATATATATATATATATATATATATATATATATATATATATATATATATATATATATATATATATATATATATATATATATATATATATATATATATATATATATATATATATATATATATATATATATATATGTATATATATATATATATATATATATATATATATATATATATATATATATATATATATATATATATATATATATATATATATATATATATATATATATATATATATATATATATATATATATATATATATATATATATATATATATATATATATATATATATATATATATATATATATATATATATATATATATATATATATATATATATATATATATATATATATATATATATATATATATATATATATATATATATATATATATATATATATATATATATATATATATATATATATATATATATATATATATATATATATATATATATATATATATATATATATATATATATATATATATATATATATATATATATATATATATATATATATATATATATATATATATATATATATATATATATATATATATATATATATATATATATATATATATATATATATATATATATATATATATATATATATATATATATATATATATATATATATATATATATATATATAATAAAGGAAACAATAAGGGAAGAGCTTAAAACTATTAAATATTATTTTAAAAACGTTATTAAGAAAAACTTCTTGTTTAAATTGAAATAGTTTTACAATTAGTAATTAAGAGGAAGATTTACATGCTTGCTCATTGCATTAACATTAACGGAATAGAACTAAAACTGAAAGATATAACTTAAGCTAAATGAGCTTAGAAGTTATGAACAATTGAATTTTGCGTTCAGGTTTCTGTCACGTTATTTCTGATTTGAACCTGAAACCCTCGTTTAAAGCCTAATTTTAGGTGCCAATTATTATGTTTCTTTTTAATTGTTTTGCATTTGTTTGATTTTTCTATCACGTGTAAAAACTTTATTGTAAGGAACAAACATTTAGCGAAGCTCATGGTAATACAGTTATCAAAGGTGTTACAAAATAATTATTGAAATAAATATGAAAAAAGAAAATGTTTTAAAATGAAGTATTAATATTTGAGATGTTGGTGACCGCTAGGAACTTCTGATTAGGGAACGCAAGCGGTGCAATCATTGAAGACTTCTACCCAACACAAAACGTCCTGACAGAATACAAAAAAATTTCTGGAAATCTCATATTAACCCATTCATTGGAGTACATAAAGATATATTAAATTTTATCAGTTCTTAATTTATTACATTATGCAATAATATTCCTCAAAAATATCGAAGAAAATAAACATAATAAATCAATAAATTTTTTAAAGGTATAGAAAAACCTTCAACTTTCATATTTATTTAAAATGACATTTTTACAGGCCTTTATTTCTTATTAAATCCAATCGCACCATTTTTTTGTAATTGAAAAAAAATAAATTGAACGACAATCAAGCAGTATTTGTATTGCATCTACACAATCATATACTAGTAGAAATATTCAATGAATATATTCTACTGAAATTAGATTAAAATTAATTTGAAATGTATAAAATACTAAAATATTTACAATTTGCTTTCTAATTTTAATTCCTTTGTGTTCTGCTGATTTTTGCTTGTTGGTCCAAATTTATTTATAAAATCATTGATAGGTCCAATAATGTCCTCAGGATTATTCATATGCAAGTGATGAGTGCCGTCACTTTCGAAATACTTGAAATTTGGATGTTCTAGCAATATTTCTAATACTTCATCGTAATATTTTTTGTCTTCAAAATACATTGAATGACGTGCCTTTATAAATAGATATGGACATTTTATAAGTTTAGCCAATTCTACGCAGAGCTCTTGTGGGCCCACGGAATAATTATAGAATTTCAAACGACGATCTCTACATGACGTGCCTTTATAAATAGATATGGACATTTTATAAGTTTAGCCAATTCTACGCAGAGCTCTTGTGGGCCCACGGAATAATTATAGAATTTCAAACGACGATCTCTACAAAAGTAATATTTCTCCGGATATTTTGTAGATTTTTGAATATTGCGTGCTAGCAAATACTTGCAAACGCCTTTGTCAATTGACTTCAACGAGCCCCTGTATAAACGTTCGACTAGTTCGTCATATGTATAGCTTGGAGGTTCTGCATTACATCGATTTCGTTCGTCCTCTTTTAAAAAATCTCTCATTCTGGTTTCCAACGTGCGTATAACCTTTTGTGGTGGCCGTTGATGTGGTTTTAGTGCATCGATGCCAATAAACATGCTCACCTTGTCTGGGTAAACCGCAGCAAAAATGAAGCCAATTATGGAAGCCATCGAATGGCCAATAAGTGCAATTTTATCCCACTTGTATTGTTCGATAATAACAAGTATGACGTATATATTATCGATCATATTATAATAGCATCCGTCTGGTATACGTGAGGACAAACCATGTCCGGGGAGATCGACAGAAAGAAATGCAACGCCTGGTGGTAATAAAGGTGCAAGTAAGTCGTAGGTACCAGCATTATCCAACCAACCATGAAGTCCGACAATTGGTTGCACGTCTTGCGGGCCATACCATTTTGCGGCCAGATATCCCCAAGGCATAGGAATAGTAATTTCAGCAAACTGAAAAATGTTTTTACGCCATTAAAATTTAAAACCTTTGAACTCTATTCACTACATTCAATTCTCTTAATTTACTTCACGAGTTGGTGGCTCCCCAGTAAGTTCTCCAGCGTGGCTGTATCTACCAAACATATCGGTCTTAAAGTTTCTGCTTTCCATGATTTCGATTGGAGGTTTAAAAGTTAAATAAAATACTCATGAGGTAGCAGATTCTCCTTCCTAAATATTGTTTAACTTCAACTGCATTGAATGAATTGATAAAATAACAACAAAACCATGTCAATTATCTCAAGTGTTCGGATCGATAATTAATGACAGGTGTATTTTCGATATGACCTTTCATATTTACAGTCAACCGACTCTATAAGATTCAACAGTCAATGCATAAATAAATCTGAGAAGGGTTAATATCGACACATCTACTCGTATTTTGCAAAACAAATTATTCATTACAAATTTACTGCCAAACTTAAATAAGCGCGTTCTGCGTTGCTTTGCTGTCAAAATGAAATTGGAACGCCTTGTGGAAACGCACGTAATAAGCAACGCACTAACGCAGAGCTCTTCGAAATTCCAAATTTTGACAGTACACATCGAATTTGGCACAACGCTCGGCTCGGCACAATTTCGGTTGAGTACACTGTTATTTGGATTACACAGGTTTTGACGATTTCAAAAGCATTATAATCTCAGGATGGATGATCCCTGCTGTTTGAGAGTATTTGCGCTGTTCTAGAAACAAATTACAAATTAATGACTAATTTTTATGATTCTTTAAAAATTAGATTTCCTTGCTTTATTAACTCTACAAATATGGCGAAAAATTGTTCACTCGCAAAGAATTTATCAATTAAATAACGTCATAAATAATCATTGAAATTACAATTGTTTCATTATATATATATATATACATATATATATATATATATATTTATATATATATATATATATATATATATATATATATATATATATATATATATATATATATATATATATATATATATATATATATATATATATATATATATATATATATATATATATATATATATATATATATATATATATATATATATATATATATATATATATATATATATATATATATATATATATATATATATATATATATATATATATATATATATATATATATATATATATATATATATATATATATATATATATATATATATATATATATATATATATATATATATATATATATATATATATATATATATATATATATATATATATATATATATATATATATATATATATATATATATATATATATATATATATATATATATATATATATATATATATATATATATATATATATATATATATATATATATATATATATATATATATATATATATATATATATATATATATATATATATATATATATATATATATATATATATATATATATATATATATATATATATATATATATATATATATATATATATATATATATATATATATATATATATATATATATATATATATATATATATATATATATATATATATATATATATATATATATATATATATATATATATATATATATATATATATATATATATATATATATATATATATATATATATATATATATATATATATATATATATATATATATATATATATATATATATATATATATATATATATATATATATATATATATATATATATATATATATATATATATATATATATATATATATATATATATATATATATATATATATATATATATATATATATATATATATATATATATATATATATATATATATATATATATATATATATATATATATATATATATATATATATATATATATATATATATATATATATATATAAATTTTAAATTCAAATTAACCCTATTTTGAATGCGTTCAACTTAATTCTACCAATTCCTGGTGAGCTCAAATTTAATTATGAATCGGGAAGGATCACACTACATTTCAGTAAATGTACAGTAGTCAATGATTCATCCAAAACATGAGACGATTTCCTTTTATAGCTACAAAATATTTATTAATTTCCATCGAGATATTTAGGAAAATTTCCATCGACAGATTAATTTACATATATTTCACTACCTCTGCAAATGTTAAAAATTCGATGAAAAGGTATTTAACATAAATTATACATAAGAAATATTTGTCAAGCAGTATCTTTTTCATAATCCTCGGTTATTGAAAAAAATTAGGCCCTTGCGGCTGTTCCTAACTTGCTCCGAAATATTTTACATATAGAGCTACATAATTGAGTTGATCACATATACGAAATATGAAAATTAATATTTATTTATATCGCTGTTTCTAAACTTCTAAAAGGGTTAGAAATATTAACAACTGAAAAAGGCAACTATAATAGTTTTTTAGAATCATAAACACTACTTCTACACACATAAGCAAACTCTTAATTCTAAAATCAATGATTGTGCGCTTATATGTAATATCTTCTTATACATAATTAAAGTCAAATAAAAAAATTACACCATCTTCCCCGCTTATATTTTTTCGATGCAACATTGCATATCATTATTGTCATAGGCGGGGTTATTTGGATCGAAAATCTCTGCAAATTCCGGCTTTGCAGTTGTTTTCACTGAAGTGTCAATGACATCTAGGGTGAGAACATTTAATTGTCCTAAAATCAATATTTCCTCAATAGCTTTCTTTGCAAACAATTGCTGCTCCATCGATAATTTCCGATAAGAACATGCCCAACTCTCAGCATATATAGCAGCATCGTCTTTCATATTATCCAGAGTTAATTTATTATTTTGTCGCTCAATTCCTTCCTTCTCCATTAATTTTTTATTCTTTATTTTATACTGCTTTCGACGTGGCTCATCATTCTGACGAAGAAACAAATATAAGAAATACATGCTCTTCTGATTATTATTACCACTATTACATCTTGCTCATTGGGCATGATTGTGTTCTGCTCTTCCGTATCGCCCTTAAAAATCTGTCCACGAAAACGGCGAGTTTGTGAATTTTCTTGATCTTTAAGGAAGTCTAACATATTAAAATACCATAAAGTCGGGACATGCACATCGTCAGCACTAGATCCAAACTTCTGACTCTGTCTTATTTTATTTAGTTCACGTCTGTAACATGTCCTTATATTGCTTACACGATGTTTCAGTCTATCCATGGTCGCGTTTTTATCTATAGTTTGATATGCTTCCAGTAACATTTCCCAAGCTCGATTTCTTTTTCTATGAATCTTATATGCCTCGCACTTTACATTCCAAATTTCGGGTAAATCCCTGTAAAGTTCGAAGAATCTTCGCCATCTTTCGTCATCTATACTACCAGACATTGTTTCGAAATTCAATACTTCAACCGCTGTTTTGTTTGAAATTAACAAATTGGTGTCAAGATGATACAATTTATTGAGATCAACCTGGTCCGCGGACTTCTCTACAACCAAACAAAATTGTACCGAGTTTGGCAAACCTTTTGACAACTGTAAAGTTCAGTGTTGATGTTTTCGTATGTTCCACATTCTCAAAGTGCATAATAATATGCAGTGCACTTGAATGAAATTGTTGCAGTAATTTGTTTAAGAGAAAGATTTGATATTATTGATTGTCAAAATTTTTATTGGTTTCCTTTCTTCATGCTTGGCATTAATCTTGGCACAAGGGAATTGGATTGTTTTTACACACCATTCATATAATTTTATATCTTAATATTGTTTGTATATTAAAATAGCTATTAACTTTTCGATAAGCTAGAGATTCGAAACTTTCAAAGTTGTAAGATAATTTAGAATGAATACATTATTAACACGCTTAAAGGAGCCTGTACCGTCGATTACTGATACTTGAGAGCTCCAACGAGTGAAGTCCTGCACAAAAGTAGTGAATGAAAAATGAACACGCTAAATAAGCATTTCAAAATAGTCATATCCAGTTATACACTTACTTCGCTATTTATTTCATACTGAAGTATTTACATGGTTTTTAATAAGAAAATAACACTGGACCTTTTGTGTGAAACAATATAACGTTAAAATTTATGACAGTAATAAAATATACACTTAAGATAGATTTATGGAAAAAAATATTTAGAGGGTAATTTTGGAATAGTAAGAAATTAATTTTGAACCCGTCCAGCAGCTCTGAATTTCTTTTAATCGTAGTCTTCATGCCTCTTGAAGACAACACTGCATTTGATTATCATTATTGTACGCATTATGTGGATCGAAAACCTCGCCAAACTCTGGTTTCGCTGATGTCTTTGCTGAGTTTACCATATCCAAAGATAATGCGTTTAGTTGTCCAAGAATTAATATTTCTTCTATAGCTTTTTTTGCGTACAGCTGCTGTTCAGTTGATAGCTTTCTATACGAACAAGCCCAACTATCGGCATATATAATAGCTTCATCCTTTGTATTTTCTTCGGGTCCTGTTTTAATCCACGATTCAACAGATACTTTTGATAGCTTGTTTTTAAATTTAAATAGTCTTGGGGAGGATTCATTATTTTCCTAATAAAAGAAATGTTTTGCAAATGAATTCAATGGGCTTTTAATGTCAACTTATGAAATCTGTCGTAGGACGTAAAATAATAATATGCATAGATACAACCAAATTCGATATAACTCCGAAAATAAATTTCACCAAAAATCACTAGAAAACATTTACATAAGGTTGATAAAATTACAAAAACGCGTGAGAACAAATTGCATAAATTGACTTCAAATTATAAATATTCTCTTAAAGTAGAATCAAAAGTTTTATATAAACCTCAAAAACAATTGAAGGATGGATTTCTGTTGGCGGCTGAACATCATTATTTCCTTCACTTATCATCTCCTCTGATCGCAAGCGCCAACGACGTGTCTGAGCAGATTCCTGATCCTTAAGAAAGTCCAAATAATTGAAATACCATAAACTGGGAACGTGCACAGAATCGGGACACGTTCCGAGTTTCTCACTCAGTCTGATTTTTCGAAGTTCTCTTCTGTAGCAAGTTCGAATATTATTCACACGATGTTTGAGTCTTTCCATGGATGCATTCTTATCAATGTTTCGATAGGCTTCCAATAACAGACGCCAGCCACGATTTCTTCTGTGTCGATTTTTGTAACCATCACTTTTTATTTTCCAAATCTCTGGCAGATTCCTGTACAGCTCAAAAAAATTGCGCCACCTCTCTTCATCTACAATTGCAGACATTGTTTTCAAAAACTTTCAGTCATTGATCATAAGCATCAAGTGTAAAGCTCTGTTTGTTTTATAAACAAACTATTTTCGCATAAAACCAATATTTGTTGCAATCTGTCAGTAATAAAATTGGTATTGCTAGCAAAATGCGAACAAAATCGATAGCAATCAGTGTTGCTAACGCTACTCTTCTAATTTTTCATAATACGTTAGAAACACATTTACAATTCGTATTCTAGTGAATACACCCAAGTTTCCAAAATTTCAACAGAACACGTCATTGCAATTGTTAAGTGTTATAACCTGGACATTTTCAGATTGTTATAAAAATTACACAGCATGAAGAAAAAATAAAATTTTACTTCTTTTTCGCGGCTCTGTTTCTAATTTTCCCCTCCCAAGGCGAGAAAATTGTGGGTTCACTTTAGACGCTCATCCAATTTCGCAGGCGTTTGCCGCGCTGTATCCAATTTTTGGGTCTTTTTGAATTCCTGGAAGAGTGCTTCCAAATTCAGCATCAGTGTACCAAAAATAAACCAATTAATTTATAAAATTTTATTCTTAATTTTAACCATCCTTAGTTTTATAGCATGATTAATACATTCTATAATACAGCATATCTATTGTATATACTTGTCCTTTGTTATAATTATTTGGTGCTATAGAAAAGTGGTCTAAAAAGCTGTAGAGCATTACGTAAACATTTGGCAGTTTGGTCAACCAACTTTGCAAAGTAACAGTGGATAGATGTAATAAACTAGTCTGTAGCTGGCTGTCGAAGACGACAATTACTAATTGCCATTTTTGACCAGATGTTAACTTGACGCCCACATTTTTAACTCATCGTAAGCAGCTGATTAATGCTCTCATTTTGTTGTCTGTTTGTTGAGAATGCATTTGTAAAATTTAAGTGGTGTTGTGTACGTAAAAGATTTATATTTATAAAACATGTTATAGCAATTAGTTCGAGTAGATGATTAAAATTGATAAAGTTGTACAATGAATGACAGCATTTTATCAAGTGATACGAGCTTTTTTCAGGTGTGACTATAAAATTTAACACATTTAATACTCTAATTCCTTTATAACGAGCAGGATCTGTCTTCCAATATTCATATATCTGAGGCAGAGTATTCGAACGCATATGGTTATTTCAGCAACTTAAGTAGCAGTTTGCAACCGCAGCAGCAACATTCAACGCTTCATTTTCAATTTTCTCCGCTCAGAGAGAATCAAAACAACCAAGCAAATCATGCAAAGCAAAATACTAAAATTTGTAATGCAAGTAACGTTATTATTGACAATAATCGCAATGGTAAAAATATCAATGATATCGGAAACACTGATTCGTTGAGAAGTCTTCCGTTTGTCCAAATTCATACCACTGATGTAAACCCAACTCGGAGCAATTACGGTAATGTGTTCAGGCGAAACACCACAAATAATGATGAAATCAAATCTGAACCCATTAAATCTGAGAGCACCGAGCCTAACGGAAAGGACAATACAAGTACGAATCCTACACCGCCTGCACAAACTGTTCGTACCCCCGACTGCGAAGGTGCTACAAATGAGGGCTTACCGACGACAGAAAATTCGATTTGTGATCACTCACAAAATGCATCCCTACCTAAGGATGGAAGATCCATTGAAAATGCCTCCGAGATAAATAAAAGCAACAACGATGTTAAGAGTGCAAATGCAAATGGTTCAGTGCCCCAGATTTACAAATGTTCGTATTGCGCCTTCATCAGTTTAAGTGACTCTGGAGTTGAACGGCATGTTGAGGAGAACCATTTAAACAATGAAATTTACACAGAAGAACTACGACTTCGAGTTATATGTCCAGGTTCGATACTCTTTAATTTGATATAGAGTTATAAGTTTGAGTATATTTATGAAAATCATTAAACAAATGCCTCCTTTTTATATACTATTTTAGGATGTGATAATTCCTTCTTTGCACGAAACTCCCTCTATGTTCATCTTTGTGAAGATCATTGCATGAACTTGGGCGAGGCGAATAAACTGTTGCAAGCTGTATTGAAGGCGGTTGAGTATGTGGATCCAAACTTGCCGTCAAAGAATCAACAGCAAGTAGACACTCGTCCAAACGATGTGCAGCCCAAGATCTTTTTGAAAAATGTTGAATGCTTGCGTGAACCATCTTCATCGCGACCCTTAGAGGATCAACTTATGCAACTTAATGACGGAAATTATTTCCAAATGAGTGACTTTGATGATGGCTGCACCGGGCTCCTTACAGACGTTTCTACAGGTGAAACGGAATATATTGGTATTCAAAGCGTACCAAGCAATGATTTAAATTTTGTTGGAAGCGTTGGTATGCAAAAATCACAACAACAACAACAACAAAGTCCACCAAAACAAAAAATCTCAATAAAAAGTGTTGACGTTCTACGAGAGCCAGCCTTGTTGCGCCGTGATCTTGAAATGCAAAATTTAAGTGAACTCAACAGTAATCAATGTGGCGATCACGAATTTTATGACACATTGGATACGAACAATCAGTTTGTCAGCTACGGGAATAACCTCGACATAGATGATAGTAATGTAATGCCTAAAGATATGAGCACGTTTGAGAAACCTCGTCGTCCAAAAATTTATATAAAAAATGTAGATATTCTTAAAGAACCCCTTGTCTTGCCAACTAATATAAATGCGTTGGGCGGTGGTGGACTGGATTTTAATTTTATACCATCAAACGCGAATTTTTTGAGTTCACCTGATTCGGAAGTGGTAACGACACAGAGTCAAGTATTTAATGGCTCAGGTAATGGTGGCTCACATATATGTATAGGAGGAATAACAGATTCTTCTCTTCTATATGATGGCTCAACGAGTAACACTTTCCTTCAAAACATCAGTGAAATTGAAACATTTTCTTTGGGCCAAAACAATAATAGTGATCATTTCCTTTTGCAGAGCTCTAAATATCAATCAAATCCTCAGAATCTTTCAACAGATACTATCACGCAGCCTATTGTGACTGAGCCTACACCACCTCCTTTATCATTGGAACAACAAATTGAGCAATCCAGTCCGTATAAATCACAATCATCGTCTAAGGCAACAACGACACCAATAACGCAACAACTACAACAACAACAACAACAACACCAAACACAACAACAGCAAAAGCAGAAAATATTTATTAAAAATGTTGATATTTTGAAGGAGCCCCAATTCCAGGAGCCACGTGGTACATTACATCTTCGTACAGTAGACGAGTTGAATTTAATGAACAAAACTGAAGTGGAAAATTTAATTGCTCCGAATTTAGAAACTTCACAGCATTCACAGATAAATCGGGATTACGTAGAAAAAAGTATTAGCTTAACAACTGGTAATAACGAAGTATCCGGAGAAGCTATTCCGTTTAATAGCTTGGACCTAAAATTAAACGAATCTGAAGACACACAGACAATGCTTAATTGGAACAATAGTAGCTATTCCTTGGGGGCCGAATTGGATTCGATTATAACAGAACATACACAAGCAATAGCGAAGAGTACTGGCGATGCGGAGATAATATTGCAAAAACAATTGTATGATTTAGAAACACCGCATATGTCCGTTGTTTCAATTTTAAATGTCGGAGATGAAATTAGTGATTGTGAAGAGACGGAGACTATGCCAACTAACAATTCAATAGGGGACGATAGTCATGGTCAAGCGGCGAATGAAGTAGAAGTCCAACAGTGTTCTATCGTCTCGACAAACAACTCATCTGATGTGTTTATTCATTTTTCTGATAAACCTCATTTCGATGCACCGACAACTGCAACAATTATTAATCTTCAACAAAATACTGAACAAAGCAGAAACATTTCTTGTCAAAGAGAAATACCTTCCCCCAATTCCGACGAGCTCAAACGTGAGCATCAGACCAACATTAGTCAGACATCCGATCCTAGTGACGCGTTTTCACAAAAATCGCAAATAATTTATGACGCGACAACATCAGCTGCGCTGGGTTCAAATGCAGTAACTACGTCTTCGGTGAGCTCTTCATATCCAAAAGAGACATCTACAGTTTTCTTGTCGACTGCTTTATCCGCCTTAGAATCGAACTCACCAACCTCACTAATTCCCAAAACTTCAAAACAGACCACTAATACTGTTGAAAAAGGACGCATTTATGTTGCTGATAATTTGATGGAGACTAATTCGGAAAAACAGTTGCTAACGGCATCGGAAAAATCTTCTTCTTCGTCTTCTTCTTCTTCGTCTTGTACTACTGATGCGAAGGAGCAACCACCAGTAGCTGTTTCTATAACTGGTGGCACTTCAAATCGAGGACGTCCTTTTGGTTCTAATCGAACGGGCATAACAAAAATACGTAAATTATATGGAAACGCTGCTGCAATTGATGTAGGTATGAAGTGCAATATTCAAGGCTGCGCCTTTCGATTCAAAAAATCGGAAACACTGGATTATCATAAACGGTGTCATTCTGGGTAAATATTTGTAGGATTTTTGTGATGATACAGTCACCGTCTATTAATAATGGTTCCTGATTTGAAAATATATTGGTCTGTATCATTACAAGATTCAGACAGACTGAATTAGATCTAATGTATTTATATATGGTGTTAATTAAAATTTATTAATGAATTTTCAGAAATTCAACATCACCACATTCAATGATTTGCCCAGAATGTCAGTCTGCAAACTTTTCCAACTGGAATACATTGCATACACATCTTTGGCGTACGCATCAGATAGACATGGAACTTTATAGTTGTGAATTGTGTCGATTTAAAACACCGATTTATTCACGTCTTGTTAATACTCATTCCAAAATTCATTCTGAAGAGCGTAATTACAAATGCGATCAATGCGAGAAAGCTTTTAAAAACAGTAAACAATTGAAAAATCATCGTCGCTGGCATCGGACAACTGCAGGGACTACTGCATTAACGACTAAAACTACATTATCAGACGATCTTGTGGATAAACTAAATTCTCATCCGTTGCATCGGTGTAATGATTGCGGTTCTATTTTCTCTCATCAGAAAACTCTCCGCGAGCATTTATGTAAGGAGAAAGTGATGACCTGTGATATTTGTGAGCGCGTTGTTTCATCAAAATCATCACTAAAATTGCATATGCGTACGCATGAGGTAGCCAGTCGATTTAAATGCACTATCTGTGATTACAGAGCGAACGATCATAATGCATTTCGAAGGCACAAAATGACTCATGATAAAAATAAAATGTATCTGTGTCCTTATTGCGAGTACAAATCCATACAAAGCGTAGCTTACCAGGTATTTTAAATTATCTAAATCTTTACTGAAAACACTTTCAGTACACATCAATTTTAAAAATATTTCCTTTCTATTTTTGAAATAATTAGAAACACATTCAGCAAAAGCATCCCCAATTGGCGGATAATATTGTGCTCAAATGTAGTCAATGCAATTTTTCCACTATCAATCGTTCCTTACTTACCATTCATACGGCAAAGCATAAAAGTACCGAACAATGTGATCCATTGCTGGCAGTGGTGACTACTGAGAAACAATCAAATGATTCCACTGGCATTTCTAACCTTATTGTTCCGATGGAAGGCAACAAGCACAATGAAACTGATACGAATCCACAACAACAGAAACAATCACAACAGCACCAGCCTCAACTACAACACAATCAACAGAAGAACAAAATAAAAGTGAAAAGTGATCTTTTACTAACCGATCCCTCAAAATTCTCTAAGCATACAAATTCCAAAAGTGTGACAACGCTTTTAATGCATTGCTTCGATAATGCTGTAACATAAAAGTGTACATATTATATATATTACTCTATTATTGTGTATATAATCAATACTCTAATATAGTCGAATTTTGCATTTCGTTAGTGTAGCCTGTTTTTTATGGAGGATATAAAATCTATGTAATATACACTAATCGTTATATTGGACAAATCTGAATGGTTTGCTATTTTTAGAAGACTTTTGTAATGTTACACGTTTACTAGTTTATTGCAATAATTTATAAATGAAAATAAAACTATTGTATTAAATTTAAACTTAAGTGAATGCTTTATTGTTGCAGTTGAGAATGAGCGATTAAGGGAAATTAATTTCCATAAAAAAACAGGACAATAGAATGTAGATAATTTTTTATGATTCAAACAATCTTTATAATTCGTGGGAGGAGGGAGGACTGTGTATGCACACACTCGATAATAAGGAAATATAAAGTCCAGTTATTTTTTAAAAACTAACCTAAAATTTTAAATGGTGGTGGTAATGATGGAAACATGTGTGGTATTTCCAAAATTGAGCTCAATTCGTAAACGACAAAATTTTTATAAATTTGAATTTAAATATATAATAGAACAGTGTAAGGCAAAATTCATCGGTTGGAGAGGGGGAAGGGGGAAAGCGTATGTCCAATTTAACGGGAAGTGTTTTGAAATCAATACTTCAGAAATTAATATACTACAATTCATATACCATAAATGCTTAAAAGGAAGTTTTCTATCGCAAAAAGTTGAATTTATAACACTTTTTGAAATGTTTATTATTAAATATCTTCTTTTAAATTTTAAATATGACTTAGTTCGAGAATAAGGTTTCGGTTGCACTCTTTGCTATTTTTAAAATGTTTGATTATTTTTCTCAACAGCTACCTTCAGCCCCTTTCTCTCTCTACCTGAGAGACAAATATATCTTACCCTTAGCTTGTTTATAAAGTTTAAAATGAAATAATGGCAGCGATAATAATTGCTGCCATATTATAAATATTTAGAAGTTGTTTTAAAAAAACGTATGGAGTACAAATATTTATGACGCAATTTATTAAGACTACTGTAATAATTTTTATATTTAAAAATTTTATCTTGAATAAATACTAAAAAATCGTATGGTGCTTTATGACTATTGTAATGGTGCCCGTATTCATTATTTATGAGTTTTTTCTAATTTTTTTAGTGACGAAATTTGATGTATGACTCCGTTATTTATTAACTATTAAGCGTCTATTAAAATTTCTACTATAAGTGTTATCCTTTAAAGTAATACTTATAAAAGTGTAAGAATGAAAATCTAGCATTTCGATTGCTCTTTCGATATTCGTTGATTTTTAATTGTGTTTAACTTCGTTATAGAACTGCGGCAATTCGTCTTGTAGGCGTAATAGACGCACGTATGTGACCAATTTCCAATTCTTGAGGTTATGTATATTTTCATTGTTAAACATGGAAACGTATGACACTAATTCTTGTGATCCATCTTGATCTAGATCAGCAATTAGCATAGAGTTTTCCTGATTACTAAGATCTGGTTGGCAGATATCCTCGTGTAGTCTAGTAGTATGACAGAATTGGATGATATTGCTTTGCGACGTGTTTTCGATGCGAGTGTCTGAACCGATAAATATGACTAATATCACAGTCTCGGTAATCATTCTCATTTTATAGCTGTGATTGTTTTTGGATAATTTCTTCGCGGTCTCATTACGACCAATTCGGCTTCCTTCAGTCTTGGATTCAATATTATAGGTGTGTCTCTTTTGTACAACATGTTCGAATGCATCGTAATCGCCAATTGGAAAGTCACGTTCGAAATTCGAAAAGTACTTCCTCTTATTTTCACGATCATCACTGAACGTATTTCCATCGGAAAAATTATTAACATCGTTCTCCATTTTCTTATTCTGCTCTCTGGATTTTTCCCATTTCCAGAATTTCATCACAAAGCCTGACATTTTCGATTTGCTATTCTTAAAATGCCATTGGGCCGGTATCATACCGTAGGTGTCAGCATTCGTAAAGTTCTTTATTACGTTCACCTTGCCATCGCTAGACTCGATGTCTCTAAGTATAAACGTGACGTTGCAATCATCGGGACACTTCCCTCGATTTTCGACGATGAGTTCACGCCCACTCAGAGAGTATATATTACGTTGAGCATTACTATCCTTACTCTGTGTGTGATAATGATGTTGTGCTATCTTTGATATTGGCAACAGTTTTTGACTGACAATAGATTTGTTCGTAATTAAAGCATAAAGTTCACCAAGCGTTTTGGAACTTTGGAATTCGGTGTTATTGTAGACGCATTTAAAAGATATTACGTCTGAATTTTCCAATTGAATTTTTCTCAAATTATCACAGTTATGCAATTTATAACCTTCGCCGATTGGTTTTCCACTCCGTCCTGAAAGTATGCGAAGATAGTTGCGTCCGTTCGAAAACGCATATCTACCATAGGCGCTATTATTCACCTCTAAATGATGCATACGATTTGTTTCTTTTGGTTGCCATATAACTCTGGTTCCTATTAATATATCTAACACTCCATCGCCATCCAGATCAGGTAACATGATGGGAAAATCATCACTGCCCAATTTATGTGTTGATCTCTCTCGAAATTTCCAATACCATTGACCAGATATAGGATTTATCGTACCTACTTCACCATATTCATCAACTACCAAACAATCCGACTTGCCGTTTCGATCAACATCCAATATAGAGCAATCAATAGCCACCGGTTCATCCACCATCTCATCAAACCAAGCCACCACACCGGAACTGCCAATCAGACAAATTATACCATTTCGCTTAGTTTTGCTTGGTTCGAATTCAGGAAAGAAAATATCACCGCGATAAAGAAATATCAAATTATTTTCCCAACTTCTAAGACCACTGACGACATTTATGCCACCTTTTAATTCCAGCTTAGTGTAATTGTTGAACCAGTTATGCGTCCTTATTCGATCCACCGGCGCCGGACAGGTTTTATTATCCGTTCCACACGGAACAATCCAAACAAATCCACAAACAGCAAATACGCAAAGTAGGAGCGATAGAATGAAGCAACATCTGCGTGCTGGCGACATTGGTTCATTGGTTGCGTCTTTTCCTGTTTCTCTGCCGCTGTTGCTCCCTCCCAAAATTGCTACATTATCAGCATCAATGTGTTGACGTTCGTCATAATCGCTATTGAAACTCGAAAAATTACTACCATCACAACTCTGACCACCACCATCAGCCATCATAACTGTCCGGAAGGTATTCTGCATATTCGTGGTATAACTAGTGGGCTTGTATCGGTTGTTTCCTGGTCAAAAAAAAACGAACAATTATTAGCGTCACTATCATTGCCAGGATGGGTCGTAACGAATCTATCGCATCTGTATACTATATAAGCACACACTCACGCATACACATACAAATACATACAAACAAACATGCATACATACACACACATTCGCACACATACACACAGAAGCACACACGCACGCACACGCACACGATCCTACACATACATACACACATACACGCTTCAACACAATCCTACACATGTATACGCACATACATGCACATTCGCACACACACAGAGTCAAACACTAACACACACATACACATACTACACACGCCCACACATACATATAAACACATACACACAAAAACACACGCACAGATGCACACTTATATACTTACATATAAACACATACACACACGTACGCACATACATATACTAACCAATTGCAGATTGTGAAAGCAGTTTTTGGTGATACTGTTGTTGTCGCTGATATTGCTTTTGTTGTTGTTGTGCTAATTGGCGTTGGCGTTGCCGCTGCCGTTCTAACTGCAATTGGCGCTGATACTGAAGATGGGGTTGCTGCTGCTGCTCCTGGCTATTCGAAGCAATTGACGGTTTTGTGTTCACACAATTACCTTGCTGCTGCTGCTGTTGTTGTTGCTGTTGTTGTTGTTGTTGCCTTCGATGTTTACTCAAATTGTGAATTTCTTCCTCGGAGTCGGAATCCGTCATCAATTGACTTAACGGAGCATAGAAGCCTTGGTGTGGTGATTCAATGTGAAGCATTTTACAAGCGGAATTAATTTAGAATAAGAATTTTTTTTATTATTTCTACATATTTTTCTCTCAACTTAAAAATATTGTTCTCTCGTAGCGCAAGAAAAATCAATACCTGAAAATGGTTATATACATTATTGTTAATTTTTCTTTAGATAAATTTGAATATCTTTTACCTTTCTTTTTTTCGGAAAATACCAATGAGAGCAATCAATATTTTTGGATATCCATGTCGTTCGTTGATTTTACACTCTAGAGTGTGTCTATTTTAAAAACTTTAAGAGACCTCAACGAACGCAAGGTAATCAGCACTGAGAACAGTATTTTCCGTAACTGAACCGATTGGATAGAGAATTTTTCTGTTTGATGGTTTTGATACTGGTAATACCGCAAGAATACCTTCCCTTCATTGAGTTAAAAAAGCAGATTTTTTTTTAGAAATTTTTGTCAAAATGTTTGGTAAAAATCATTGAAAACCATTTTGGAATAATTTCTTTTAAATTAGACTTTGTCTTTAAATTTAAATTTAAACATTAAATAAAGACGATCAAAACATCTCTGTAAGCACTTCCAAGTGAAAATATAAATATAAAGTTAATTTAACGATCACCAGTGACCACATCATGGATAAAACCATATCCGTTACACAAATTACTTAAGAAAGTATATGTCATTATTGTTGGTTTCTATCCTTGAATAAATAAAATGTCGCTTCAAGCTAGAATTACGGCTGCCCATGGCCCATAATTAACCAATGGTGAATTCGACCATTTGTCCGTGGTGAGAAAAGTGGTGACATTTGTTCAAATTTACACTGTCTGTTACAGAATGTTATACTCTCTGTTACAGGCTTCTTCTGAGATACTGGATTGAAAAGTTTCTTGTTTAACGGAGGCTTCTCAATTGACAAAATGTCTCAACAATGAAGAAAACGTTGCTTTCTCTTTCACAGCGTTAATTTTCAGCCTGGTTTATTGCATTGATGTTTATTGCATTAATGTCTATTGCATTAATGTTCTGTTTTAATTTAATATATTTTTGGGCGTATGTAACATTTTAGGTTCCTGTCTACTCGACTATCTCTGAGAATAAGATGACAATTAGAAGAAATAGAAATGTACGGCAAAATATCGGGATGGTAATACCTAAATCGAGCCATATCTAGCCCCGACTGTCATCTGCACTAGCTACGTCACTGCTTCTGACATTTACATTTAAATGATAATTATATTTATATGCTTTATTTGCCATTTTTTTAAAATCTGCATCTAATTTTTAGAGAAATATAAATAAATGACGGAAAATTAAGCTGTTATGTAGTTTTTAAAAGAATTTGCGTACATAATATTTCAAAATGTATATAAATTTCCAACGTCTTCTAAATGCTTATATTTAAAAAAATTTTTAACCTTAAGAGAAACGTCGGTTGACCAAGTAGCTTCTTCGAAGTATATAAAGCATTATTGGAATATACGTGAAGAGTTTTATTTAGGAACATTTTTTACTATAAATATATGATATATCGAGCAATAGTTGGTACCCTTTTAGAGGACAGAACAATTTAAGCAAGGATTATTGATATAAATATTGAAATTTCATTTATATAGTGTCTATATAGTATGATTAAAATTATCGACTTTCATGCATTGACATTTATTATCGTGTATCAGACACAAAGCTATTTGTACACGTGTTTATATTTATATATACATATAATAATCAAAAACAAAATAGAATTTAGCTACAGGTCATGCGATAAATAAATAAGTTTAATTAATTGTATTTAATTTCTTTTTTGGTATCTAAATGGATTCCGTATTATTTGTCTTGTTTTAAGACCGTGATCAATTGATTTAAATTAATTATTTTCCTTATTTAATTTCCGCGAGACTTGCTGATCGTTTACCCCACGCGGAATGCAGTTTCTTCCAATCGCTTGAACTCCGTTTACCCCACATTCCTCGCAAATTATTCCAACCGGGCTCTCGTTTACCCCAAACACCTACAAACGTCATTAATTGACAAGAAGAAGGGTTAATTGTTATTATTTTATAGATTAAATGCATAAAAAAATGTGATGACTTTTATGCTACGCACCCCTGAATTTATTCCAAGTCGGTTCATTCCTCCGCTTACCCCACGCAGCATTTATGCTTTTCCAATTTCGTTTCTCGTTCAACACGTTCTCATCATTCTCACCTCTATGCGTTGATGCAAATAAATCATTGCTGAATTTATAGCCATCATCGTCAACACCATTGCCATCCTCATCACTGTTATCATCATCATCGTCATCATCATTCTCGTCGTTGACATTTATAGTTCTCGCGTCGTTGTCATTTCGTCGATGGTTGACTAATTGTTTCAGAGCAGCTGCATTTGTCAGATATATCATTGAATACTTTAAAATCTCCGGGTGTTGCTGCGGGGATAAAGTCCCTCCATTGGCTGCTAATATTGGGACCCATCGTTCCGCCAATATGGAATCATTCTCAGTGGGTTCAACACTCCAACCGTTATCGGTATCCATTGGCGAGGAACGTTTTCCCCACGAACCTTGAAGCTGTTGCCACGAACTACGCTTCAATAAAGCATCATTGATGAGACTGAGAACAGCTTTATCATAATTCGCATTTATGATATTATCGGTTTTTGGAATTTGCGTTTCTTGTGATTTTATCGACGCTACCAATCTGATTTGGAAGTTAACTAGCCCGAACACAAAAATCAGTTGCAATATATTTACAAGACGTTGCCAGTGATGTAGCGATCTTTTCGATTTCGGTGTGAATGCCATTTGATTTTTACTAAAAGAAAAAGAATGAGTGACTTAAAATAATGTAAGGTGAGAAGAATAAACAAAAATTCCTTTTATTTGAATTATCTTTTGGATCTAAGAAATTACTTTGCAACGCATTACGTTTTTTCTTAATATTAATCCGTCTATTTTAGAAAAATGGTTCATTTGCATTTTTTAAATAATTAAATAATCGGTTAAATAATTGGTCTAATACACTGCGATGAAATTTAGTTTTAACGTAGCGCAAATGTGCTGTAAGAGACCGCTCAAGCGGACATTTTTAATAAGAAATAATTAAATACATCAAAAGTTCTTAAAATGTCATTTAGGAGTTTAAAACATTATTGCATTACAAACGAAAATAGGCTTCAACTCATTTTAGGCTTCAATTTTTATTTTGAAAAGAATTAGACAATTTCTAATTAAGCAGAATTACAGTGCGTCCATTTGTCGCCTTCTTGGATAAATTACGATTACAGGAGATCGATTAGAGTCTCTCATTGACACCAGATGCTAGATGGTTCTGACAATTGCCATAATCGGACCAAGAGCATATCTATTTTTTATAGTGAATCACTTTATGAAGATAAATTCTTTTGATTGTTATAGAGAGTTTTTTACAATAAAATTTAAATCATAAATGCAACACATTAGACTAAAATATATATTAAAAAACCACGATGGTAAGAGAACGTAGAGAATTGTTTTCTTGAAATAGTCACAAATATTCTCTTTTCCGTGTGGTCTCATTAATTATATAACTTTTCCTACCTCGCGGCGCACTTGGTTTGAAACCGTTCTCTTTTTTGGGACAAAGTAAAATAAGCCATATCCTTCCTTTTGAAGGCAAGGGTTGGTAGTATCGTATGATTACAATTCCTGCGTTTGTACAAGAAGGAAAAGAAGTTTCGCATTTGTTTCTGAATATGCGAATATCAAGTTATAATTGAGATTATTTTATCTGGTGTATTTTAGGATATAATTTAAGTTTAACGGTCTTCCAAAAAACTCTGCCTTTTCCATTTAATTGAACTTGATTTTAATTCATATTTGTTAATTTATTTAGTAAAATTTAGTTATTGCATTTGATTCATTTATGAAGTTCATTATTTATTATGTTTTTTGAAATATAAAGTTATTTTGAAAGTTGTTTGCAATGTTTTTGTTAATAAATATCTAATCTTTTTAAAATTCGCCGCAATCAAATTGAGAGTAAACATAAAATGCCTTAAGCGTTCTTATTAAATCAATATTTATTTAATGTTCGTAAGTGAACCCTGCTCTATTTACATAGGACAAGCTCTTGAGATGTCCAACATCATCAACACCATCATCATCATCGTCACCATTGTGACATCACATTTTTGTCGATTTCAATCAAATCAAATCTTTGCACTTCTGCGATTTATCATCCCGCTAGTTAATTTCCTAAAGGAACAGAGATTTTGTAATGCTTAAGTGCTAAGAACTTAAAAAAACAAACAAATCAAATAAGTAAATAAATGAACAATCGGAGATTTAGAAAGAGATATCGACATCGCTTAAGGCGGCAGGAAAAACGTGCTTTGAATAGGAAGAATTTTTTATAAAAAATTTCAAATAAAGAGTTGTATCGACGTTATTTCAATCATCAAAGAACTCGAATATTCTCAACACATAAAATTCGCTTCAAATTTAGTGAAGTTAGTTTGCATTTAGATAAATAAATTTCATTTTTAGGAGTTTGTTCTGATTTTCTGTGAATGTTTTCCAATTAAAATAATATTATTCTCATAATAAAATAGAAAAATTTAAAATATATTTTTAATGAATTTCATGATTTTCGTTTTCAATAAATAAACTAATGATAAATATTTCAGCTATCAAGTGTTATTCCTCGCCGAAATGCTAAAGTTAATCAAGGCATTAAAATTATTTCTAAATTAAGTTAAATTAAGTTAAAAGTTAATTTAAGAAAGTTAAATTAAATTAGGAGTTGCCACGCATTGTAAATAGAAATTGTTACATTATCTTTTAATTAAGGCGATCCGAAATGTTTAAATTTTATATTTGAATTTATTATTTAAAGTAAATTTTAATCTAAATTTGAATTTAGCAATTAAAGTAAATTTAATCAATTTATTTCACATCGAACGACTTTAATGAAAAATTAACAATTATAATAAATTGTATTTTATGAAGCTTCATAAAAAATATATTGTACTTTTGATCTTACTTTAACAATTTTTTTTGGGTCTAACTTTAAATCTAAACGGTTGAATATGAGAAAATAATTATAAATATTTCGCAAAACATTATAAGGTTTTTAATAATTTCACTAAATTTAATGCTTCGAAAAAAACTATCTTGACATTTAATTACATTTACAAATTTATAAAATTACCTTTCTTTTGTTTTGTTTGTAGCACTAAATTATGTAAAAATTAACAATGGAATTATATTTAATTCAGCATTTCATTCGAATTTACACACGATTTATTTGAATAATTAAAACAACAACAACAACCACTTGTTGCTCAAACTTGAACACCGAGTAACTGAATCTTCTTGGTTTTTCTTCTCTCGAATGAACCTGTTGATCGACTAACTGTAAATGCTTTAAACTCGTTAGAGGCCGAGTATTTATAGGCGAGAAGTATATGCAAAACATGGCAACGTAAAGCAACACGACATCGGTCGAAAGGAAGAGTCGAAACAACGAATGAAAGCAACGAGTGACGGAAGTTGCTGCGAGAGCGCAGGAATTATTGTTGCGATATAACGATTATCGCCACTAATACATTGATGACACTACTACTCATTCGATCACTCGCAATTAATTAAATATATTATATGTTTAAATAAGAAAATAATATTTTCACATATCTAAATTAATAATAAAATATATAAACTATAATAAATAATAAATTATAAAATATGGGAAATATTTTAGTAATACTATTAAGAATAAAAAAATAATTGTTTGTAAACGATTTCTTTTTTCGTAATCATCGATTTTACTGACTATTCAATTTTATGATCTTAAAATTTTATAATTACCATTTAGAACTGGCGCGAAGTGAAAGGATATTCAATTCAATGCAATCTTATTTTATTTCTCACGTTCATTCTTTATTTTCTTCGTCAATTTCTTCATGTACCGGGCTCCCGTTGTGGCTCTTCGTGTGCACGCATAAGTTCTTATTGTTACCTCTTTTTTGTGGGCTCGAATGCTAAGTGCTCGTTATTTAAATTGTGATGTACAGAAGGACGAAATATGTTAAAAATAGAAACTAAATATTGTTAAATAGTGCAATATTTACGATTAAATATTGAGAAATAGGATAAACATTTTACCAGAAATGCATTTAATACTAAGAATAAGAAACACATTTTGCCTGCCCGAAGTTTATACACTTCATATTCGCCAATCGTAGCTATTCATTTGTGGACATTTCTTACTCCCCGTGGGCGAAGGGTCTTAGAGAAAATTCTCTTATCTCTCTTATTAAGAGAATTTTCTCTAAGAGCCTTTTATAATTGATTTTTATTTTTAATTGATTTTAATCGATTTTAATTTTTTAATTGATGTTTTTTTTAATTGATTTTAATTTATTTTAATTTTATAATTGATGTTTATTTTTTTCGTGCAACAATAGCCCATTATAATACTATCAAATATTTTTTTATAGATGTGGTATTAATGATTCTGGATCGTCATTATATTCGATTGTTGTTACGAAATTTTCTTTAAATTCAAACATTTAAATAATCATCAAATCTCGAAGGAAAGGTTCACAAGTACTCGTTTAAGCAATATCAAGAAATCGTCTAAGAAGCCTTTAATTGCAATCGTCATTTTTGCAGATAGATTTTGTACCACTGTTTGAATTAGAAACGATACAAACAACAAAAAACAGCAATATTTGTAATAGTTTGTTCGAAGGAATTAATGAAGGAAGAATCGTATGAAGATTTTAAAAAAGAAGACGAATTGTTTTCTAAAAATGTATTTACGCCTTTTTTTAAACTACATGGAAAAATGATATACCCACATCAAAAACTTTTAAATTTAATCTCAATCTTTGGTTCTTTGAATACACGTGGTCCCGAAGCATAATTCAAGATGCAGTATAATCGCCATTATAGTCATCGTAATTAAAAGAGTAAAGGAAAATCCTTTGATTGTTATGAATATTCAATACCATTGAATATTACTATTTGTGCAATAAGATATTTTACTGCTTGGAATGTGGACCGATACAAATTCCAATTGGAAACGTTGTTGGACGTCATTGATACTTTTATCAAAACTAGAAATTAGTCAAAGTCATGATGGGAAATTGTTATTGCTCTCAATTAACATGTGGTAGATTAGAGGCTTAGGGACTAAGTGCAGTAAAAAGCCTTTCGATAAAATAATAAATAAACGTAAATGAAAAGATAGCATTTCGCTACTTGTTTGTTTAGTGTATTATCAGTGATATCTGTAATTGATTTGATTTTATTTATTTGATTTTCCCTCTTGTTAATTAACTCCCGTGATAAAATGGCTTTATAAATGTATATGTCATGTAGCTGATTACTGATATATGTTTATATTTAAAAATGTTCGGGTTATAATTGAATAAATTCATTTATGTATTACTAATGGTGTGTCGGTGAAAAAATATCTTGAAATTTTTAATAATTGCAATTACTTTACTTGTATATTTTCTTGACAATAAAATGAACAAAAGGATAGAACTATTGGTGGTAAACAGAAAATTAAGTAAACTTTTAACTTTCATTCTTGATGGCTAAATCGTCGTCAAACAATTGTCAACAAAAGTCAATAGCAAATATAATAAAGACATAATAAAAATTTATGAAAAGGCCTTCGTCAAGCCATAGATGCAAAGAAGCTGCGTTGTATGCATCCCAGCAAACACACACACATACACACACGTTCACACATATATTTCACCACCAGCAGTGCTGCAGCGCAGTGCTTTTCATCTACATTCGACGTATTGGTTTGTATTGAAAATGTAACAGTAAAATAGTAAAAGTTCTTTTTTATGGCTTCAAACGGCTATAATATCGACGGGTAACGGTGAGGCGTGAATGTAAGAATATGAGTAAAGATTATGATCTTCGTTGGTGTTTTTTTAAGTTAAGGTTGATTTTTTAATGCAAGGCATCCCCGAAAAATGTCCAAGGCGTCCGACGCATTTACTACAAGAAAAGCATTTATGCCAGAGAATGCAATAATATATATATAAAATAATGATAACAAATTACATATATATATATATATATATATATATATATATATATATATATATATATATATATATATATATATATATATATATATATATATATATATATATATATATATATATATATATATATATATATATATATATATATATATATATATATATATATATATATATATATATATATATATATATATATATATATATATATATATATATATATATATATATATATATATATATATATATATATATATATATATATATATATATATATATATATATATATATATATATATATATATATATATATATATATATATATATATATATATATATATATATATATATATATATATATATATATATATATATATATATATATATATATATATATATATATATATATATATATATATATATATATATATATATATATATATATATATATATATATATATATATATATATATATATATATATATATATATATATATATATATATATATATATATATATATATATATATATATATATATATATATATATATATATATATATATATATATATATATATATATATATATATATATATATATATATATATATATATATATATATATATATATATATATATATATATATATATATATATATATATATATATATATATATATATATATATATATATATATATATATATATATATATATATATATATATATATATATATATATATATATATATATATATATATATATATATATATATATATATATATATATATATATATATATATATTTAAAAATCTTCAATTTTTTTGATATATATTTGTTACATATTTTCTAATCCCTAACTAAATTACCGAGACAAGTTTTTTTAAACATCCATTTACTTCATTTTTAAGTTTTGGATATAATACTTTCAAGTAAGTTATCATCCTGAATGAACGAAGCGATCTAATAGTCAGTGACGCATTTAACATGGGTGACGCTCGGGACGTAGTAGTGCATCGTTCTTCTGCCTAGATAGAAGATCCCACCTATGACTTAAGGAATAGTTTTGTGTAGACGTCACCATAATCTTTTATAATAGATATCTAAAATTTGGCTCAAAGAGCTTCATTATTATATATGCGTGGACTAAGGAAAGATTAATCGGAATTGAAACTGTAAGAAGATAGAGAGAGAGAGAAAGAAATTTGAAAATTTTCATTAGCTATATTTACTTTGTGATCAGATTTCTCAGGAAATTGGCACAAATACTCTCTAATACAATTAAATAAAAGTCGTAACGTAATAATATTTCCATTAAACACATCATGTCTCGATTATCAATTTTTTTATTAGTAGTCATGGTATAGGCAACGTTCAATTTCAGAAACTCAACGTATATTTCAGAACCAGAACATTCTTTTTTATGTATTTTTTATAAATTTTATGATATATTGTTTATTTAAATTGTCATAAACTGTGGTAAAATTTATGATAATTTTTATTCTAAAATGGCATAAAATTCTGTAGGAAAAAATATTAATATCTGAGAGCGATAAACGGTTTCTTCTCTGAACGAACTACCATCAAAAACTAATAAATTAATGAAAGGAAAATTAATAAAACGAATAAAATGTAAATGGCGTTTAATGACAGAAAAATAATTCTTGGAATAATCAATGATAAACGATACAAACAATATTTTTAACCTTAGTCGAAGGCTTATAAATAACGTCACAAGCCATTTATTGATATAAAATTGTTGTTGAATAAAAATGTATTTATCGTTATTGAAATGATTTCAAATAACTTTTTTCGTTAGTTTTTTTATGTAGATTTATTTGAATATTGTCGGTTGACAACAATTCAATATCAATCATATCATATATTTTAGTTATATCCAAGAATAATATCCAACAGTATAAAGAAACAATAGATTATATTTATATTATTTATAGCATTTTATTAAAATATTTAAGCATATTTTTGTATTTAAGCATGGTTTTAGATTGAAGAAAAAAGATTTAAATGAGATGCACAATATACTTGTAATATTTCAATCTCAAGAATTCTCTTTGGGGCCTTGTTTACCCATCTCAATATCCTTCTTTAGGTGCGGTAGTAGACATTTTAAAAGATTCTGCTCGTACGGGCTTAACGGGGGTAAACCTAGGTTCTCTTTTATTCCATTTTCTCCAAAGCGAAGTGGCGTGGCAAAGAAATCGACTTCGGGAACAACATTCGATTGAACAAACGAGCATTCAACGGGTGCGTGTGGGATACCTTTCAATCCCATCAGTAAGGCATTAACAAATAAACCCGCTGAATAGCTCATTGATAAAGTTGCAGAGCCCTCTCCATCCTTCGCTTCGATAACTTCCTTGCCAGCATCCTGAATTCGAATAGTCAACTTCTCAATGACCTCTTCATCCATATTACGAATAGGCAGACGTGGCTCGGCATTCGAGAAGATTGGCAGCATAGTTAAATCTGAGTGTCCACCGACTACATCGATTTTAACCTTTTGCGGTTCAATAGAAAGATGTTTGCTTATAAAAGTCCGTGAGCGTACGACATCCAATGTGGTTATGCCGAAAAGGCGATTGGGATCGAAAGTACCAGCCTTCTTCAATACTTCCGCAGCGTATGGTACAAGCGAGTTAATGGGATTTGTGATAATTGCAATCAGCGCTTTGGGGGCTACAGATGAGATCTCTTTAACAATATCACCGACGATGGTAGCGTTTATTTTGAAAAGATCCGATCGCTGCATACCAGCTTTTCGTGGAACACCAGCTACCACAACAACAATATCGGAGCAGCTTAGAGCACATTTTAAATTATCGGGCCCACAAAAACCTGAAACATCTGGTACGGTGCTTATGTGTGATAAATCAACAGCAATTCCGTGTGTCCTCGTAACATCGTATAATGCTATATCAGTGACCAATGGGTTGGTTTTTAAGATCAATGATAATGGTTGACCAATGCCTCCTTTAGCGCCACAAATGCAAACTTTGAGATTGACAGCTATACTCGTGTGGAATCCTCTAACTAGTTGGCGCCTTATCATGCCAGCAAATGGTTTCAACATTATTATACCGAATGTATAAGTTAATTTTTTTATATGACCAATTTTTTTACATCTGATCTGAAATTATCGTATGAAAGCAAATTCCAAAGCTATATTGTTATTATTTTTTATATGAAGGTGATTAGTGTTTATTTATGAACTTCGTTTAGTTTTAGTTAATTGGTCCCCAATATTTTTTGTAGGACTTGATATCGCGAAAATGAATAGAGATTTATTAATCGTCATCCTAGCCGTATTACGAAAACGGTTTAAGGAAGCGCATTAAAAATATTTGCTATACACCTCATTACAAAGTATTTTGGTTCCAGTCGGATGGTCATATGGTCGGGTGTAAGGGATTGATTAGTTTTAATGCATTTATAAAAATAGTAATATTTAGTGAATATATATATATATATATATATATATATATATATATATATATATATATATATATATATATATATATATATATATATATATATATATATATATATATATATATATATATATATATATATATATATATATATATATATATATATATATATATATATATATATATATATATATATATATATATATATATATATATATATATATATATATATATATATATATATATATATATATATATATATATATATATATATATATATATATATATATATATATATATATATATATATATATATATATATATATATATATATATATATATATATATATATATATATATATATATATATATATATATATATATATATATATATATATATATATATATATATATATATATATATATATATATATATATATATATATATATATATATATATATATATATATATATATATATATATATATATATATATATATATATATATATATATATATATATATATATATATATATATATATATATATATATATATATATATATATATATATATATATATATATATATATATATATATATATATATATATATATATATATATATATATATATATATATATATATATATATATATATATATATATATATATATATATATATATATATATATATATATATATAATCTATATTACATATGCATATTATCCATCGCTATCACTGAATCTTTACGAGGTCTTAGTTTTTTATTGTGAAATACATTCACAATTAAAATTCAAGTACTTTTAAGCATAGTCAAAATATTTAGTTCTCCCTATTAGTTAATGACGCTGTGAAGTGCCGACACCGTTTATTCAATGCACACAAGTTCCACAAAATATAAAATTTCCCGGCGAGGTACGATAATTTTTAATCGGTTTTATGAAGTGGAAACGCGTATGAAGTTTGCTATCTTCTTTATCTTTGACTTTGACATTATATTGAAGCTGTAATTTCTTAGTAATTACTGTTTGATGTTTAGGAATTGTTAGATTGTAAAATGTTTATTAAAATATGTATTAAGGAGTGATGTGATAAATAAAGATGAAATAAGAAATGGTGTAATAAATAGTGCTTGTTAATTCAATTAATGTTAAGTCACCTTTACAGCACAATCAGTCACTGAACACAAATAGACATTAGCTCGAATCACTTTGTAAAAAATGCATCTTTTAATACCTTTGAATAATCGCGACAGAGAAGATTTTCGATTGGGTGCAATTGCTATAGGATTCGATGAATTCGTTGTGGTAAACTTTGTTCAATCACAATCTTGTGGGAATTGCATTAAACCGACTTATGTATTTCTTATAGCACAAGTTTTTGTATACGCTTCAGGACGTCGATGCCGATGTCTTTCAAATAATGCATGATGAACGCATTTCCTTGCTTATTTATGGCTGGGAGATTTGTGAGATTCACTTACAAAATATTCAAAACGCACGCAATGAATCACAAATCGAGTGTGTTTTGAATAAGAGTGTTAAGATTGTTATGAAATGGCTAGCACGTTTTTCGGTGGATCTTTGGCTAAGCAAGGAATTCGATGGCTGCGAATATCAAATGCGAAAGGGCCTGATTTATTGCTTGCGTCGCGCTGAGGAAATCTTATTAGGAATTCCGGAGTTATCGCTAATGAGTTGGAACAGTATTCTCAAGTGGGATATACATCCCTGGAATAATAAATATGTTAGTGGGTTTTTTAATATGAGCCAAAAAATTAAAGAGACGAAACAACAATCAATTGAGGATACTGAACAGTCTGCCTGCAAAATGGGTAAGAAACGAATTACGGTATAAATGTTCTCTCTACATGACTGTAATTTTCGGTGTTAAAAATCAATATTAGTTACTTATCTGATGGAGGGAGCTAAATCCATGATTTTGGTCCTTTTTTGATGACATTAGTACATTTTGGAATGCTATCTGGCATTATAAACTCAATAGAGTCTTCCTTCCTGGAGTACTTTCATTATGTATTTTCTTTCTTGGCGTGAAACCATGACGTATATTTCATTAAATTATCCTACAAAGTAAGCAGATAGCCCACAATCCATATAGTGAATTGAAGGATCCTAGTGTAGCAATATTTGATCTAGATTAAGAAAATTCTGAAAGCGGAAAAGAAAAATTATATTAAGGGCACTCTAGCAGGATTTAATGGACTTAGAGTGTCAACCCTGATTTTTGCAAATTAATATTTAGGTTGAACTCACTTCACCCTTCATCGGCTCTTTGTTGTCCCTGGCAAGAGGTGAAAGGTAGGAGCAATTAAGAGCTGTATAACAAATACGAAGCTATTTGACTTAATTCAGTTATGCTATCTTGCTTGTCTTATTTTTACTTCCTTATGAGGGGTAGAGTCCCTCTAGTATATTATAATCTGATCTAACATAAAAACATCTATAATTGCAATTTCAGATATTGATTATTTGAGGGAAGAAAACGTTTTTATTATTTTAATGCGATTGATGAAGTTGATTGATGGTTACAATTTGGAAGGTGCGAAACAATTGTCCATGCGTGTACTAGCTGCTTGGAATGCAATTTTTGAACGTGCTAAAGATATTCCGGGAAATGAAACACCACAAGTTCCAACTGAATTTAAACGCTGCATTGTATCAATTTGTCATATTTACTTAATGGTAATTTACGAGATGGATACTAATCGAGGTTTTCTCATCGATAATATGGTAATAAAAATGTAGTTTTCTTATTTATCGTCTCTTTAATTTATCTTTCGTTATTTATTCATATATTTAGATGAACAATATTCGTTTCTACCATAGCAGTTTTCTTGATAAAAATTTTGAAAAGCCTTTGGCAGCGATAGTTGGTCGTCTTGATTTTACTCCAGCTCGTTTTATTGCCTTGACGTGTATCAATTTAAATATTTCAATGCATACATTCTTTGAAATTTTCACTAGTCAAGCAAAAGAGAGAAACTTTTCATCATTTTTTGGTATCTTATCACAATCTTATATTAGTTATATACTCGGTAATCAATTGATGGAGATGAATAATATGAACGATGAGCATTTTAATGCAAATATAGAACGTTATAAAGTTATTTTGAATGCATATTTGGAAGAGCGTGAAATCAGTGAGCTTTTCCTTAGGGATCAATTGAAAAGGCGAGAACTGCAACACAATTCAAAAAATATCACATTAACGATGAACAGTTTTACGAATATTGAGGATAAATTCTGTAAAGGAAATCGTCCCTATAATATTGGAAATTGGGAAAAAACTACAGAAGATGACTGCTCTTCAATAGGAATGGAATCAGAAATTGGTTCTCATAGAAAAACAGATACCATTTTTGAGAATATGCCAAATAATGAAGAAATACTTAACTATGCGTATCGGATGCTTGCTCTACGGGTAAGTTAAATTTGGTTTTGTAATCTCTTAAACATTGATTCGAATAAAACCTTGCTTTCTCTTTATAGAATTACAATGGATGGTATTTCGCTAAAATTGTTCTACTGCTTAAGATTATTGGACATGAAGTGAATGTAATTGAGACTTGGCGTTATCATCCTGGTTTAACAACCGATTTTATGCTTAGCATAGAAACAAAACTTTCGAAACGTTATGAAGATTTGGCATTGATATTTCATGAACATTTCTTTTTGGAAAAGGAATTTTGGTTGACAGCCTTTTACTTGAATCCTGTTAGAAAATATTATAATTCTCTCCTTCGTTGCGGCATGCGTTTGCAGCGACGTGTTCAACATGCATACGAGGAAGGTGATAAAAATATAAGAAGTGAACTAAATGAAAAAGGCGGAGCATACGCAAAATATGGATTATTGAGTTCAACCATTGATGTCACGGAAATTTTAAAAATTAGGAATCACGAAACGCCCAACTCGGATTATGATGAATTAAATAAATCTCTTTTAGATTTGAAATTATCTTTAAAAACAATTAAAGATTTACTAACGGCAATATTCTTGCCCCGCAATAAGAGCTTATCCTGGGCACTAGATTGGTTAGAGTTACGTAAACGATGTAAGCAATTACTGAAACATCCTGAGTGGAAACGGCGTTTGGTCGAACTAAATATGGCGGAGGCAAATGATCGTTTAAAATTCTTAAATGTCGATTACGAAAAGTATAAAAACCGACCACAGCTTGATTACGGCACCATTGAAGAGGGCTATGAAAGTGTAATACATTTTACCGAACGAGAACAAAGCAATGAAGATAGTAATGATGATGATTATGGTGACGACGAGATTGAAGAAGCCGAGTTTAGTTCGGATCAGGAAGATTATGAAGAATTGGGCGGAAAAGAAAAGCGTGACCTGGATGGAACCAAAAGTGAGAATAAATAGAAATTTACTTTCAAGAAAACATTTTGAAATCTTTTACTTAAAAATTACTGTTTTTGTTGACAATTTTTTTAGAGAATTCTCAAGATTTTAATGAACTGGATGTGTCTGGCAGTTGCGGAACTAGGAGAACTCGATCAAGAACAGCTGCGGCTATGGCCACGGCAATATCAAGCGATGAGGGTGACCGATGTAGGAAAGATGAGCCTTTGCCTAAAGCGAATGATCCAGCCGAACTGGAGAAACTTTCTGAAACATGTTTACGTCCCAATCATATAATTTCGAGTGACGAATTAAGCTGTGATGATAACTTGGGCAGTGTCGTCAAACGTAATCTTCAAGATCTCTTACAAGAGCGCTCCATATATCATAATGAGACATTCGGCTTTGGATCTTTCCCTGATATATGGGAATTCGATACAAACATTCTCCACGATGTAGAAATGAAATCTAAACTCCCGATGGATAATGAAAAGCTTTATCAAAAATTAGCCCACATAAAAGCAGCGACTAGAACTTATAAAAAAGCTGAGATATTAGGTATGAAAGCTAAAATATATTTATTATATTTCGTATCGAATGACGATATTTTTTTAGATGAAGAAATTATGAAAGCCTCTAATGATAGTTCTGTTAATAGTGTTCAACTTCATAAAATTACTTCCCAGGCAAATGTGGATTTGAATCAATATTCGCGTGTTCGAGCAGACCATACAAATAATGAAGTATCTAACGAAGAGGATAATAAACAGTGCCATAACGAACGTGAGATTAATAAAAAATTCCTTGGAAATGATTCCGCTCTCACAAACATTTCGTGCAACACTAATGTCGGTCGCGCAATGGTTAAGGATGATATTTTGATAAAGAATGATATTGATATCAGTGAGTATTAGTACTAATATAAAGTAATAGTAATTATATAAGAGTAATGTTATTACTAAAAGTTAATATTTATTTCTTTTCCTTTTGCTATCAGACGCTATTAATTTAAACGCTAAACATTCCGAATTATCGGCGGCTCAGCCTGAAGAAGTAAGTAACAGTTTATCATTACTTTAAATTATTTCAGCATCAAAAAGAAACAAGAGTTCCCAGCTATATCATTCATTTGTTTTCGTTTACCAAACATTATAGGTCCCCGGTAAGTAATTTCACGTTTTCCTTCTCAGCAGAAGAGGTTGTATTTTTCCATATTCCATTTTATAACAGAATTCATAAAGCCCAGTAACAACTTATGCAATTATGTATTAAATTTAAATTTATTACAACTCATTATATTTTCGTACTCTAACGTCGATATGCATTTAATGCATATGCAGTTAAATGCATTTTAACATTTATTAGTCTTAAAGAACGGGTTAAATACGTGGTCATGTGTAATAGTAAATTTTATGCAAAAAGTGTGGAAAAGTATAATTATAGGTTTTGCTTGCTTATAAATTAGTGTTAAAACTAAAACATTAACGGATTGTTAACACTAACTGGTCATGCGTTTTTATATTTTAAAATAGAATTTAACGATCAATCAAAAGATAAACACTGGCTCTCTACCATGTTTGATGATTGAAACTACCAAAACTGTAGATGTTAGGAAAGATAATAAAAAAGTCCATCAGGAAGACTCACAACAATCGATTCAAACAGGAAAGGTTGAAGAAACAGAAAATAATAATAAGCAAGACAATGAAAGTCAGTTTCGAGACGATGTATCATCATTAGCGACACTAAAAGAAGAAAAAGGTTTCAAAGAAGGCCTAGAATTTACAAATAATACAGAGAATGATGATTGTGTAGGAAGATTTGAATCAAATTTAAATAAAAAACCATCTTCAAATTTCGAAATCATTCAAACTTCTACAGAAACATTAAATTCAAATGAACAAATTAATGATGCTATCATAAAGGGTTCAGAAGTTGAGGGATCACAACCGATTGATATCTTTACGGTATATCCAGATTTGAACAAAATTGATTAAGCGTCCGCATAAATAACTTTAATTTTTTGTCGTAGCAGAAGGAGAAGAATTTACAGGATGAAAAAGATGAAGTATTCGATAATACTTTACACAAATCAATCAACCCATCCGAAAGTAATGCAGGACTTTTTCTACGAAAGCAACTAGTTATTCGTCTACATCGGTTGAAAGTAACAGATTGCCAAAGGTTGCGCCAGCCACGTGTGTTCATCAATCGCGTTAAAAATAATGTTTCATCAACGCAATCAAGCGATGATTTTGAATCACTTAATAAGGAGAAGTGTAAAGAATATTTGAATGGTCTCCTTCAATCTGACGCATATTGACGACAATTTTTTTCAGGTTCGGAAAATAGATCGAAATCCACAGAAATGCCATGCTCAAATGCCCTTCAGTTAAGACCACATCGAAGAAGGAAATTCATACGCAGTTATTCACCATCATCCACAGCTTCAGATGAGGAGTTTATAGGGCCAGCTAGCAAGCGGTTTCAATTAAAATCGCATGCTATAGCAAAACGAAAATGTAATGCAGTTGGGCGTTCACTTGGTGATATCAAAAAAATGGTCGCCACTCCGCGAAGTGCTAGTGGTTTAAAGATGCGCATTTCATCCGCTCCATCTGACAGCACATGCGAATTGCCACTGCCACTTTCTGATGACAATATAGAGTTAATTCATATTTCTTCATCTTCATCTTCGCTCGAAATTATGGAGAGTAGTGATGATGACGTCCATCCATTGTCATTTGGAAGACCAATTCGTGGAGATGGAGCTACAGACGATGTGGATACCAATCCTTTCGAAGATCCTTTGTATGAAGAAGAAATTATACTTTTTGATTAAATCTACAAAAACATAATCTTTCCTGTTTATTCTCGTATAATTAAAAAATAATTGCGATTTTTGTAAGTAAAATCAAGTTTGTAGAATTATGTCGTAATATTTTCATGCCTTCTAATCTACTTTTAATCTGTAGTTAAAGTCATATTAACCATAGCTATTGAATAAATCCTGAAGAATCTCATTTCTTTTAAAATAAAATATTGTTTAAATGGATGATTAGTATATCTCGTTTACTTTAAATTTCATATATTTCGAGACGAATGTGCTGACACTCAAAGATTGACCATTTCTTAACCTTGGCTAGACTTTCATTCCGTTCGAAACAGTATTTTAGATTTGCTGAGACCCAAGAGTTATAGAACAAGTCCTACTCAGACATGTTCCACAGCATTCCACATTAATACTACATTGAGTGCATGGGAGTATTGGGTATACGCAAGCTATCATAAAAAATAGATAACTAATCGCTCATTGAATCGTCTTAATATCTTCTCTAATGTGAAAGGGGTACGAGTTTTTGAACTCAAAACGGTAGAAATAAAGAGATAACGTGCTCCCAATTCGTCGATTAGAAAAGGTGCTTGAAAATTTTTTATGATATTTCGGCCTCACGAAAGCTGTCCAGTAGAATTTAAAGAAGACAGTCTAGACACCTGCATACAATTTACTCATATTGCCTTCGGAATTTCGTACTTCGCCGGATATATTGCACGCTAGCGCAGCTGTGCACATCGAATTAACAACGTCAGTTTTTAGAGGCGTCTACAAATAATTCAGGGGTCTAAAACTTTCGTAACACCCGATATGTCTGGTTTATTTGTTTGTAAACATGATATGTATTACTTAGTGGTATTTCATATATGTATTTAGTGAAATAACTGATTAATATACGATAAAGGGAAGAAAACCTTTTCCACATTCATAGGGGGTGATTATAATTTCCCCTTATGTATCCCTCTTCATTAAGTTCATCTTTTAACTAAAAAAACAAGAATATTATACAACAATAATGTAAACAGCAGAAATAAGAACAACAACATGACAAGCCGCATGTGTAGAGTCCGGTAATGATAATAGGATACCGTTTTTTGAAACGCCGAATTGAGAGTGGTTTGTGATCTCTATTTATCCCTGAAAGGAAGTCAATGGAAACTGGGAATTGAATTTCTCAGTCGTAGAGGATTTTTTTTAATTTTTTGTTTTATTATTAATTGTAAATAGAGTAAGGTATTGCAAATGTCTAGAAATTGTGAGAGGAAGCTTGGATGTACTTTGGATAATTCGCCTTTAGTCGCAAAACGTATATGCACAATTCAGAACAGAACTCGCATTGAACCAAGTGAAGATATTTTATGGCCAGATGATGAAGATGAAACTTTCCTCTTCAACTCAAAGCTGGACAACCTGGAGGACCATAGGCATTCAAGTAATGCTGCGAATGATATTCATATCAAAGATGAGATGTCGCTTGGTAGAATTAAAGACAGCATGAAAAGCAAAGCAAATCCGAAAACAAACTATGACGCTCATCTTGGCTTGAACGATACGATCTTCTCGGACTTAAAGTTCGAAGATAATTTAAAGACAGACGCTGATTGGGATAATAATATTGACGATGTATTTGCTGATGATTTCCCACGTGATAATGAAATACAAAACACTCAAAAATTTCTAGATGACGTTTTTAAAGTGCCGTGGTTAAAGGATTCCGCATTTTGTGGTAGCAATATCTTACCAAATTCTCAGACTGAAGGACCTTCTGTGATTCGATCTCTAATTGATAAACCTTTCGAGGGAAGTCAGTATCAAACTAGAGAGGAAATTAAAAACACCTCAACCTCGTCAAAAGAATTGCCTTCGACGAGCGCTGTGAAGGGTTTTCCTTGTGCAATTGATCACGTTAATTGGGAAAGTCAGATTTTCTCAAATACATTTCAGCCTTTCGCAGAAAAGGGAGAGTTTTATGGGCTGCCCAAGAGCGTAAAGAGTTTAATATTCGAGCACAAAGGGATTGAGAATCTGTATGGTAAGAACATGCGGCTGTGAAATGCTCATGGTACATTTTAACCTATTGAGGGTTTCAGAATGGCAGGACGAATGTCTTAATCTTCCAGCCGTCCGCAATCGCAAAAACTTGATATATGCTTTACCCACAAGTGGCGGAAAGACATTAGTAGCAGAAATTCTTATGTTGCGTGAAATTATATGTCGACAAAAGAATGTAATTTTCATTCTACCGTATGTTTCTATTGTGCAGGAAAAGGTTAGAATCTTGGGGAGAAGTACTCGCTCAGCTTTATAGAAATGGAACAACACATAATCACACTAATTTTATGTTTCCAGGTTACTGCGATGTCACCATTTGCAATTGCATTAGATTTTATTGTGGAAGAGTATGCGGCGGGTAAGGGCAAATGTCCCCCAGTGGTACGAACGAAAAGAAGAAGCATTTATATCGCATCCATCGAGAAGGGAGCAATTTTACTTGACAGCTTAATTGAAGCTCAGCGAGCCAATGAAATTGGTCTTGTGATTGTAGATGAATTGCATTTACTTGGTGAGAAAGGACGAGGCGCAACTCTCGAGAGTCTGCTGGTCAAAGTGATGTTTCTTAAAGGCAAGCTTTTGTATCTCGTTAAAACTAAATTATTATTTCAATGCATGCTTCAGCGAGTATACAGATTGTCGGAATGAGCGCAACCATTGGAAACCTGGCAGAAATTTCGGCATTCTTGAATGCAGATGTGTATACTCGTGGATTTCGGCCCGTCGAACTGAAGGAATATGTAAAATGTGGCAATGATATTTTGGAAATAAATTCCAGTGGAAAAACGTTGGAAGAAGTTTTTATCTACAGTAGGAGCGTTAATTTTAAAGTAAAGATTTTTTCGAAATTAATTCCAAAAATATTTGATTGTGTGCCGAATCTTACATTTCATTAGTATAGCGAATCTGTAGCACGAGCAGATCCTGATCACTTGGCTGGACTTGTGGCAGAGTGTGCCCCCGAAAATTCTTGTCTAATATTTTGTTCATCTCGAAAAAATTGTGAAAATGTTGCAATTTTACTAAGTCGCATCCTGCCAAAGTGAGTCACAAACATGTTTTTCTCATTTATTTATGATTTTATTTAATCTATCCGTCATTTATTTCTCAAGATCAAAATTTCTGGAACATCATGAAAGCGAAAAGGAGGCTTTGATGGATGCTTTAGACAAAGTTTGCGGTGTTTTAAGTCCTGTACTTGCCAAAACTATCCCATTTGGCATTGCGTATCATCATTCCGGTCTCACTACCGACGAGCGAAAATTTATTGAAACTGCCTATCGCTTCGGAGTGATTTCTGTTATTTGTTGCACTTCAACATTAGCGGCCGGGGTTAATCTGCCCGCTAAGCGCGTAATCATCCGGGCTCCATACGTCGGTACGGAATTTATGTCCCTTTGTAGATATAAACAAATGGTTGGTCGAGCAGGACGAGCTGGTTTGGGTGAGGCGGGTGAAAGTATTTTAATCTGTTCCAGTCATGACAATGTTCGCGTTGGTGAGATGTTGTTTTCGCCAATGGACAAAGCGTTAAGTTCTCTGGATCATAATGGAGCGATTGGGCTACAAGTAAATGCCTGCGACTTCAATTAATTTGTATGGTTTCGTTATGATATATTTGTTGTAGGGCTTGATTTTGAGTGCTATTGGATTGGAGTTGGCTTCGTGTCGGAAGGAATTATATAGTCTCATTGATAGTACGCTGTTAGCAGTTCAAGCTGATAGCCTCGGTATCTCTGCGGAGGATCTAATTTTACAAATTCTCCGGGAGATGTTCAAACATAAAGTTTTGGAAGTTAGTAAAAATCAAGACATTTCTAATTCTTCATTCTCTTCTACTGGCTCAAGTTCGTCTCAAGATCGTCGTATTTTCATAAGTAGAACCACAGGATTTAAGCTAAGCACGATCGGAAGAGCTGCCTTCAAGGCTGGTATTGATTACAAACGGGCCCAGATCGTCTGCAAAGAATTACAGATCGCTCAGAAAAAATTACTGCTCAGTAATTACGCCCATCTTCTGTATTTAGTTGTATGCTTCAATTCTAATGAGAGAGGCAACGAATTATTTACTGCCGATGCAGGCATTCTTTTTCAATCTTATAATAGTTTGGACGAAAATACTCGCTTACTTTTCAATCACCTTGGCTTTACGGAAGCACAAGCAGCAAAAATTGCTAAAACACAGTCGGTCCAGGGCTCAATGGAATTAATTCTAAATCGTTTATATAAAGTATTAATCTTAATGGATATTCTTAATTTGATGTCGCTGCCAGCTGTGGCTACAAAGTACAATGTTGAACGTGGTTCGCTACAAAATATGATAAACCAGACGATTTCAGGTGGTTGTGCAATTGTGCGCCTATGCGAACAAATAGAAGAATTTTGGTGTTACGGTCCGCTTTTTGAACGCATTATTGCGAAAATAGATCGTTGTGGTACAGCCGAGTTGGAACCTCTACTCAATTTGCCAGGAGTAAAAATTGTAAAGTCGATTTTAAGTTTTAATTGGGTTAAATTTTATGTAGATAATATTTGTAGAATCGTGCAAAACAATTATATGCTGCGGGTTACAAAAAAATTGAAGATATCGCTAAATGTCGACCAGTAGACTTGGTCAGGTCGGTGGAGCACGTGACTATAAAAATGGCTAAAGAAATCATAGCGGCAGCAAAAGTAAGTCCCATTCATGAAAAATCAATAACTATTACAAACATACATTTAATATTTATGTAATTGAGTTATGGGGAAGCATAAATAGATCTGCTGTGATATAATTTGCCAAAACAGAAACAAAAATAGTTAAGCAAATCCTCAATAATCTAAATATGTGTCGTTCGCAAACCTTTTCTTGGAGAAAGTTTCCTTTGTCAAATTCCTTACTCATTTAAATAAGAACTTTATACTTAATTTGTGTTCACCGGATGGTAGATAATGTTGATTTATCTCTCAAATTGTGGTCCCTCATATTTTATTGAAACGTAGGCTTGACACCGTTATATGACATTTTTTTATAAAATAAACACCACTTTGGGAGTTTCTCTCGACTTCATTATTCGCAATTACGAATTCACTAGATGGACGACAGTGGATGATTTTGTGCCGGAACGTAAATATTTTTATAAAAAGAATTTTTTATGTTTAAATGTTTTTATAAAAGTGAATGTTTTTATAAACACAATTTTTTGACTCAATTAAAATAACAAAATACGAATGAAAAGGTCATTAAAAAATGCTATTGATATAATTTTGTTTTTTTAGATTATTTTAATGAAGAAATTAGATTCATTAGAAGAAGAGACTGAACTGTTAAAGAACTGTTTGGACGTGGATATCGGCTGAATATCTTACTACAATTAATAATTAATATTTATGTTGTATTTAATTTATTTTTAGAATATAATTTGTCTTAATTTTTATAATTTTATTCTAGTTTTAAATTAGCCTAAACTATGACAAAACTGAAAAGTGCTAGAAAGGAAATGAATGCAATTAGTAAAATAATATCAATTAATTAAGTTTGGTAATGAGCAATTATAATGATATCAAAAGTCGAAAAGATAATCTGACTATAAAAAATAAAATGCAATTCAATTTTTGTTTTTATTGTTTATTGTGGAGTTTATTTATTCTAGTTGCGAAACTTTTGAATGTAAGAAAGCAATTAATGAAAACGTTGTCTAATTCTGTCTTACTAAAAGTCTTACACTTTGCATTTATTTTAGCAATCTGTTCACAAAAGGTAAGACAGGGAAAGAAAATAAGTTGAGCTTTTAATGTAGCACCTCTGTATTTGATTACCTGCGCTCTACTGAATTGCACTAAAAACTGAAAAATGATAAGAGAGGCATGATGCGATCACAATCTTGAACTTGTTCATTTCATATTCGTTGTATTCGATGATCGATGCAATAACAATTTGTTATCAGTGATGTTGGCATATCTGCCACTTCTAAACCTTTGATTCGTTGAGTTTCTTCATTTTTCATTGTAATTCGCCTTGGAGGAAGTAATAATCATGCCTAAATTATATTTCGTTGGTGTAGATGTGGGTACCTCGAGTGCTCGAGCGGCACTGGTTTCATCCGACGGTAAAGTATTAAAACAGGCGGTGGAATCACTTAAGATTTGGAATCCAGAATGTGATCATTTTGAGCAATCTTCGGACAATATCTGGAAGGCCGTGTGTGTTTGCGTTACAGTGAGTTAACTTAGAAGTTTGTGATGATTGTTAAAGAAAATTAATTTATTGGATTTGGTAATATTTACTTATTAATTATTAAGAAATCACCGTTTGCTCAATCGAAAGGACGTTAATTCCTCCTAGCCTTAGAATGCAGTGTGCAAGTGTTATATATTTTCTCTTTAACACGTAGTATTTTATAGGCCGTTATTAAAGGAACCCCCAAAGAAGAAATAGTTGCAATCTCTTTCGATGCTACCTGCTCTCTTGTTATACTTGGTGAGAATGGCGAGCCTCTATCCGTAAGCAATAGCCGAAACAGGGAACAAAATGTCATACTTTGGATGGATCATCGAGCGAAACTGGAAGCTAAAGACATTAATTCGACTCGACATGAACTTCTGCGCTTTGTGGGTGGTCAAGTTTCCGTCGAGATGGAAATGCCGAAGCTGTTATGGTTAAAAAGGAATGCCTACATCTCAACATGGACAAAATTGTGGCGTGTATTTGATCTACCTGATTTCCTTACTTGGCGTAGTACAGGCTGTGACTCCCGATCTTTATGCACCGTCGTGTGCAAATGGAATTTTGATGCGAAAGAAATGCATTGGGACGAGACATTTCTGAAGCACATTGGTTTAGAAGAATTATGTTCGAACGATTTTGAAGTAATTGGAAACGATATTGTTGCACCGGGTTCTCCGGTAGGTCAAGGGTTATCTAAACGTGCAGCTATTGAGTTGGGCTTATTGCCGGGTACTAAGGTTGGAACTGCGCTAATTGATGCACATGCCGGGGCACTAGGTTTATTTGGCTGCTTTGCCGAAAATGATCGAATGGGAGAATCATTAGAAAAAATTGACTTGGAAAGCAAATTGGCCTTAATTTGCGGCACCTCGACTTGCCACATGAGCTTAACGCGCAGCCCTTGCCACGCGCCCGGTGTTTGGGGACCTTATTATGGAGCTATACTTCCGCAATACTATTTGAACGAGGGTGGCCAAAGCGCAACAGGTTTGTTGTTAGATCATATTATAAGAACACATCCACAATATACGCATATTCAGCGCAAATTGGAGAGAGATGAGTGAGTATATATGTCCAGAAGAATACAATCTAAAAATTCATACACCTTACCGTCTTTTAGACATATTTATCAATATTTAAATAAATTATTGGTGAAAATAGCAGAAGCAAAAGGCATGGAGGATTATTGCTTTTTAACTCAAGATTTACATGTTTGGCCAGACTATCATGGCAATCGATCACCGATTGCCGACGCAAGCTTAAGGGGAATGGTATTTCTAAAAATTTATTTCAACATTTGAAATTTAATGAGCCCATTTTTTCAGATCACAGGCGTCAATATGAGTGACGATGAAGAATCTTTAGCCATACTTTATCTAGCGTTTGTTCAAGCTTTAGCGGTGAGGATTCAAAATTCATTGCGATTTCTTTAAATAGCTGTATAAATAGTTACAAAACAGCTATGGTTCCCAATATTATCTAAATAGAATTTTCTCTGCACCTTTACAGTACGGTACGCGACATATTATCGAGAACTTGTATCAGCACAAACGGTCACCATTCAAAACCCTGCTTTTTTGCGGAGGGCTATCAAAAAACGAGCTGTATGTGCAATGTCATGCAGACATTTGTCAGCTTTCGGCTGTCATGCCAAGCGAACAGGAAATGGTTTTGGTAGGTGCCGCAATGCTAGCCGCTTGTGCAGCGAATGTATACGGAAGTTTAGAGGTGAATATCGATAATTTTAGAAAAGAGCAATGCAGCATTCTCATTTATTTGTTCTCGTCTAAGGAAGCTTCAAATGCCCTAGGGGGCAATGGTCAAGTTCTTAAGCCAAAATATCACACACAAATCTATCACAATCGCAAGTATAAAATCTTTCTGAAAATGCTGGATGATCAAAAAAAGTACCGGTCAATTATGGAATCCTGATAACCACATAGGACAATCATTAAATCGTGTTTGTATTTGTTCTGTTTACAAACTACTTTTGGAATAGAGATATAATGCACATATATCGCTAGTGTAGATTATAGTTTGATAAATCATGATAAACTTTATGCAACGAGACTAGTTTAGATTTGAGTCCAATATGTTTGGCAAGAGCGGTTTAAGCAATAAAAGCAGCAGCTCTGCTATTAATTTTTGCACGGCACACTGGACAGTTTACTTTAATTTTCTCCGAGCAGTCTTCGCAAATGCAGACATGGCCACATGGTAAAATAATTACCTGCAAGGAAAGGAAGATAAAAATTCAATAATTATTATTTTTAAAAGGATTCTACTTCTTTTGGATTTATTGAGCACACAACGCACATCTCCTCAGCACTGAGATTGGCTGGCCGAATTCTGGCTCGTTTCTGCTTACGTTCTTTCTCCAAAGTTTCTTTCATTCTACGTTCATCGCGATCTTGTTTCCTTTTTATGTAAAGTTTCCGCACAATGATAGTAATCAAAACTGCAGAGATTGTGCTGCAAACGACGATTTTAAAACTGCAATGATTTCATTATTTGTAAATTTTTTTATATGATATAATTATCTTGAAATCATTCTGTAAGTATTTACATCATGGATGACTTCGCTTGTTCTAGTCGCCGGATAAGGCTTGATTTAGTGGCAGTAGTTAAAAACAATGGACCCACGGGCGATGGTTGAAGACGTAAAGTTTTACCATCTAATTCCAGTTCACCAATGGCCGTTATAAAGCTACCATCACGCAAAATCTCTTCCGTCGTTTGAAGACCTTTCTGTCTGACTCCAGAAAAAAATCCAAATATATGATCAAATAATGACAACGATGATGGCTCGTAACTATCATATATAACATCCAAATCTAGCACCGCAGCGGATAAAGGGTCAATAATTTCAACTCCATGGCCATTATTAGTTAAGGCAAAGGGCATCTCGTTGGTAGAAAGGTGAATAAGCTTGCTTTGCTCCGTCCAGAAACCAGCAAATCCACGAGCAACACGATGCTCTCTTTAATAAACAAAAAATTGGATGAAGGCATAAGTAATTTATAAGAATATATCACAATATATAAATACTTCAGCTTGATTAATTGTAAAACACCGGTAACAGCAGGTGTCGTAATGCTGTGCATTGGAGTTCCAATGGGGGTTACGGTTCCTCGCACCACGGCGTATGGTATTTTCTGATCCTTTTGCTTTGACACCAAGTCTTTTAGTTCTCCATTAATAGAAAGTTGTGGTGCAGCCTAAAGACAGTATATTTAACTTGCCCAATAATTGCAGCGTGCTGTTTAAATAGTTGTTAAATTACATTTTTGAGATAGTTACCTTTAAACTGTTAACGTGCCTTTTATAACTGTAGTATTCTTTCAAGCACAATCCCAGAACAAGAAGGTCCACTCCAAGCGCAATACCTTCGTGTAGGAAATCCATTACTTTTATTGTTTGATTGATTTTTTAATCTCCAGAATTAATATGATTTTGCTAAATTTTTGTAGCTTATATAGCATAAAAAAGGAATTTGATTCCCGTGAAAATATATTTTGCAAAGAGTATCAAAGAGAGCTGCCAACGTTTTTTAATGATTAAAAATGAATGTCAAATTGTTTATCGCAATTTCTAATTCATTTGACATCCCTAAGAAACGAACAAGCCTGAGGAATTTCATATGTCAGCAAATTACGAGCCGTCGGCTCGTAATTTCACGAAATACGTTACTACTCTATGTCATTTCAACTAAGTAATATTTTTATTAATTTTGATAATTATCGACTGATTTCGACTGTCGATAGCCAGTTACTGAATGATTTTAACTATCAAATAATTTTATCATTCATTCAATCATTCACTCGACGAGTGAGTTCAATCATAGAGTAAGAAATAACTTATACAGTTATTTCTTACTCTCTGATTCAAATCATAAGCTTAACTTATGGGTGTAGGGTATATAAGCTACGGGCAAAAGTTAGCGTTCCTACGCTAATAAATTCGAATTTTTAAATAAATTTTAGAATTTATTAAGTTTTGAAAACAAATCAAAAGTCTTGAAAAAGGCATTACGATGTAAACATTCTATAAAAGAGATTGAACATTGTCTTTTTATTAAACAAAATACTGTATTTAAAAATCGGTTGAGATGTCTATTAGTCTTTTTAAAATTAAATTGAAATTCAAATGAGACTCATTGATTGATATTTAAAATTAAATGAAACTGTAATACTGAAGGACTGATTGTTATTTTATTTGTTTTTCCAAATTTGGGTTAATGACTCGCAAACAAAAATATTTACACTGAGAAGAATGGGCTGGGAATTTTATCTAGCAAAAGCTTCCTTTTATCAGACGTATATTCTTTATCTCCAGAAATTAATTGATTATGCATGTCTCATCAGATTCTAAAAAATTTTCGATAAACAAAAATGCTGAGAAATAAAATATCAAACTCTTCGGGAATTTACAGACAGAGTGATGATAGGTCAATATTACCGATAAATACAAAAAAAAAAAAAAAAGAAAATAGAAAGTAAATAAACGTTTGATTGGTTTCTCTAATGGTTTTCTTTTAGCCCGAAATTTACTTTTAATGAAGACTTCTTGGAGGAAACCAGTCAGAGTGACTTAATAATTCAAACGAGATATTTCGAAAATTCATAGCGCGGTAATACTTAGCGTTTTGTTTTAAGTTCAATAAAAGTTTTGATTGAAATGCATGATTTTTTAGTAAAGATTTTAGTAAGTCTTCCTTAAGAAATAATTCCAAATTAAAAAAATACACTTTAAGAAGTCAATAAATGCAATTGAAACGTTTCAAAATGAATTCAAGTTAACGAACCGGATAAGCATAGCTTGTTTCTAAATAGAATAAAACCAATTTCCGATTTCATTGGCATGAGAATGCAATATTTTATTAATACATGTACTTTCTATTTCTTGTAGGCCTTAATCGTTGTTATTAAATTGGCTGACGCTTTAGGCCTTCAGCGCAAACGTATCCAGACTCGTGAGACTAACAGTTGCATGGAACGTCAAGCAACTGGTACGATATGCGAGTCATGCGACTTGCTTTCAACTTGCATTAAGCTGGCTACTGGTTGGGTCAATATACCCGTCGAATCGTGCGACACTCGTAATGGCTTTTACTGCAATGCAAATCTTGGCGCGTGCAGTAATTCCACCGGGCCTTGTCATCCATTCGGCTTCGAAGGAAATTTCCCGTGCACCACTCAAGGCATCTTCCCGGATCCTTACGATTGCCAGCGTTATCATATGTGCTATTTTGTCGAATCAACTCTAGTTTCGGCCGCCATCGATTGTGGAGGCGATAAAGCTTTCAGTGTGGCAAACGGGCAATGTTCTTTAACGCTAAATGACAATGTTTGTCGCGAGAAACAATTCGTATGTCTGAAAGCTGGTGAAGCACATCCTTGGCCAAATAATCCAAACATCTTCTACGTTTGTAAAGCAACATCAAATGAAAATTTGCGTATCCTTTACCCCACCCTGTATCGTTGTGATGCCGGTGAAGTATTCAATGGCTATCATTGCATTTCTATCGATTCGGAAACAATAGAAGGACCATCAAATGTCGAAGAAACCAGCGCGGTACCGGCAGAAGAGGGTGGTATTGGATTGTTTACAACTACAATGAAAACCCCCGACAGTTTCAAATGTACGCGTAGAGGTTTGATGGCGGATACGAAAAATTGTCGACGATATTATTATTGTTCGGGCGTCGGTAGTTCGTCGGTTCACAATACATGCCCACGTGGTACTTATTATAAAAAGTCTATTTCATCTTGCACTCCGGGCAATTGCAACGATAATTAAGGAGACTCATTCCAAGAGTCTCAATTCAGGAAATATGTCTTATACGTGGATTACCAAGTTTCGAATATATTGCATGACTCACTTTCACTTTCGTTTTGACTCAGTCTCACATGAGGTGAAATCATGATATGATTATGTTCTTAATTTTATTTTAATATTTAACATAAAACAACTTAAAATAAATATTTTCTAATAAACTAAACTAATATAAGAAATCGTTACTGTATTTCAAGTCCATAAGAGGGTAGTTAGAGGATAATAATGACTAAATGAAAATCGAATCTGCTGATTTTTACTGCAATTCCATGAAAAGTTTGAATTTAAGTTACAATTTAATCTCGTTTTAATACTTCACAACTGATAGGATTAGCCTATTTCAAGCTCCCGCATATAGCGCACTTCAGTAAGTGCTCCCGTTTTGAACGTACTAAAGGAGACCTAACGCATGTAAAGGACATAGCTAGCTGTATTCCTCGGATTAGTATTAAACTCCAAAGTTTTAGCCAGGTCGAAGTTAGCCCTTTTTATTGTTTTAATTTTAATAAATCTCGAAATAATCAACGGTAGATATTCATATATATAAACATATTCATATAGTGGGCTATATATGAATATATTCACAAAAAATCCTATTTCGATATATTATAAACGGCCGAATATTGAACATAAAGAGCTCATAGCAAAAACTCATTTGTACTTCGTGTTATATAAAAATCAATATAAAACCTGATTAGATAAAATAAATTAATTTTATAATTTATCATTATTGAGTGAAATGATTAATTGCATCGCCACATCGATTTCCATGGAAAAGCTTTCATAAAATCATGTACACGCTTCTAATTTAAAAATGTGTTTTTTAAATAATTATTAAATAAAGTTTACTTTAGCCATATTAGTTAAGGTCTTCGTCGTGGCAACAATGCCTTTAATTTGGGCCTTCAGAAAAATAAATTGTTAAAATAATCAAAAACAAAATTATTTGAATTAATTGAAAACTGAATTTTAAATTAGATTGAATAGAACTGAATTAATGAAGAGAAGCTTTTCTTTTGGAAGATAAACTGAAAGATAGAAGAAGCCATAATATAATTATTAAAAGGCACTGCCTATTGAAGTTTTATTTAGTCGTGTAAAAATTGTTGTGCAAATCAAATAATATGATGCTTGCTAAAACTAATGTTTTTATTAGTATGGTATGAAAATTTCAACAGATATTGAATCTACGGATGCTTCCTAAATCAGTCTTTTCCTCCAAATAGATTATACGTCTTTCAGCCGCCTCGATTGGCTTTCCAACATTGACTTACGGAGCTGATGCCGCGACCGAAGCAAATCCGTGCAGTCAGATTCGTAACGCCCAATTTGTATGCATCGATTGTCGCACGATTGGTTTTTGTTCACAAATCAAAGGCTCTTGGCATACCGTGGAATTTGGCAAATGTGAAGGTTTATTGTATTGCGATGAGGAGGAAGCGAAAGGCTGTTCGTTTAGTCGCGAGTGTAAGGTGCCATCGCGGAATTTGCCGCCTTTCGAGTGTCAAAATCCTGGTCTCTATCCAGATCCTTACGATTGTAGACGCTATCACGAATGTGATGCTAAAAATGATCGCCGCACAATGATGTGCCCAAACGGTTTCGCTTATTCGCCAAGTCAAGGCACTTGCCGTCTAAATGCGAAACATAGTCAGGAATGTCAGCGTCAGCAATACGAATGTAAAACAATTGGTCAGTCTAATTCATGGCCTGGTGAACCGAATATATTTTATGTTTGCATACCAATTAGATGGAGTAATGAAATTGTTAACGTCCCATTACTCTATCGTTGTCCCGCCGGGATGATTTTTACGGATAATAAGAAATGTTCATTAGCAGAGACATCGACTGGTGTCGTTTCATCAACAGCCGCCAAGCCCGACGATGATGCGGTCGATTGCCAGCTAAATTCGTTAGTTCCCGTTGGAAGCGGTTGCGTTTATACTTATCGAAAATGCGGAGATCCTAAGATTTTTCATTGCCCTACCGGTACGCACTTTAGAATAGAATCGGAGTCCTGCGTACCGGGAAAATGTTAGTTGCAACGTTCATACGTAAAGAATTGTCTATTGGAATAATGGAATATTGGATTACTGGAATATTGGAATATTGGAATATACGTAAATATTATATGATTGCATCTTTATTAAACCAACGTTAGTAAAAAAAACTTAATTATCAGTTTAAAATAGTTTTGAACTGCGAGATTCAATTAAATAATTTTCTTTATTTTACGATTTCTATATTAATTTTTTGAATAAATATAAATAAAAAAAATACTAAATTAAATAAATTATAAATTCTAAAAGTACTAAATTTTCTAATAATTATAATCGCGTATTAGGGGACGCAAAACAATTGAAGCGCCATTACAGCCAGTATAGTCTGTTAAGAAATCCTGGAAATTACTTTCGAGCGACCACATAAATTTTTTCTGACCGGGTAGTACCTTTTTCGTTTGAAAGAGAAGAAGAAGAAGACGAGATTTCGTTTGAAGCATCTGTATGAAATGCAGAAACATATAGACTCAACATACTTGCGTCGATAGCCGGCAATCGTCACCACTCTGTACCTCTTCCAAACTGGAAACTCTGAACGGTGTCTCCGAATTCCACATATAAATATCATTTTCACCCTTATACCGAAAGAAAAGGTTCGTTCCACCATCAGCTCCCAACATGACCATTTCTCTATTGTACGGATTTGCACCAACATCCACTATCGATCCGATGCCTTTGCCCAATCGCAAATAACTAGTTTTTATCGAGTACAGACGTGTCGAACTGAGATAGGAGAAAAATAGTGTTGAGCACCCATTCGATTTGGTTGTGAGCGTCATGTAGAGAACATCTTTGGTGGGCGCAATAGCTTCGGGCAATACGACGCGGTATGATTTTTCAGTTGCGATATCATAAACCAGAATGCTACGTGCACCAGAATCGGCAACGTAACTGCAGATATGAATACAATATAGTTATGGAAAGTTATAGGTTATGGATATATGGAGCTTATACGAGCGTTATACGAGCACTTACATGAAGGGTTGATTATTTTCATTATAGTCAACAACAATAAACTGTAGTTGCGATTCCGAAGTGAGAAGCTCCATCATATCGATGTTTTTTACAACTTTACTATCGATCGTATTGATGGCTAGGATTTTCGGATTACAACGTCTTATCGGTTGCTCCAGTGTGTTTACAACACCAACATCCAAAATCCAAAGTAAACCCTAATGAAAATTGAACGGCAATTAATCATTCATTTGCATTTTCTCCGGGTTCTGCCCAGAAAACCAAGGCTCACAATTTTTGTAAAAGAAAAAATAATCTCAAAACCAACAAAAACAAATCTTCCTGTTTTTATCTCATTTCAAATGTATAAAAAATATTCATCAATATTCATCAAATATTCATCAAATATTCATCTGATAAAGCGAGATGTAAAGTGAAGAAATCAAAATAAACAAAAATTCAAAAAATGTATGATTTTATTCTCGATCGTATTTTCGAAATTGATTACTATAAATTAGTAAATTGATAAACTATAAAGAAAATGATTTTACTTGAAAAATCTGAGATTTCGGAAACAAAGCAGTCGTGCCGTTATCTAATAAAAAATTATTTTAAAATTTTTTTTTCTTCAAATTTTTCTACAAATAATTTATACGCTATAAACACTATAAACTTGCTAAATAGGGTCGAATACCCTTCTTTTCTTCAATGGACTCTTCATCTTCCTCAACGAAGAAGAAGAACTTCCAAGAAAAAGTTCCACCAGACAAATCTGGTGCAGAAGATTCTGCAAAACTGTTGCTCGAGCAAAGTCTCATCAATGCTTGCTTTCAAGAAGTTCCAGTTACTGAAGAGCCAGGTATGTCCAAAATTTCACGCCATGATACGCCACAACGTTCGAATTGTATGGATTGCGATGATGTTCCCGTTAACAATAATCAACATAGTTCTAATATGGAAAAATCTAAATTGAAGCGCCGAAAGAAATCGAGTGACATTGAAGTTGACCTGACCTCATTTACTTCGCAACAACGTGACAATCAATATCGCCGACCTCATCTGACAAATACACAGAATCGTTTCTCATTGCTAGGAGAATTGAACTTGGAATCCGAACAGTCAGAAGTCGAAGCTAATTCGGGTAAAATGTTTTCTACTAATGCAAGACCAACACGCTATCAAAATATTACTTTTTGTCCACCCATCTTCTTGTATAGGGTAAATATTAATCACCTAGTTCAAAAATTAAATGAAAAAAATGTTATATTCAAAATAGTTAACAAAAGTAAAAATAAGAGCAAACTATATTTAAAGGATGCATCTATGCATACTGAAATGATGCAACTCCTCAAAGAAAAGAATATAGACTCATATTCGTACACACCCAAAGAGTTCAAAAGGGTTAAACTCGTTCTAAGAGGTCTATATTATAAAACAGATCTTAACGATATCAAGAGTGCAATCGATTTCTTGGTCCCAAACACCGTGCAGGAAGTATTAAAATTTTCAACAGCATTTTCAAGAAAAAATGACATTGAGACGGGATTATTTTTAATCACTTTGGTTTTAGGAAAGTCAGCAAATGAGATTATCGCTCTCAAGTCTCTTCTCAATCAAAAGATTTCTTGGGAATCCCCCAAAACATCAAAAAAAGAAGCTCAATGTTGGCGTTGTCAAAAATGGGGACATATGTCAAACAATTGCAACAGACCCTTTTCCTGTGTTAAATGCGACCAAAAGCATAAACCTGGGGAATGCCAATTTGTTTCAAATAACACTAATTTACCTTTTTGCGTAAATTGCCAACAACGTGGCCACCCCTCAAGCTTCAGAGGATGTCCCACATATAAAAAGTTTGTTGAAAGTAAGAACAAATACCAAAACGAATCTTCCAAAAGAAACGCCTTGGCTTCGGAAAATGTCTTAAAAGCAATCTCTGACTCAAATTTTATAAAACCTAACAAATCTTTCGCGAGCCTTTTTAAAGATACCGAAGTTAGGCGCCATAGTAAACCTTCTTTAATTGAGGAGTTTTTAAAAATAGCGAAACTTATTTGTCAACCAGAAGAACCTACTCTAGAAGATAAGATAGTATCCTTTCTTGCTTTATACAAAACATTATCAAAAGAAGAAGCGAAAAAACGTTGCTTTAGTTTGCTCCAAGAAGTACACCAATCTTATGGTCCGTAAATGCCTCAATCTCTTGTCTTTTAATGTTAGATCACTCATCGAAGTTAGCCGCAGGGTCGATTTAATGCATTTACTGAATTTGAATTCCATTGACGTAGCTTTCATTCAAGAAACGCACCTCAGAAAAAACCAAAAGGTCTATTTAGAGGATTACACATTTATTACAGACAATAGTAAAGTAGGTGTTGGTATTGCTTTAAAAAAATCTTTTAAATTTTCAAAAATTAATATTACTAATATTAGTTTTCCAAATATATTTTTAACAATTGAATCATTAGAACAAGGGATTATTAAGAATTACTTATTTGGTTCACTTTATATTCCTTGCAATTCCCATTATTCACTAGTATATGATGAGCTCTCTAAATTAGCTAGCTTTTCTAATAATTTCGACGGAACGTTTATAGGAGGAGATTTAAATGCAAAAAATACTGCCTGGGGCGATTCTCTCTGTAACACGAATGGTAGTGCTCTTCGCAATTGGTTACAACGCGACTCTTTATCCTTTGTAAGAATATCAGATTTTACTCCTTCCTTTCCTAGTGGCTCTTCATTTCTTGACCATTTCTTAATAAGTTCAAATATAATAAACACAATTAGCCCGAATTTCAAAATTTCCAGTCTTCCGACCTTCTCAGATCATTTCCCTCTTAAATTACAAATAAAAATGATTGATTTTGATATTCTCCTGCGACCTCCTGGATTTTATATGTCATTTAAGGATACCAACTGGGATGCTTTTAAAGACGATTTTACACAAGAACTTATAAATAATATTCCTTCACCCTCCCGAAACTTAAGTAACATTGAAATAGATAGGTTTATTGCACATTTTACTTCGTCTTTAAATTTAATTTCCTCCTTTCATTCATATAAAAACACACATAACAAAAGAATTTTTATCTCTGACAAGATTAAACATTTATTCAAAATTAAATATAGCTGGCAAAAAAAATTAAAGCAAATATTCCACAGTAACATGAACCGCTCATGTCAAGAGTATTTACTTTTATCCAAACAGATTCAACTATTGAATAATATAATTAAGCGACAAATCGAAATAGAACAATGCCAAAAATTTAACGAACATCTGAAAAGAATTCTACCGGGGCCAAAAGCCCACAAACAAATCTATAATCTAATAAAAATTAAAAAGAAATCCCCAATCAAGAATATTTCATCTAACGGCGTATTTATTGCCAACGATGATTTAAAGTTGCAAAAATTATATGACCATTTTTCAAATATTTATAAAGGTTGTCCGCGAAACACAGACATGTTGAACATAGAAAGAGCATTAAATACAACACTTTCTCGCACTCCGTCTAATATACTCTTATTCGACCACAGTTCAACATCCCTTAATGAATATCATAATCTAAGGTTAACTTCGTTGGATGAAGTTATTGCCCATATCAACAAGCTAAACAATAAAAGGTCATATGGGTTAGACAACATTTCTAATTTTTTAATTAAAAAACTGCCAATGAAAGATCTTGAGTTTATTACGATTATTTACAACAATTGTTTAAATAATTCATATTTTCCCGATTCCTGGAAAATTTCGAAAATTATCCCAGTAAAAAAAAAAAGATGGTAACTTTGAAATAAATAATTTGAGACCAATTTCGCTACTGTCTAATTTAGGAAAACTGTTTGAAAATATAATTCGTGATAAAATGGACCATGGAGTAAACTCGTCATACATACCTAATTTGCAATTTGGTTTCAAAAAAAATCATTCTACACTTGACGCTTTGCTAAAATTTCAAAATGACATAGTATCTAATTTGCGTAAGCGTTGCTGTACTGTTGCAATATCACTAGATATCGAAAAAGCATTTGATCGCACTTTTCACAATGGAATTCTTTTCAAAATGACGCAAATAGGACTGGATCCCTCCATAATTAAACTTTTCAAGAGTTTTTTCACGAATCGCAAATTCTATGTTGAGTTCGACGGAAATTTATCACGCGTTGGCAAAATAAATTGCGGAGTTCCGCAAGGTTCAATTTTAGCCCCACATCTATACAACATTTTCATGTTCGATTTTCCACATATCAGTCCAACATCCACAGGACTTTTATATGCAGACGACTCCCTTATTTATTCTCATCACGAATCCCCTTTAATTGCTCTAAATCAAACAATGACACATTTCGACACAGTTAAAAGTTTTTACGACACCTGGGGCATCAAAATTAATACTTCAAAATGTGAAGCCATCTGCATAAGAAACGCGTCCGGTAAATGCAAGTCATTCGTTGTTCCGGAGAGTAAAATATTACGATTTAATTTAAATGGAGTAGATATTCCTTTTCGAAATAATATAAAATATCTCGGAATTAATTTCTATACACTGCTGAAATTCAATAAACACGCTAGAATCGCACTAAATAAGGCGTATAAAATATTAGGTTCATTTTCAAAAATATTATCTAACAAAAATTTACCAAAAGGAACAAAGCTACTACTCTATAAAACGTGCATTAGACCGGTATTACTATATGGCTTTCCTATATGGTTCAGCGTTTCACCCATAGTAATTAAAGAATTTGAAATGTTAGAGCGCAAGATATTAAGGCACTGTATTGGAAAATATTTTAAATCTCCTTTAAAACGTTATTCAAACCGTTTCATTTATTCAGAAGCAAATGTTACTCCTATCGGTTTGTATGTTTGTGATATCTTGAAAGGCTTTAATAACAGAATAGCTCACCACGAAAACAGTTGCATTCTTGACATCTTTAACCAACAAAGATTGGTTAACTGGACAGATACATCATATTTATCACCAATTGGTTTTAGAAATGAACAACAGCCAAATTATGATTTGAGGGGTTGTCTGCATCACAATTTTTATAAAAAATCAACTCCTGGCACACACAGGGGATAGCATTTTGTTTAAGACAGTTTGCTCATGATGTTTCATTCTTTCTGATTTCAACATTATTTTTTCCTTTTATTAATTTTTTTTTTACACTTATTAGTTTCCTTTTTGGTTTTTTTTTTATACTTAGTCATTTACTTCTTTTTACTTTTAATCATATTTTTGTTTTAAATCGTATTTTTATTTTTATTATTATTATTTTTTTTATTTTCCTTTTCTTTCCTTTAGTCCTAATTAGTCTTAAGTCTAGTCTTAAGTTTAGTTGTAACTTAGCTATTAAGTTTATGTACTATTTTTAAGAGTTTTTAACTACACTCAAACCATGTGAGCTCCGGGAGCAAGAACGTTCATTTCTGATAGTTTTTGTTGTTTGTTAAACCACATTCTTTCTTCTTACATGCTCAATTTAGTTATGTTTTATTAACACTTTTTTAAGATAATACGTTATAATTTTAAATTAATTCAAATTATAATTTTTATTCACGCTGCTTAACTATTTACTGTTTTATAAAGAAAAGGCTCAATAAAAAAAAAAATGATTTTACTTGAATATTGGTTCATTTTATTTAATATCATTGTCTTGAATTTGGTCGAAATTAAATTTACTTTAAGTGTGTTCTATACGAGGGCGGTTCAATATATTTTCGCGATCAGTTTGAACTAACTATATGATCAGGAAAACATCTTGATCATTGTAAATAATTTATAAATAAACACATATGTTTACATATGCTTTTTATATATTAAATCAATTGTATTATTGCACCGATTAAAATAAATCTATCGATTAGATATCTATTTACGCAATTGCATTTACGTTGTCTCAAACGCGTATAAAAATAAATAAAATCTCAAATTTTATTCAATTCATTGCTTTATCTAAAAGCAAGCATCAAATCGACTGCCGTTAAATTAATGAATTAGTTCGATATTTCTTTTTATTATTTTCGATATTTTGTTTTATTATTTATTGAATTTAATTATAGAATGCAATTAGGAAACCTACATAAAATATTCCATATCGTAAGAAACCTTTCACTGATACTCACATTATGATCTAATGCTATGTCGGCAACCGATTGCAAGGCTTGGCAATTGCCCTCTTCTTGCATGGCCCAACAAGGATATGGCTCTATTTTCAGCACATTCTGATCCTTTTTCAAATGCACTTTACCCAAAGTAATCGGCACACCCTGTTTGTAGCGCGGCAGTGCGACAAAAGCGATATCGCGTAACAGTTGAGCACGTGTCGCAATAACGTTACGCGGCACGTAACGGCCAGACTGTACGTAAACGTTTTTAGTCGAGTCGCATGGCCACAATAAATTATTACCGCTTAATAAGAAAGTCAATTGTGATAAAGAATTTGAATAAAATGCTTGCACTTGACCCAACGTGATGAACTGTAATGGAATTTGGAGGAGTGGCAAGAGCAATAGGAGCCACAATGACCGGCAATAAACAACGGACGTCCAATAAAACATTGCGTTTGAAGCAGACTGATCACTAATGATGACTAAATTTTATCAAAACTTTTGAATTATTTTCTGCAGAACAAAATTAATACTCGCAAAATTTTGACTTCAATTTGATGCAATTGTTATGAAGGTTTTTCTGAAGAAGACGTTGAGTTTATTGCGTTTTTTGCGGAAGATGTTTCTGCTGAGACTGTAAAATTTGTAAAATGTGCTTTCGCATTTATATCGAAAGATTAATTTAACTCACGAATGGTTTTTTCATTTCGAATTTGGTAGATTCTTTTTAGGAGTTTTATTTTTCAAAGCAATTGGCACAAAAAGTTTCAGAGATGGTTTTTTTTGAAAGTGTTTAAAACTTCGCGATGTTAAAATTTTATTATTCCGAAAGAATTCAAGGTTTTGTTAACGATTTTAGATTACATTAAGAAGAAGAATAATAAGAAAATTTAAATTTGTTAAATTCTTTTAAACCCTAAAGCAATTTCATAAATTTCGCAATTCTTTTTCAGAATTAAAATTAATTTTTTTCATTTTTATAAGCATATATTTTCATCGTTATTTATTATTAGTTAACAATTAATATCTTCATTTGGAAAATTTACTCAATCAATTCAAATAATTAAATGATATTTCGATATCAAAACAGATTGATAGGTTTCACTGGGAGGGCAAGGGGAACGGAGTCCATTATTGATAGGCTTCATTGGTGGCATGAAGTGGCAACTAGGATTAATAATGAAGTTGAGCACGATTTCATTAAAGCGATGTTTTTAATGAATGTCTTTTTAATGAAACAAATCCTTGTAGAACGCGAAGCCATAAAACTTTTTGCGGTAATTATTTAAACTTTATTCGTATTTTTATTTATTCTTTCATTATTTATTTTATGTTTTATACGTTGGCGTATTTTTTATTCGTTGGCGATAAAAATTTCAGCATGAGATGAAGATTCCCAGAAGCCACAACAATTTTTGTTCATGTGAAAATATTTAATGATTTACAAGGTTGGAGAGAAAGAGAGAGAGAGAGCAATATTTCTACCGGTATTCTGTTTTTTTTCAAAAACTTTTCAAAATATTTTTCAATGAAAATAAATCGAGTATTTTTATGAAATACAAAACAAAAAAGCGCACGAATATTTTGCACAGGCGACCTTCAAAAACAAAAACAAAAACAGAAGAAAAAAAAAACAAACAATAGCCGGAACAGAAACCAAAAAAAACCCAAGTGGTTTCGAACGATCATGTTTCGATGCGAATCGCACGTTATTCTGCATTGAATAAATGAAAAACTGTCAAATACAAAACTGTTTCAACTGAACAATTTGAACACATTCATTAAATTGTTTCTTATCGGACTCCCTCACCCCTCCCCCCCCTTAAAAGAGTTTGGTCAAATTTCCGGTCACGTCTTCTATCACATCCATGTTATATAAGTTGCTAAATAATGACCCCACAGATCACATAAATGCCACTCGATGCGGAATCCGTTGGAGTTCAGCAACAAAAATAGTGATTCGCAATAGTGAGGAGAGAAAAATGCAATTTCGGAATGCAATTATAGTCTATTGTCTTGTGTCTTTATCGCCGGTGAAGGCCATAAAATATGGTCTGACGTATAAACCATGTTCGGGAAAGACGAAACAACATATCGTTCAATGGATCGGCGGTCAATTTGATTTCCCCTCAACCGCCACGAGGACTCTTCTCAAGCACTCTGGTCAGTTTTTACCAAGAAATGTGGTCGCTACACGAGCTCAATTAGTTGGCGATATTGCATTTTTGGCTTTACCCCGCTACCGATACGGTATTCCGGCAACACTGGTTAGAGCAAGCGTCAAACCGAGGGGATCGGTTGCGGGTACATTCAAAGCGTTTCCCGCCTGGGGTATGCAAGAGATAGGAAACTGCAAGGCTTTGCAATCGGTCGTAGACGTTGTGGTTGATCAATATAACGTACTGTGGGTGCTGGATACCGGCGTCATTAATACTTTAGAGTTACCGGTACGCAAGTGTTCTCCGAAAGTGGTGGCCATATCGGTGAGGACGGGTAAAATACTGAAATCTATTTCCTTAGAGGCTTTGACAACGGCTCAGTCGCGACTTCAGTACCTGATTGTTGAATATGATTCGTATGGTTTATGTTTTGTCTATGTTAGCGACGCCGCAAACCGCGCTATTCTTGTCTATAATATAAAGGCTCATCGTGGTTATCGCGTATTACTGCCCGAATCGGTCAATGGACCATATCGGTCTCTGGATGTTCTCTACACCGTGCTCATACGAAAGGAGGACGGTAGTACTGAATTGTATTTTACATATTTGGGTGGAAATCGTTTGTACAAACTGAAAACTGAGTACTTGCGTGTCGGTTCGACATATGGCCAAATTATAGGTGAGTTAGTTTACAATGTAAACTTTACATCGATTTTTCGTTCTTATTCTTACGATTTAATTATAATCGACTTTTTAGATTTAGGTGAAAAACCAACTCGTATCGTGATCATCGGCACAGATAATGGTTCAGCACTTTTCTTCCGTAGCCAGGGCGATTCCAGTGTTTTCCGTTGGGATACTGAAACACCTTTCATACTAGCAAACTTCAAATCCGTCTATCGATCATCCACTTGTCAATTGGCCACGCACGCTATGACAGACTACAAATGGAATACGATGCGTGTCCTGCAGAGTAATTTTCCAGACTACATGCAAAACCATATGGGTTGTGGGGCTATTCAGCAAATTGCGATGATGCAGAATTGTTATTAATTCAATGAATAATAAATAATTCATAATGGATAAAAATATTGGAAGATTCAGTTAAAGAGAATTTCATAAGCCAATCCAAATTATTAATATATCTATTATATCGCGCTAGATTTTTTCTCATGATAGTATTCAGATATTTTTCAGCAATAATTTTTATTACGATTTCTTTTATCACGAAAAGGATGAAATAAATTCCCTTCCCCGATTTGAGGGATTAGCTACGGGTTAGTAAATTTAAAACGATAAAAATTTAAAACTCGATTTACGCGAGCAAAAGATTGCCGACGTCTGATTTAGTTCAAACATGTTTTAAACGCGTGAAAGGACTCGCTAATTAAACAAGTTGCTGCCTGTTGCCTGTCGCTTGTCCTAAATCTACGGTATTATAATGTGTTGCTGGCCCTTTGGAAAAGTGATGCCTACGCACTATCATACACAGCATATTGATGCGCTACAACCCATGGAAGGGTATTGCTTTTATTTGTAAGACCCGCTTGTACCGCATTGGACTCCTAACAGATATAAGAAAGTATATACGTATATTCCAATTAAGATTCAGCCTGATTCGATTTGGCTCTATGTATCCGCCAGTCCATGCTTTTAGTGTTAATAAACTTTTTAGTGCTAATACAAGTTTGTCGATGCCTAGCACACTTTTCAAAATTGCAAGAAAATATTTCCTCCCCGATATTCACCCACCAATTACTCGGAGTAAACAACGAATTTATATTACGGATGTAGGGTGTATGTACTTCGCCCACACTGAAGTTAGCGTTCTCATTCTTTGTTTGCAAACAAACGCGAATCCAACATCGGACGTCCGGCAAGGTTGGATTTATTTCATCTTCTTCAATCTAAATTTTTTTGGCGTTTAACGGTTGGATGCGAGCATTTGCTGAATTTACAGTTCGCATATTTTAGTTGGGCTGCTCCTTTCGGGCAATGTGGTCGTATCGGCGGAAAGGTAACGGATATGCCGAAAAGTGATGCGACGGTTGTTTGTTCGAATATTCAAAAAAAGTAACGGAAATGTATTTTAAGATTGTTGCATTCAATGTAAAATATTGTCGCTAGTTAAAGAATGAAATTAATGTGCGATAACGTGTTTAATAAAAGTGTCTAAGGAGAAGCTTTACCACGTTTAAAATTAATAAAATTTAATAAAATATTTCGCCGTTAAAATATTTCGGTAAATTAAATAAATTTGTTAAGTAAATATTTAAGATAATTTAAATTTTTTTTTACAAGAAGTTTATGAATATTTGTTTTGCTGCAAAGGATTTTGGAACGGCACAAGAGCAAGCCGCTCTCCAGTGATAACTTTTCTCATTAAGATATTTACTCATCCAGTCAAATAATTAGTGATAATGTCAAAATACATGCCAAGTAAATGATTTCATTCAGGCTGGTTATTAAAAGTTTATGTTTGCCTGTTCCTTCAAGACCTTCATTATTTTCCACTTGTCAGAGTTGGAAATGTATTTGATTTATAAATAAATATTGAGTTCGAATTAGCAGATCAAAAACATTGGAAAGGTAACTCAAGGAAGCCCAAGGCATCAGGTAATATGTGTGTGTGTATGTAGATACATCATTATTATAGATTCAGTTTTGTACGAATATTCGCTTGTGCTAAAACATGCCGTAAAAATTAAGAGAGCTTCTTCTTACTCCTTAATGAGACATTTTTCGTATGGAAAAGTTTTTCGTATAACAACAATAATATGTGTTTCCTTTTATGTTTTGTATTTCATTTTCGAAACATGCAATGGTTCAAACTTGAAATGGAATTCCTCATTAAATTATAATAGCTTCCGATTTCGGGATAATTAAGTCTTCCCAATAGGAATGAATTTGTATGACTGGCATGTATCCTTCTCACGTAATAATGTAAACATAAAGCATAAAAAAATTCCCTGAATCGAAAAATTCCTTACTAAAAATACGTATAAAAACAATCCTATGTTTGAAGTTCTTACAAATCATTATGTTTTTCATCCTATAAGAAATAGTTTACTCGTTACAACGTCATTTTATTAAAGTTGAATATCTGCAAAATGAAAACTGTAGGATTGAACGTTACGAGTCATCAGTCTACAACAGTCCAAAGTTCTGAATGATTATTCTCTATTAACGAAGGCCAATTTTTGAGAAAAGTTTTCTCCTCAAAGGATCAATTTTCTATGAATCGCTAAAAATTGCTAAAACTGCACAAATGTGCGAATAATTATTTCCATAAAGCTGTTTTACAATTTTAAGTAAATTTTTTTTTGAAATTCTTCCCCCAAAACAATGGAGTCCCTCCCACACGATTTTTCCTTGACTCTACACAAATTATCGATCCTGAACCCTAAGGGAATTTCATCCAGAGTACGCTTTATAGTATACTATTTTACAATTTAGGCCTTTTAGGAAAAACCTCCTGCGGCAAAATCGATTTCTTTCGAAATAATTTAATATACATTAATTAATTCATTTAATCGCTTTTGAGCTGTCTACAAAACTCTCTGTAGGGAAATTGTATCTCCTTACAATCGACGTGAACTAAAGCAGCTGGCGCTGGCAGCGTTATTTGGAATAAATTTTGAAACAACAAAATTTTAACTTCCCAAACAGAAAACGGTTTTCCGGTAAAATAAAGTCGAATGTACATTATTACCAAATTATCTGCCATAAATCAATTAGCGCAACAATTCCACTCGAACTCATCCTGGTTTATTCGTATCTCTTATACTCTTAATTCGTGTCTCTCCGTTTAAGGCAGGTATACCCACCGAGCTCCTTCCAGACAATAAATCTTCATCCCTTAGAAAATTTGCTTAATCATGATAAAACACATAGGATGGGTACGTTTCAGGCTTTACACAAACAAATTCATTCGAGATTTGGTCTTAAGCATACATAAATTTTCTTTACTATACTTTTTTTTGTTACTATATTTCGTTTCCTTTGGAGCGCTATAAAGAATTATATCTATTATTGATGTAAATGATTACTAAATTGAAATATTTTATAAGTATTTATTGGTTACGCAGAATATGCAGTTGCGCAAACACTTGAAAAACCCATGAGTAACGGATTTAAAATCTGCTTCCTCTCGTCAACGAAGCGTCGGACGGAGAACGCGATTAAGATGTCTAAAAGAGGGTTAAACGAACTGAAAACATGGAAACAAGTGACAATGTCTACGATATCTGGTAGGAGTGGGATGAAATTCAAAGAAAAATGCGAAGTCATTAAATTCGATGGAATAAATGAATAGTTACCCACTAAGAATTTTTAATGAATGGAATTATTTAAATATTATATTTTAAAATGCAAATTACTCCTTTTGAGGAGATGATTATATTATTCGATATTCCAAGCCGAATGGAAAAGCGAAGAATTGATAAGAAAACTTTTGAACTCAATGAAAGTTCTTCTATTTCAACAGAAATGCCTTTAGGTATCCGTAAAGGATTTGCATATCCGTCTCATGAAATTATAAATGAATAAAAAAGTTTTGTTTTGTTAAAGGAGGTAAAGAGAAACTTCTTTGATTATATTTCCCTCCTTTTTATTTGTTGATTTTTAGGCGGAAGACGCCGATCAACCGCCAACGCACTTTAAACAAAAAATTTGTTGAAATTTATTTGACTGACATGAATAAAATATTGCCGTCTATTTGATTTAAAAGCAATTGGATGTAAATGTCTAATGATGATTACATGTGGGATAATATTGAAATCTGAACAAACCCGGACGTATTGACATAGTTGGTTTGGTTTGCATAAAGGGAATTGTCCCTCGGGGCGTTAGAAGAAGAAGCTGAAAATTTTTTATGCTAAATTATCTCTCCCCAACTTCTTCAATGAATACATGTGTGTTTATGCTTTCTTATTGATTCATCTTGTTACCTCTACTTCTGTTCTTCCTTATACTCCCATAAATTTATTTGGTGGTGTTTCTTTCAAATTTGTGCTGACGGCTAAGGGTCGGGGTTACCGATTCCTGCTGTTGAATAAATTCAAAGTGATCTTTAAAGTGAAAATTTAATATTATACATGTATATTTAGTTTCCACCTTCATCTTCAAATTTATATATTTCTATTTGAATTTCATTCTTTAGCTTCTCGTAGCAATTTTCTTTTCCTCTTTAATTACTTCATAATTGCGCAGTTTCGTTTAAAAATTCATAAATAAAGCAATGCTTTTGTGTATAAAATTTTCTTGTTGTTTGAAAACAAAGCAAAAAAGAAAGGATATGGTATCTTTTCTATTCCTGTTCTAAATAAGAATAAAATTTTTTTTATCTAATTTATTTCGATATTTGATTGCTTTGAACAGAAAAGGAACGATAAAGAAAGGATTTCATTTGATTTTTTTAGGGAAAATATTTTCGTTCACCCACATCGTTTTACAACTGAAGAATTTTTTCTAAATTTTGCATATTTCTAAATGAAGGCGGAAGTCTAGATGTTTTTTCACTCATTTAAACCTTTCGGCGTAGAGTAATGTGTTTTGAAATCTTTTCGAATAGTATTTTTTGTTCATCTATACAATAACCATCGTCGTTCCATTTTTACATTATTTTGTAAAATTAATCGTATTCGATCTTTATCGAAAGTTTCGTAAAAAGTTAGTTGTTTGAGAACGCGATTTATTTTGGGATGCTTTCCTTCTTCTTATAGGATTCCTTTTACTAGTTGGGGCAAAACCTTGGCATAGTTTCAGGCGCACTATTGTTGACATGTGTCTCGTGAAAGGAAGTGTGAAGGGTTCCGGTCGTGCTTTTTACACCCTACACTACAGGATTGCTGTATATTCATTTCATATCGCCATTAGTGAGACATATGTTCCGATTCAGTATGTACCTTGTTCTATTACAGTTGTATGTCTACGTGGCTCTGGGGTCCACAATTACAGAAGAGCAATTAGAGTTATCGCCATGAGATTTGTCAATTTTTTCTCTGCCTAGAAACTATTTTTGCATGCAGTTTGAGGTTATCCCGACTTTCAGATTTTTCTTTCCTTTTGAAAAAAAATGAATGTTAAAATTTCACTGAATAAAAAATATGTAAACATATTATTAAAAATTTCGCAATTGCAAAAATCGTTATAATGAATTTTGCTACGTTCTTCCATACTTATCACTGCGTGCAGAAAATGGCAAAAATAGACTACATGGCATATCACACCCCAACCTTTCAAAGCAAATATAATGATTAAGAGTTCGCACTTTGTGTGTCTGGCTCAAATTTCATTGCCAATATTACCAGGCTGTGGCATCACTTTCACACAAAACCAAACGCCTCACTCTCCTCTTTCATTTCTATCCAACTAGCAGGTCTAACCCGTACTCGTTATTGTTTTACTTGATTACAAAACTAGATTATCATATCCGAAACCTTGGCTGCCCTTTTGTGATGAATATTTGGTCTTGAATGTCGTAACTTTGGTGGTTGGTCGCTTTAATGAAGCTTTAATTTCACCGTCGATCTGTCTTATAATGGCAACGGGCAATGGTATGGGTAATAATCGACTTGCGGAAAATATTGTGTAGATGTCAATCAATGTCAAATATTTAGTTTGATTCCTTACGGAAAAAGAACACCGGGTTACGAGAGTTGGTTGAAACAAAACTACCGACAGTACTGATTTCATTAACCAAAAGAAATCTGTAATAGACATCGAAGAAATAAGAAGAAACAGAATTTTATTCAGATTAATTGAAAGTAATTTTCAACAGAATTTGAAAGTAACTGAAAGTAATTTTCAACATGCTTTATGTTTTTGGTAATTTTTCTTCTTTAAACTCTGCATTTTTTTGATTTTTGCATGATCTTTAAATAATCGTTCGATAGATTTTTTATGGTTTCTTTCACTATAAATCAGATTCCATCAGTTTTGATAAAATCGGGTTTTGAATTTTCGAGATATTTGATAAATGTGCTTTATTTGTCATTGGACCAAATGAAAATAGAAACACCATAAAAACAAAACCGCCAGCAAAGATTTGACCAACCCGATCGGATTCTTGCCAACAGATTTCCTTCTATTTATTTATTTTGATTTTATTTTTAGGAATTAATTTATATCCAGCTGTCCATTCGTCCACATCCAGGACTTGTTGATAACAATGTTTGTATTGTTGTTGCTTTTCGTTATTCGCGTTGACGTTGTCGTCGTCATTGTTGTTGTTTTTATTATTGTTATTATTATTGTTGTTGTTGTTGGCGTTGTTGGTGTTGTTTTGTTGTTTGTTGATTTGACAGAACTATTGTGTTGCTGTTTTTATCGGAAATGTTTTCCTTCTTCTTGTTCTTCCTCCTCGTGTGAGACTTTATATCGAAGTTTTGTGTATTTTGCTCTGGTTGGATGTTGTTTACATTTCAATCATGCTCGTTTTTGTTGGTGTTATCGAAAATATTGAAGGTGAAAGCTAGCGCCAGTATTTGTGTAATAATGTAAAATACAAATTATTGTTGAAATACTTTTGGTCCCTTTCGAATTTTTACTATTGTAAATTTTCCTCAATTGAATAACAATTTTATAATTTTTTTATTAGTTTTCCTTTTTCATTTAATTGAATTGAATTTAATTTAGATACGAAAAAATTTGTATTTACTTTAATATTTTTTAATATAAACAACATTTTTAATGTTTTAATGTTTATAAAAGTTTTCCGTAATATTTCGTATCTTTATTAAATATTTACGAACTTTCTGATGTCTTTCATTTAATTATTGTGAACAATTTAATTTATTAAAGGATTTCTATATCTGAGAGACAAATGTGCAACTTGTTTGTCTCGTAGTAATAAATCGAACAACAGATCGCAAGAGATTAGAATTCAATTGTATAGATAGACTTAAATACATTCTAAGAATACTCGTTTGGATAAATAGCTTCCATTTTCTACATTTTCTACGTTTTCGAAATTTTTCTATTTTCCTCACATTCATTTCATTTGGTCGAGAATGATAAGAGTTGATAAATTGAAAGAAATTAACGAATAGAAAATGCAGAGAAAGATTTATTATTTTAAGGAATTGCTTTCAGGGCTTTTTTTAAGACGTAAGCAGCAACAGTTTTAAGGAAGAAAAATTAAGGAAGATAATGAAGAGAAAAAGGTAGCTTTAGATGGCTTATAGAATGTAACAATACGATTATGATAGCATTTATTGTGTTGTAAAATAGCTTTAACCCCCCAATGGCTTCTTTTGGAAGGAAGCGTTTAAAGACCTTGAACATTTTATTTAATCCCTGAAAAAGATCCATAGATCCACAGATTCCACAGAATCCACAGATTAATGCATGTATTAGATAAAGAACGTTCAACATTTGCTTAAGAAATTCTCGATTATTATTCGATTATTTTGTAGTGACAATAATTCAAATATAATTTATTTAATTTAAACACAGAACCAAAACCAAACGTTTTTGCGATATAAAAATTTATATCACAGAGTTCAATGTCACCAACACCCCTCAAGAGAGGGGAGAGGTTCACTTATAGGAGACTATGTAGTTAGAAAAGATACTTGTGCAATTGGACGAGAGCCCTTGTCAATAATTTTCAATTTATTATTGAAAGGAGTGCTCTTAATGATAATTTGCGTTTTAGCATCAAATTAATGAGATTGGAAGACGTGCGTGGGAAAATTGAAATTTCCAAAAAAATTAATGTGACACCCCAAAATATTAACTGACATATATTCATTCATACACCAACACACCGCCACGTACTCATTTGTAACGAGTAAAATTAAAGAAAAACAAAACAAACCGAAAAAACGTTTACCCAAAAAATTAAGTGAGAGCAATTTATTAGTTTGACATCTGTTAAACATGATTGCGTTCATCAATCTCGCTCAACTTTTGGCTCCCGACAACGAAAACAGTGACAGCAGCGACAACATTGGCAACAGCAATAACAATAAGAAAAGCAACAACATCAAGGGTGACAACAGTTTTCAAACAAGAATAGAGATGCGAAAATAATAGCAATAACAATCAGGACTGAAATATTATTTCACACAGAACGATAAGGATGGAACGATAATGATAGTACGATAAGGACAGCGCGATAAGGATAGCACGATAAGTACAAAAGCAATACCAACAATAAAATAAAAATATTCCATTAACCCTAATCGAGTTCAACTACATTTGCCTCTTTAGTATTTTTTCAGAGTAATTTGTTTTTACTATTTGCAATAACGGTAAGAAGTTTATAAAGTTCATTTTGCAAAGTCGTTGTTTTCAGTTTGGTCGCAACACCCACGCCTATTGTTATAAAAGTACTCAAGTCTAGAAGTAGAAAATATAAATTGTTTCGTATTAATTTCTTTTGAATTAATGTAATCAAACAACGTTTTATATTTCCATACAGTATTCCATACAGTTCCATCCAATGTGCTCAAAAATCTTTATCTTATTGCGATTCGGGACATCCATCCCGATATTTATTTTACTTATGGTTTTCAAAAATTTAAATTTGGTTCACAAAAAGTTTTATAACAAAAAAATCTTCGAAGTCAATACAAATTAAGGTCACAAGTATTTTGTAATGCAAGTGGGATATATAGTGGGTCTAAGTCTATTTAACCTGTTTCTAGTCATCCCATTAATTCAAATAAAATCAAACAAAATTTAATAAAGTAAAATTGTCTAAAGTAAAAACATAGACTGTATAAAGTAAAAACATATATAAAGCATAACATATTGTATAAAGTAAAAACATATATAAAGTAAAAACATTTACTTGTTAAAACGCAAACTTTACGGACGGGAGTCATAATTATGGAGACATTATTATTAATTGTTTCATAACTCTACCGAGAATAAAGTGGACGTCGTTCACGTATATTGTTTGTCGTATATCATGCATATATTTTGCGCGTTTCCAATAAATAAATTATTATGAATTATTATATTCATATAAATGAATTATAAAAAAAATTAACGAAACGGAATTAACGAAACCTTCACGAGGTCACAGAGAGGATAAGAGGATCGCATAAGATTTCTGATTTTCAAAACTCTGAACGTAAATCTTTATTATTCAGACATTTTTCAAATATATTTTATAGATGTTTTCTGCAGACTGTGGAATTCTATTAAATTTATAAATTTAATAGAATATTATATAATTATATTGTAATTATAATTAATAATATAATATTATATTGTAATTGTTTTGCTCTAATTTCGATTTTAATAAGCTTTTTAAATAATTTTTTTTTCATTTTGCTTGAACGGGTCAAGTATGATCACGAGAGTGGGTATGGGTTAAGAGAGCATTGTCTTTTTCTATTAGAAATCATGCAACGAAAAACAAAAACACGTATGAATCTGATGACACTTTACGAATATAAACCAAGAACCCTTAAAGTGTGTACGTGTTCTTATTTATAAATAGAGAATGGAAGGAGTGAGGGAGATATGAAGAACGAAAGAAAGGAAGGAACGAGGGAAGAATAAGGGTACATGAAGAAAAAGAAAATAAGAGAAGTAATAAAAAGAGAGTCTATTATAAATAATGGAAGTTTTTTACATAATATTCCGACTATAAAAAGGCGACGAGCACGTAACAGAGCCAGAAGAAGTGCTTTCGGGGACGTTCATAAACGAATAATAAAAGGTTCGTTTAAAGGCAAAAAAATAAAACGAAATAAAAAGAGAACAAAAAACGTCTGCTTCTCACTTTCTTCTACGAAATTAAAGAATTATTACAATCGTAAAAAATTACGAAATTCAGATTGCAAAGGAAATAAACATTGTGGTCATCCCTGCATTCATTTCTTCTACGACTAATTTAGCGTATCCTTTCTGGACATGTATATGATTTTGTGTCTCATACAAATCCAAAATTGCTTGCCGACTTTTACGAAATATGACGAAATTTATTTTTCTGAATTTTGTTCTGCTTCAGAATCGAAATTGAATCTATTCACAATCAATCCGATTTCGATTAAAGTCGGCTTTGCTAAAGTCGCATTTTTCTTAAACGATTTAAAGAATTTCACATACTTCTAATATTCCAAAAGGAATTCTTGTGTGTCGCACGAGCGGAGGTTTTATTGTTTGTGAACGCCAAAAAATGCGAAAGCAATTTATTTTTGAAATTTTAAGAAGCTGTATAAAGTTTTCCATGGCATGATTTTAGTGAGAATTTTAAATTTTAAGCAATTTCTTTGTAATTTACGAAACGAAAATAAACCTTTTGAAAGCCAAACCGGACTTGATAGAATCCGATATATTATTCGTTTCAAACAGAAATCCATCTGTGTAGCAAATTATTCATCATACGTTCCGTTGAACCCTTTAATGAACCAATATAATTTCTCAATTTTGATGGGCAATTATTATTGTTTCCCTTTCAATAATTTGATTCCCTTGAATAATCTTTCATTAGATATCCATTCCTGTCTCTTGCACTCCTTTTTCCTGAATAAATGTTTGACGGAATTGAGCAGTTTTTATAAAAAATTATACGTGTTTTACAAAGAAATATTTTAGAAAGAAAAAATAAATAAAAATTTTCTCTTGATAGGCGAAAGCAAATTAAGAACTTGTGAAACGAATTTTCGTTTTTATATTAAATGAATTCTTAAATTTTTGCACGGAAATTTTGAAAATATTTTTTGAGAGAATCAAGAAATAATAACCCAAAAGCGCACGGACGCTGCTTATCAATACTTCATACACTGCAAACATACATTCATACACTGCAAACATACATCATACACTGCAAACATACATTGTGTTAGTTAGTTGAAAGATATGTCTATTTGTTCTATTTGTTTATTAAAATGAAATTAATAAAATGATTGCTAAATAAATTCCTTTATATCTTGCGATGATCCTTAATTTTGATAGATTTCTTACCCTTTGTTTTATTGAAAAGTTCCAATAATATTTCAAAAATTAATTAAGAAATAACAAATATTGCTAACTCTTTGCAAACGAAAACACCCTCTCCCATCCTTCCCTTAGTAATCAATTTTAAAATTAGTTCAAATATTTTCCCAAATAATTTTTAAATGTTCGCAACATTTAAAAGGCGCAATTTAAAGATAAAACGAAGCTGTCTGCCACAAACTGTGACGAAGAAGAAGAACGTGAAGAGAATGCTGGAGTAGAGGACGAAGAAGAAGAGGATTATATTTACGAACACAGTCGATAGTTGACTCTGATGATATTCAAGAACGTGAGAAGATTAAAGTTTTCAAAGTTGATTTTATGAAGAGAAAATCCAAAATTAAAATTTAAACAGAAGTGTTTGCATCAAAAGGAGCTTAAGACTTTTCCAATGACAAAAAATATACATACATATACGTTCATGTCACAACATATTAAGATGCTCTTAACGATCTATGCAATTAGTCCGAAACAAATCCAATCAATAAGTAATTTCAGTAATATCAGAGTGATAACGCAATAGCGGATAAATTTAATGATTATAATAAAAATATTACTCCTTTGTCTTTCTCGGAACAATAGGGAATACTTTTATTATTATTTTCTTATTACACTACTATTTATTCTAGTTTCATTTTAGTTTTCCTTTCAGCAAAATCCCTCGCAACAACAACAACAACTACTGCTACAATAGCGCCAATAAACAACAAAAAACCAACGAGAACAAAAAACCAAAACAATTGTTACCAACTTAAACCGTTTCATGCTCTCTGCGTTTTCTCAAACGAAACCTTTAAAGCGAGCAGAAAACCATGAAGGATAAATCCCATAAGGCGATATATTGCGGTTCGGGAGTTGATGACTTTCACACGATGTGAGTAACAATTATTTCTAAGAGAAAAAATATAATGAAATGCCATTGATGGAAAACGCTATTCCGGAATTCGCGGAAGGGCGGAGCAGAAATAATCTTTTATATTCTACTATTCATTCAGGTCTCATTCTTTCTCTCTTTCTCTCTCTCTCTCCCTTAATTTCCTTTTAGCTACAAAAATTGGCACGGCTATATATCTTTAAGCGTCTGTTTACTCGGCACCTTCGCAAATTTCCTCAACGTTCTTGTGCTGTCACGTCGTGAAATGCGCTCTCCCACCAACGCAATTCTTAGTGGTCTTGCCGTCGCCGATTTAGCCGTTATGCTTCGTTATGCTTGAATACATCCCGTACACCGTCCACGACTACATATTGAAATTATCACGCGAAGAGCAACTGACTTATGCGTGGGCATGCTTTATCAAATTTCATTCAATATTCGCTCAGGTTCTTCACACCATCTCAATCTGGCTAACAGTAACTCTTGCCGTCTGGCGTTACATAGCGGTTGGTTATCCGCAAAAGAATCGTGTCTGGTGCGGAATGCGTACCACGCTCATCACAATTGCCACCGCGTATTGCGTGTGCATCTTGGTGGTGACGCCTTGGTTATATCTAATCACTTCAATAGCTGAATTCCGCGAAGTGTTAAATGAAAATGGTAAAACAATATCATCGACTGCTGTCAGTCAGTACGTCATCGATTATGAGAGAGATCAATTGTCCTTGAATGGTTTACAAAATAGCGTCGTCACACCGATAACAAATACATCAAATGTCACAACAATAGAGACGTTAATTCTACTGGAAAATTCTACCAATACGTACAGCGTTACAACAACAACAACAACAACAACGCTCCCAACAACAACACGAAGAACAACTGCGACGGTGTCGTCGACATTGAAATCCTTACGAGTGTCTGCCTTTCGCAACGTGACCGTTTATCGTTTATATTACAGTTCCTTAGCGTTGCAAAATACCGCGCTTCGTAACATGACTTTTCTTATTTACAGCGTACTGATCAAGCTAATTCCTTGCATAGCACTGACTATCCTATCGGTGCGCTTAATTGCGGCTTTGCTAGAAGCTAAGCGGCGCCGCAAACAATTAATGACGAATTCTGCGAATGGTATGAAAATAATGGAGAATGGAAAAGTTCTAGAACGAGCACGTAAAACAAGCAAAACCCTAGAGAAAGAGAAACAAACAGATCGTACGACACGTATGTTGCTTGCAGTTCTCATGCTTTTTCTCATCACTGAATTCCCGCAAGGGATAATGGGACTGCTCAACACGACACTTGGAGGAGCCTTCTATTCGGAATGTTATCTGAAAATGAGTGAGTTTTTCAAAGCAGGAAAATCTTTCATAAGACTGCAATTATTTTATGAACATTTGATGTCTCAATTTTTTACTCCTTTATTGTTTTCGTTCATTTCTCCCTTTCGCTCTTTTTCTCTTCGCATGCATTACTCTTTCCTATTTCCATCCTTCAGGCGATTTAATGGACATCCTTGCTTTAATCAACTCGAGTATTAACTTCATTCTTTACTGCTCGATGAGTCGTCAATTTCGTTCAACATTCACCCAAAGTTTTCGTCCTCGATTTATCAACAAGTGGTTACCGGTCAATCAAATCGGCCGTGATGATGATAAGTCAACCCCTGTGGCGGCCAATTGTCGGCGGACTGATAGCGTTGCCTCACGACACAGCATACGTGAATTAAATTGCTTGACGACGCAGACAACGAATGTATAATGGAAAATTTTATGATGCAGAAATAGCGCCACTGTCATCGCTATTAACGCTGTTTCTACAGGGTCGCAAATGGGTCTAAGTTCTAGGTGGAATGATTTCGTCGTTTGTTGATTGATGGAGACGTTATTTTTCTCTTGAGTCGAAAAAAGAGAGCATTAATTTTCTACTGTTTCTTTCTAAAGCATTTATGGCTCGAAAATGTTACACGTTTGCGAATTAATCATAGCTATAGGATTCATTAAGTGCTGTAGGTCTTACAACTACAACAACGATCTTTACAACTACAAAATAACAACAACTACTGCATTCAAAAAACAACGAATTTGTAGAATTCTTTAACCAGAATACACGCTCAAGATTCTTGTTTTAGTAAAATATTTCAATGAAAACGTTTTCAAAATTTTATTACTATGGAATAAATATTAATTTATTAATTAGTTGTAAAAACGCATTTGGTGTAAAAATAAAGCTGGCCTTTTTTAGTAAATGTATTATAAATTTGAAAAAAAGAGAAAGAAAAAATTCTGGAAACCATTTGTCGAACTCGAAGGAAAGATTTTGTGTCTTTTATTTTAGTGACTTCCTTTGATGTTGCTTTAGGTTTTTTATGAGGATTTGATAATATGGATTGCATGTTCAGAATAATACCAGAAGTATTGCCAAAAGTACTTTTGTGTTTCGTAAAAATACTTTGGAAGAATATTCATTTCCAAAAATGTTTCAATTTAAAGCTTTCCTGTCATTTCCTGAAAAATAGTAACGAAAAAATATTACTCCAAACGACAAAAAAACGGTTTGAGATATATATTTATATATATTAAATAAAAGCTAATGTTGCCGATCGATATGTAAGCACTAATTCATTTATATATGAAATATTTGAACAATTATTAAATGCATGCAATTGTAGTGATACGCTGTTGACGGCGTCGGGCGGGTCAGGATACAATAAACTCAATTTGCCGCTACCTCTCTTTCGAATTTTGACTCAACTGGGAGAGGAAATATATTGCGCCCGAACATTACTAATGGCAGTGCGAAAGCTCATGATGTATCAACTAATTAAGAATGACATGGAAAAATATAACGACGAATTAATTAATCGTGACAAATATATCTGGAGCGATCTATAATTTTCTTTATATAATGGATATGTGCATTTACATTTATAATTATATTTAATAGAGAAACTGTACACTCGTAATAAAGAGCTCCTTTGAGTTGTTTAATAATTAGTCCATTATCATCATAAATAATTGTCTATGCTTTGTGAAAAAGAATCACATGGCAATATGTTACAGATTATGTTTACTTTGTTTTTTATTTGTTCTATATAATAAGTGTTGTTTTTAATATTAATTTAATTAGATTTTCCCATCATTCTGAATAAAACATCGAAGTGTATAGAATCACAATACTATATCATTTCCTTCAGAAACCAAAAATCTAAAAAGGTTTTGCATAATTTTCTTTCGATTTTTTTATCTCGTTTGAAGCAGAAACACCAAAAATATACCGGAGTAGAAAGGAAAAGGATTGTATGAAATGGTTGCTTGTTATTAAACAAACATTTAAAAACACTAACAAACCAAAGAGATTATTGTTTTCATGAACTTTCCCGTACGGACTAATAGGAATATTGTAATCATGAAAAGTTTCGAATTTTAAATTTTAACCGAAATATGCTTTTTGGTCATCCCTGAATCTCTCCGCAGTTGCAGAAATTTGATATTTTCATAACCGTTTGTTAAAACCGTTTGTTCGACAGATTCGCTCTTTCTAAGGGCTTCTGTGATTCTGTAAAGTTTTTACAGAGAATTCATGAACAGTATCCTGACCGTATCCTCCCATTAATCTTCCTCTTCCTCCCGAATATTTCATATTTAATTTACTAAAAATATGTGGGCGTGATATAATAGTCATTACGTGGAAGTGTGTATGTGTTACTCACATCGCAATTTTTTTCATTATCATTGCCATTGTCATCGCTACGACTCCCATCTGTGACGAATATTTTTATTACTACAATTCTTCGGGTCGTGGCAGTCGTGGTGACAACGCACTAGACTTTGTCGTCGGGAGAATAATTAATTTATTTCATGACATTCGCAGATCAGGTTTACTGGTTTTGTTCTTTTTGTGTTGGTGGAAAATACACACGCACGCCAAACGGCCATAGGGACGGTTTCCACAGAGCTATCTTTTTACATCTCTTTTGGTAAATTTATCCTGATTATCGACGGAATGGACAACAAATGAAAAAGGGCAGAAAATGCTAAAACAATGATTCTAGGAATCAAAACAAAGGGCTTTGATTTGATTTATTATACTGTATTGTATACGATTTTATTATACTATATATATATATATATATATATATATATATATATATATATATATATATATATATATATATATATATATATATATATATATATATATATATATATATATATATATATATATATATATATATATATATATATATATATATATATATATATATATATATATATATATATATATATATATATATATATATATATATATATATATATATATATATATATATATATATATATATATATATATATATATATATATATATATATATATATATATATATATATATATATATATATATATATATATATATATATATATATATATATATATATATATATATATATATATATATATATATATATATATATATATATATATATATATATATATATATATATATATATATATATATATATATATATATATATATATATATATATATATATATATATATATATATATATATATATATATATATATATATATATATATATATATATATATATATATATATATATATATATATATATATATATATATATATATATATATATATATATATATATATATATATATATATATATATATATATATATATATATATATATATATATATATATATATATATATATATATATATATATATATATATATATATATATATATATATATATATATATATATATATATATATATATATATATATATATATATATATATATATATATATATATATATATATATATATATATATATATACCACGCCACGCCCAGGCTACCTAAAAAGGATTTAGCGATGGTCAAGATGTATTGAACCGTTTGAGATCGTTGAGTCATGAATTTCTTAGAATTTTCTCTATTAGAACACTTCGTTTACTGCGTACAAGCCAGTAAAGATATTTAATTCCAAAATATTTCTATGAAATATCAAAGCAATAGAAATTTTTTTGTCATTCGAAAATTGAAAAAAACGGGGAACAAAATTGCTTGGGACAAATAAACTAGGTCATTAATCGAGGGCATTTAATTTATTTCAAATAGGCAGGTAGGATGAAACCGATCGACATGTAAGTATTAACCAATACACAATTCGAAATATCTTAAAACAATTTACAAAAATTACAATCATAGCGACTTACTCCTGAGATCGGTTGAACATTTAGACCACAATGAGCTCGGATTGCCGCATGCTCTATTCTTCATTTTGACTCAAGTGTCGGGAGAATTAGTTTCCGCACATACATTGCTCACCACCGCGCGAAAGCTCATGATGTTCCAACTAATCAGGGAGGAGATGAGGAAATACAATGGGGAGTTGGTTAAATCCGGTAGAAGTATTTGGAGGGATAGTTAAATTATTTGTATATACAATTCATTAAACAAATATATACAACTAATATATCTAGAAATCTATATGTATACAATAAATCAATACGTGCAATAAAAGGACGCTGATTGATTGATTTAACAGAAGGGTTAAAATAAAATAAAGTATCATTAATGAATTTAATAGAGAGATTAAAAGTTTTTACAACTAGAATTTTTAAAATTACAAAATTAGTTTTTAGAACTAACTTAATTCAAAAAAGCGACTTTTCAGAAAATCTCAGATTTTTTTCAATCTTTCTTTTTTAGGAAAGTGTTTTACAACTAGAATTTTATGAATTAGAAACTCTAAATTTTACATGATGTTTTCAAAATTATTAAGTTGTTTCTTAGACCTTGAAAATATTGACACCTACCCGATAATAAAACAATTTTTACAAGAATAAACATTATTAGTGAGCTATTTATTTTACGAAGCAATAGTAATTTTACAGACACCTCTTTTTGGGAATGGATAAAAGGTAGTATTTATAAAGCGAAGTGTATAAATTTCCAAATTAAATTGAATTATTAAATTAAAAAAGTAAAAAGAAAATAAGAAATTTCCTCATTGAATTTGTTGTTATTGTTCTTGTTGAAAATTTCCTTCGCAGTGAAGTATTTTCATAGAAAATGTTGACAGAGTAATTTTGAGTTCGTAACTGTTATTGACACACCTCTTCCGGTATGTATGGATATAAATAAAGTCAATATGATGCAAGGTCTCCAAAGCAGACAAAAATTAATGAAAAAAAATCAATGAAGAAGATTGCATTTTTAGTTTTAAATTAAACGAAGTCGATGGGACAAAAATTTGTAACCTTTGAGTGGATGGAAATTTTTGATTAAGTAACAAAAATTATATAGATATATAGATAGATTATATAGATAGACTTTTTGAGAAGTAACTGGAAAGAGACATCTAAATCTCGATGTGGGTATTAGAACCTGCAGAGTTATCAGAGTTATCCAAAGAATATTTCTTTACAAAAAAAATCAAATTCAAAAAATTGTTTATTAAGTTGGATTAAGAGTTGATTAAGGCGGATCAAAAAATTTCACATTTTCGGATAGTCCTTTGATGGGATAGTCTTTAATCCCATACCCATTTTACATCCAGAAATGACGTCTCTAATTATTGAAGGCCTTCAAATGGGTAAAAATGGAAAATTTTTAACAAAAGTGACAAAAAACTTGTACGCACTAGATGTTTCGGACAATAATCGTACTAAGTCAGAGGTAATTCAGTTAAAAGAAATAAGACAAGCATTCGATTTCTCGTCGGTTTAGGCCCCAGGAAAAAATTTTAATTAATACGACTTAAAACCGAAAAGGATTTGAAAAAAAACAATAGAAACAACTCAGATAATTTATTTTGTCTGTTCTTGAAAGGCTATTCACGCTTTAATGAATTTCTAAGATTAGAGTCCTTCAGGTCACACAGCTTTCGAGAACACTGATACCAAATTTGATTTTTCTGGAAAAAACTGACTTTAAAAAGTCATGCTTTGACTGAATTTTCCACAGAGTACATCAATTCTGTAAGCGTTTTTTAATTAAAAAATTGTCCTATCCGTTCAAAAAAGAATTCTTCAAATAGGAAGACCTCATGTAGTTCTTGACAAAACTAAAAATAACGAAGGAAGATGCTTTTTGCCACAAAACTCTTTGTGCCACGATTGAATAAAACTCGCATCAGGAGTGGGGAAACATGCGCTAAATTCCCAAGAGTGTTTCTCATGATTCAGCCATAAATGCACTCTGAGAAATTTTAGGAAGGCAATTTATGAAACTTCAAATGATTGGAGCAAGTGTCTAGCTCAATCACAGATGCTTATGCATTTGAACATTATGCATTTCAAATTTGAACATAATGGTCGTCTTTATGAACGTCTTAATGAAGGTATGGAACTGATAAAAGTTTAGAAATAACTATAAGTAAATAATTTCGCATTTACTCTCGAAATCTATCTCTCGAAATCTCAATTAAAATTTGTTCTTTTTAATACTGCCGTCATTTATAATATAAAAGAGAAATCTACGAGGAAGAAAAACAAAGCTATTACCAATATTAATTATAAAATAAAAATGTCCCCACGGTGCACGCTGTGCTGTCTAAAAAATAATATGATGCTGCAAAATTACTGGATTGCTCGAAAATAAATTTCGTTTTTTTTATAATGAAAGAGATATTCAGCTTACTCTGTGGACAACTTCGAACCCTAAACCTCATTTGTTAGAATCCATAAAGAATCATGAAACGCCTAAGCTTTTCAGCACCGTCAAACGGGGTTTTGTTCTCTATAGGTCATTTGTATTTATAGCACTTTACATTGCAATGGAGCGATACGCGAGACAGAGAAAGGAAGAGAGGGTGGGTATATTCCGTGGCCCCAGTGGCTCTTTACGGCGTTCAGATTACGGTGTGACTGATAAGAGAGTGAAAACAACTTCCTGGGCAATGTAATTAGGCCATAATAATCATAATAATAATAATAATAATAATAATAATAATAATAATAATAATAATAATAATAATAATAATAATAATAATAATAATAATAATAATAATAATAATAATAATAATAATAATAATAATAATAATAATAATAATAATAATAATAATAATAATAATGTAATAATAATTTTCATGGAATTCAATCGATAGCAATTTGCGGTCATTTAAGCAAATTTAAGCAAAACACCTCAATTTAATTGATTCCTCAGTGGTTTAAACATTTCACCACAAGTCGTTTGTAATTTGGCAACAACAACAATTTAATGAAGATTGATTCCACTCATTTAATTAAAAGGAAATTAACAATTATTAATGTCGTTTTAAAGTTAAACTATGGAATTGAATTTATTAACGACTTCAATTAATTCCTTTGGATTAATTCAAATAAAGTGTTTCGAGAACGAAGAACAAGCGAAATGAAATTGAAGACTCTTAGTTAGTTATTCCTCGAATTGTTTTAGGTCCCGATGTATATCCAAATAAAAATAATTATACTTTTCATTTAATTTTTATTTTTCATTTAATATATTTTTTTATTTATTTCACTTTTAATTTTATCTGCTTTACTTTTACAATAAAATTGCTAATTAGCGTAATTATTATTTTAGTCTTTGCATAAGTTGTGAATGTCTTTCTCCTCAGTGTAATTAATTTTTACAATGAAACATTTCGGCAAAATTGAAGTTTAGAAAAGAATAATCTGACGTTCGATATATTTTTTTATTAAGTATATGCATTTTTTGCAAATGTTTTTTTTTTCTTAATTTCCAGATCATATGAATGCTTCTTTCCTATATCCTAAAGCTTATTCTTAGACATATCAATTTAGTTTTTAAAATATCATGCTATTTTAATACAGAATTAAATTTTTAAGTTTGATTATTTGAAATTGTTAAACGAATGATATTTGGATTTGAATAAGATTTGTACAGAAGGCTTTTGCATTTGAGGACTAAGAAGAACCAAACGAATGGTTAATTATGCAAAATCTATTTTAATTCCTTACATACCCGCTTACTTATATTTCTATGAATTTTGAATACTTCTCCCTTTCGGCTGTTGCTGCGAGATGTAGAGATAATCAACAAAATAATTTAGAATTCAACAAAAATTATAAAATCACACACATTAGATCGCCGACGTGAAGTGACGACGAAGCAATTACCCACACCTACGACTACACTTTGCATATTATTTCCCAGAATCATAAGCCACTCGCACACTAACGGCGTGGATAATATATATATATAGTTACTTTCCATTGGGCTTCACTTCGTAATAGAAGATTAGAGAAAAGCACTGCCATTTACCATCAATTCATATAAGTCATATGTCGTCTCTTCAAAATTGAACCAACATAAACGAATTCTTGCATTATTATTATAATTGTTGTCCCATTAAAATGTTATTTATTTGCGCTTCGTGCTGGTTTACAACATCGGCATCGCCACCACGCGCCAGAGGTACTTGACCTTCGGCAACCACACTTACAATATTCTCGATATTGTCGTCGTCAACTTCATAACCATTGGTTTCGACACTATCACGACCACCTTTACCAGCTGCTGCTGCTGCTGCTTGAGCAGCTTGGGCTTCTTGTCGCCGTTTACGATGTTCATAGTTAACCAACCTTTGGCCCACTAAATATTTGTCCACTTTAATGGCCACATAAAGCTTCTTGAATTGCCGAATTTCGAAGTATATAAATGCTATCACTCCCATTATGATAAGGAAGAGTGGATAAACGCCTCTGGATATCTCCAAACGAACCAGAGGATCCTTTAAGAAGAGCGGAAATATCGAATGAGCAATAACGTATGGTATCGCAAGTGCCAAGCCAAAACAAGTGATCACCGGAGTCGCCAGTTCTTGTATTATAAACTTTAAATCTATTTCACGTAATCCATCCCGATAAGCTCTTTCCAAAGCACGTTTTAATCGCCAATCTGGTCCCATTAGTGTCAGCGCGATGGCAATCTTCGTATATAGCACACCGAGTGCCCAGTCTTGCCACAAGAAATGAATGGGAGTTTGATAGAAAGGAACCCGCAACGGTATAACAACAACAAGTTCTAGCAACAATCCGAAAAGTAGTGGAATAACACCGAGCATTAGAACGAAGATAAAAACGGGCAAGGTGTAGGAGGCACCAACTTTAAGCCACTGCTTAACTTTTTGCGCGACTGCAGCTCTACCTTGCGGCAGTAAATTTACAGCGATAGAAATACCACGAGATATAATCCAACATAAATATGTACCGATAGCAGCGGTATATAATTCATGAGGCCGTGGAGACACTTCGGAATTTTGTACGACAGGGTTTGTAATGTGACCGCCAACTGACCATAAGGCCATAATTTGACGTCCAATCCAAACGGGAACAGTGAGTGTAATGAGCGATGAAATGACCAGCGAGATGCAAACGAACAACATTAAACCAACCAGTCGCAAAGGAAAAAGGGTCGGTTTTTTGTATGGTTGAAACGCAACCGGGATGTCGCGCTGCATGATGGCTTGATGAGCGGCAGCTAAATTTTGATTTCGTAATGGCTGAGCGGCTGGTGGTGGTCGGGCAGCAGCAGCTGCTGGCTCATGACGATTCTCACGTTGAGCATTATTTTGTTCATTTTCCACTGAAGGATCTGATCCTAAAAGATAGCTGCGTATGCCAAGAACCCAAGAAACACCAACACACCAAACTCGCAATAATCCTTTCAGCCAGATGCGGGTATGCGACTGTTCGAAGAAGCCAGGTAATATAATCTGAAAATAGGCGATATACAATTAATTAAAATGTTCAAGTTATCAAGATTTTCAAATCAACCTGCAGCAACAGCAACTGAAGACTCAATTCATTTACTTCGGAGTCGCCCGAGAGCGTGTATGGAAGAAATGTTGCGCAGCTGACCTTAAGAATACGGATCGGCAACCACATCATCAATAGCATAGCACAGCCGAATATCATGGTAGAAGCAATTAGACGGCGTATGTGACGTAAAATTGGAAGATGTATCATTTCCTAAATAGGAAAGAAAAAGTGATATTCGTAGATATATTATTGCAGTCTTTAAAAATGTTATGTACCTGAATTGGACTGAAGTCCGGATCGTTTAAGTTCCTAAGGAACCACAGCACTCCGGGTCGTAGCACCTCACGCAGCAAGGAAATAAAAGCCGCGAAATAGTAGACATAAACCATTCCGAACATCCAATGTATGAATAGCGATGTACCGGGCGCAACACGAAAACTGTTCTTACGATCGTTAAAGCTGGCATCAAAAAGTGGCAAAGAGCAAATGTCGAGCCACCAACCACATATCAAAGGAAGAACTCCAATCTCTACCACAGAGAGCAATGAGACCTTTACAACAATGTAACACAAGCCCAATACCCATCGCACACGGTTCATTTTAAGTAATCGGGCAAAATAATGAAGAATCACTAGAGTTAAGCCAATATTGCAGTAACCAAAGAGCGTAGTGATCAGTCCATGGAAGTGTAGTAGAGGCTTGCCTGGCTGCAACAAACCGAGCCAGTTGACGACAAAGTTTCCTATGCAGTAGGGGCAAAATGCAAATGTAAAGATGAACATAGTATTCAAGGAGATTATCCAAAAAACGTGCTCCAGGAATACCATCGAACCGTCTAAACCTAAAAGGCGCTCCCACGTTAGCTCCTCAGCGGCCCTATCCCATTCCATGGGATTCCAATTAGGTTCATCATTATCATTATTCTGTTCGTCAGCGATTACGGCAGGAACAACGCCCGCGTGTGGTGCAACATTATCTGGTTCGCCATTATTAACACCGGCTACTTGTGGTTGAGCAGCATTTAGTAAACCCAAATCATCGCCTTCATTATCATCTGGATCTACTGCTGCTGGTGCTGCATTGTTTATAGGCCTGTCTACTGGAGCATTCTGATTATTATCGTTGGAGTTATTTTCAGCTACTTCACGATGAGCTGGATGCGCATTTGCCGCAGCCTGATTCTCGGCTCCCTCATGGGCTGCTTGGGCTTGTAGACCTTCAACTAGCCCAGCTCGTAGAGCTCCATCTGCACCATCAGCTTCATTTACTGCTGGTCCATCATCTCTTTCCAACCAATCTGGGCCGCCGCCATGTAATATCTGCTCGCGCAACCAAACCAATCCTATAAAAGACAACAGCGTGCAAGTTACCACGAAACAACCACGAAATGCATCCGATGCAATGTTTTCAGTTGAAAAAATATCAAAAGGTAATGTTAAAATCATGTCGAAAGAGGACCCACTGAACATAAAGCGATACGTTCTGTAAGCTGATAAAGGTACAATTCCAAACCAAGCTAAGCCCACCAGTGAGTAGTGGAACCAATCTGTTGTGGCCTTCACAACAGCAGACAGTAAACCACCTGCCACATCGCGTAACGGCAATACTCGTGGCATGTCCGGAGAATATATGGGCTGGAAACTAAAGCGATGACCACACAATTCGCAGTACTCCTTATGTGAATACCGCATCCATTGCATTAAACAGTCTTGATGAATATATTTTATACTACCCGTGCATATGCAAGGGTAGAACAGCGGTCGGTCCGACTGAGCTTCACAACGACACACTCGACAGATATCTCCCTGTGAGGTGTCATCCATGTTGCGAAAAAATTTGAAGAATTTATATTACACCTTCGAACTCCTAGTTCATTCCACTTAACGGGTCAAACTCGCTGATTTATTCTGTTATGATAAAGCACAACTTTTCTCCCAAGCGTCCACGTCAGTCAAAAATCTTGGAGTTAACTTCGCTTAAAAGCACAAATCTTTCTTCTATTTGTTTGGATAACGAGTTACTTTTATTTTGGGCAGAAGCTAAATTTTATTTTGTAATATCCGAAGTATTATTACGTTTTGTAACAAACAGTTGGCTGACTTCGTAATTTTTATTATCTTACTGTCAAATGTACTGAAATAATTCCCAAAGTTTCCACAACCCAAACTGTACAGATGAAAAGCAAAGCACTGCCAAACATAAAAAATTGTATATGGGATTTCCGATATTCGTTAAATATTTGTCAATTTATTGTCTAAAATATAAAAAATATAATAATATATATGTATAAAGAAGACGGATTGCGTATGCTTCCGAAACGCATTATAATTATATTAAGGTTGTTCACAAAATGCTTTGCATTTTTCTTTATGTAACACCCACTTTTATATACCCCAAAATATAAACGCATTTAACAGCAATTTATGTTTCAATAAGTTTCCAATTTCCCAATTCAATAAGTTTGAATTTGACGTGGCACTGAGACCAAATCGCTCTTTGCTTATAGCTCTACGCTAGAAATATAGGGAATCTCACGAGATTTCGGTCGCAGCAATATGTTCAAAAACATGAGAATTGAGAAAAAACTTGTAAATTTTGCGAAATTTTCTATTTTTGCATGGTCGATCGTCTTGTTCTTATTTTTATGAAATTGAAATCGGACATATGGCATTACACAGACAAATCTACTCTCTCCCTATCTTCGTGGGCAATTACGACTGCAGCATTTTGACATGTCAACGCTACCGATATCGCTGGTGATTTACTATCCGTTTCTGGCATTAATCTGGCAATTTTATATCTTTCGTAGGGTTGATACAAAGTGTAACAGAAATACTTGAAGGTATGAAGTTTAGAAATTTTTAAGCACCTTCCAGTGGACCTCTTGCAATATTTGTTCGTATCTAGTTCTTTTAGGGTAATCTGTCACTCTGAGAAAGGAATTCTTTACACTAGAAATTTGATCAAAAAATTATTTTATCTGCAAAATTCTTCAACTGCGTATCATTAATTTCATAAAAATTTAAAAAATGTTTCGTCCTTTGAGAACGGCTATTATTGGTGCCTCTCGGCAGGCAGTCGTGAGACAATCATTACGCTCCATCGCAACTACCTGCATGATGAGGGATATATTTAACGTCCAGAGTATCGAAGACTTCGACAAGAAAGTAAAACAGAGTGACAAACCTGTCGTGGTGGATTTTTTTGCAACGTAATTTGTTCGATATGTGATAACATTTGTTTATACGTACTTTTATATTATTTGGTACTCTCAGATGGTGTAATCCATGCAAGATGCTGACGCCACGCATCGAAAGTATTATTGGCGAAAAAGAAGGTGCCATACGTTTAGCCAAAGTCGACATAGACGAGCACAGTGAACTGGCTTTAGATTATGATGTGGGGGCAGTACCAGTGTTGATGGTGATGAAAAATGGTAAAGTACTAAATCGGATTGTAGGTCTGCAGGACACAGACAAGTTACGCGACTGGATCGACAAGGCTGTAAAGGAAGCGGACCGACAAAAATGCGATTAGGAGTGATACCGTTCTTCGTAATTTTTGGATTAAAAAAATGGAAAATGTTACGGACGAAATCATTTGTATTTACATTTATATGCTATATATATTTAAAATTAGAAAAAAAATAATGTAATGTGCAACAACTTAATGATACACGAGAAAATAAATGATGGATTAAGATTGGTTGTTTCTTTTAATCCCTGCACGGGACGTAAAAGCCCATGTAAAAAAGTAAAATAAACAATTAACCAAATTGAGTTTTATTCGATTTAGAAGGAAAACCACCCCGGTGTACCGGGACGTTTCTTGTTTCGTTCCACAAATCTTTTGAAACCATTTTTAGATTCTGCTAAATGCTTTCCGTCCTCTTTCTTGCTTTCCTTTTTCTCGAACAAATTGGGAAACGTAAATTCTTCTGTCCGAGGCTAGAAATAATTAAAACAAGTCCTGGCAATTAATGGTACCATTAATATAAGTAATTTCACTTACGAGTGTTACGTAAGCATATTTTATATCTTCATCCTTCGTCACATAGCCAAGCACTTGATCACGTTTCGTAGGGCCGAGTGCTATGCGGGTTCGTACTTCTATTACCGGAATTTTATAAATTTTCTCCAGATAATTACGAATATCATGAGCTGTCATTTGTATGCATACTGAAAATGTGACCACATTTTTTGGCTGATTCTCCGTGGGCCGTACAATCTTCATCCAAAAATTGGGTAAAAAAACTCTAAGCTGCGGATTACCACGCTGGTATATTGGATACCATCGTGTAGACATAATCTTTTTATTTATTTTCCAACTTTTGTGTTAGCAAATAAAGTTAATAAATCTAGATCCAACTCCTATCCGTACCGGTAAAAATTTTCTAGCAAACAGCTGACTAGTGTTTCTGAGTTTGGTTTCCAAAATATTTTCCATAATTGTCTGGAATTTCGATATAGTTGACAGCAGCACTTATTCGCAAATCGACGAACTTGTTCACATATTTGCTCGATAATCTATTGATCTAGTTCGCTCAAGAATTGCCCGTCCCTTGCTCTAGTAGATCAATCCTTAATTGTTTTCCATTTTTCAGACTGTGATTTATCTAAATTAAGGAACTAAGAAGAATGTCCGCACATTTTTTTATGGCTTACAAAGGAATTGTCGACTCTATTTTGACGACGTTTTGTGCAGACCCTTCCAATAGCTCCATCACTTGACGGCAATGTCAAGATCAGCTGACTGTAATTTCAGAAACATCCTTTTTTTCTGCGGCTCATTTTTAATAGATTTTTGTCCCGGTTTCGAAATTGTTTTAAAATTTGTCTTCATCTGTTGCATTAAAAATATGACGAAAACGCTCAACAAAAAGAGGCGGAAACCTAAAAATCTCAAAGTCAAGCAACTCAGTCGTAAAGAGATACGAAATCTGAAAAAGCAAGAAAAGAAAGATATTAAGAGAATATATTTCTCAAGTAAAACAAAAGGAACGCAACTGGTGGCTGCCGCAAAAGCGCTCAAGGAAAAGAATAAAAACTCACCAAAGAAAATTAAAACGGAAAATAAGCTCCAACCAAAAATATACAACCAAAATAAGCATGCGCTTCTGAACAATATCGCTTCAGAAGATGATGGTTCAATAAATTCCGATTTTTCTGATGTAGATATAGATTCACAAATTCCGAAGTCTCTAAATCAAAAAAAGAATCTCACTCCTAAGAAAACAAAGCAGCAAAAACCAATACGTCCAGATGTTCATACCACGCATCTCAAGGAATTGCAGAAGCAAAACAAGCTGCTGGCGGCTTCAAAGAAACAACGTCTTAAGAAATTAGTGCTGGAAAATGAAGAGGAAGATAAAATTATAGCAAAGCTGGAGAAGAAACTCAAGTTAAACAAGACTAAGGATAAGGATCGCCTAGTACGAAAAATGTTCAACGATGGACTCGACTATGCTCTAGAATTTTGCATGAATGACAGTGACGATACTGATAAAAATGCCAAAAGCAAAAGTCGAGACGTCGACGCGGAAGAAGGAGTCGATAGCGATTATGACGAAGACGAAGATGTGAATTCTAGTAATAGCGAGGATGATGATCAAGAAGGGGAATCGATGAGCGTAGGTGGAAATGAGGATGTAAAAGCAATGGAAAAAACTGAAGGTAAGAAAATGTTTTTTATGGTTACGCTAAAGTAATGGCAATATATATTTCTCCACAATTTTTAGCTAGGGAAGATATATACGGCCGCCGCTTGGACAAAGATGGAAAAGTTATAAACGAAGACTTCAGTAATAATTCAGAAAATGATTCAATGGCGGCAACAAAAAATAAATATATACCTCCGCATATGCGTGCGGAGCTGGCAAACAGAGGCAAGAACAAAGATGATGAGATTCTCCAGCGGTTACGGCGACAATGCAAGGGATTGCTTAATCGTCTATCTGAAGCAAATTTATCAAAAATCGCCACCGGTATCGAAGAGTTATACATGAAAAATTCACGATATAATATGAATGATACTCTTTTCAATCTGTTAAACGAAGCGCTAATTGGTAGGACTATGATTAATGAGCGCATGGTGCAGGAACACATGGTCTTGCTAGCTTATCTGCACGCTCATGTGGGTAGTGAGATTGGAGCACATTTTCTACAAATGTTCATTGAACAATTTGATGGATACATAAAGCAGATAAATACGCTAGCCGTGGAGGATAAACGTTTAAACAATCTGATTTTAGTCCTGGCGTATTTATATATTTTCAAAATTTACGAGCATCGCTTGCTGTATGAAGTTATCAATTTGCTGGCGCAGAATCTTTGCGAAAAAACGATTGAATGCTTACTGTTAATATTTCAATCTGTTGGTTTCAAATTGCGAAAGGATGATCCTTTGGCCTTTAAGCAAATGATGTTAAACGTGCAACAAAAAATTGCTGAAGTTCCGCTAGATTTGAAAGAAAATCTGCGATTGATGTTTATGGTCGATATTTTGATTGCAGTGAAAAACAACAACATAAACAAAATACCTAAATTCGATCCAGAACTTGCAGAGCGTCTCCGAAAACGTCTCAAAGTGATGCTGCGGAATGATAAATATGTTGTCACCTTAAATATAACTCTGGATGATTTATTACGCGCCGATAAAGTGGGGAAATGGTGGATTGTAGGATCTGCTTGGAGTGGGAATATTAACGACGTGGGCGCTGCAAGACCACTGATACAAAATGAATCTTCCAATAATGACACTCAACGTTTCTCAGAGAAATTATTGGCTTTAGCAAAAAAACAAAAAATGAATACAGAAGAACGTCGTAATATATTCTGTATTGTAATGAGTGCAGAAGATTATATAGATGCATTTGAAAGAATTTTGCATTTGGCTTTGAAAGACCAACGCTCCATAGCTTCAGTTATTTTACATTGTTGTCTAAATGAGAATCAGTGCAATCCATATTATGCTCACCTGGCTATGAAATTTTGCAATTATAATCGCAAATTTCAATTAGCATTTCAATTTGCCAGTTGGGATCGTATAAAAGAAATCAATAATCTTACGAAGCAGCAAATAAAGAATCTGGCGGAATTCTTGTTACATCTATTTCGTCATGGTGGTTTGGTATTGTCCGTTCTTAAAGTCGTTGATTTCTGTAATTTGGACAAGCCTAGCTTTCTATTAATGAAGAAAATAATAGTTGGTTTATTGTTGGAGCCTGATGAAAACCAAGCGCGACAACCCTTCGAACGCATTGCCAAAAGTTTGAAGTTAAATACTTTTAAAAATAGCATTCGATTATTTATGCAGCATTTCTTGTTAAAAGATGAAGGTACCAATTTGAAGCTGAGAGAAGATAAATTGGACTTATTGAAACGTCGCATCGAACACATTGATACGATTTTAGCTTACGTGGATTTATAAAAGTTCTTTATATTTAGTAAGAAATCTTTTAATAAACGTAAAAGTGAAAACTGATTACTTTTTAAAATGTTTTCTTTTCTATTAATCGATGCTTTGCAAAAGTTCGCGTGCTCTTTGATAACGCGCCGACTTTAAAATTTTTTGTAGTTCGGCTTGGTCATCCAATTTCCCACATTGCGAGTCAAGTTCTTCTATTACCGCCTCCGCCATTTTAATCAGTTTAGTTTTGGCTGCACCCTTAGAGGCAGACAAATATTCTAACGCTATAGGCCAAATATTATTATCCAGCTTTTCTTCATCGAATATAGAAGATTGTATTGAAATTTGTCTTAACTTTTCAAATTTCCATGACGCATTTGCGTTTTTCCATTTTTCTAAGTATTCGACATTGCGTTGTTTTTCTTTCTCTTTTGTGTGATCTTTGTGTGTTTCCAAACGTTTGAGATGCTTTTGTTTCTTCTTTTGACGTACAGTGATTATGGCTTTTATATTCTCTAGCTTAGTGCTTTCACGCAATTCCTCCAGGGTTGGCTCATGCAACTTGCCTTCATCGTCTTCAGATTCCTCTTTTTGTGTGGGTTCTTCCTCTGTAGACTGTTTCTTCTGTTTTTTGTGATTTCTTTTAACTGAATCCTTTGGGGTTTTTTCAACTAAAAACATATAAAATGGATGAGGTGCATTTAAAATAGATAACGTTGAAGGTCTTACCTTTTTTGTGAACAATAATTTCGTGGCAGACATCCTTAATTTCCTTACTTTTATTTCGATCATACTCAGTATTCCCAACCTTAGATTTTCGCAATTTACGATTGGCTCGTTCCTCGTGCGAATCCTCCACACGTTCTACCACTCTGGTCATAGTTTTCGTTTTTTTTATAAAAATATTTCCCTTCCACTGTTGCCCATGCCGAACAATTTTTCCGTAATAACAGTTGTATATTTTACAGCTGAAATAGAAGAAAATCGCTGATCTTGATCATTGCGACGAGCAATAGTGATGACAGATGAACGTCGTCAGCGAGTTGAAAGTTTATTTTCCAATTGTTTCCAAAGCAGTTATTTTCCAATTGTTTGGAAATATTTGTAGTTACGCCTTGTCGAAATGAGGTAAAATATCGCATATATTTCCTAAAGATTTGCATTTGAATATATTTCACTTTGCACCTCGTTTAATTTGTAAACTGTCTCTTTGTGCTATAGACATTATTTATGAATGTGTGTTCTTTCATACTAATAATATATCATATTGTTTTCATTTGCTAACTCTTTCCTTCGGCTTTTTTATTATTAATACATAATAAATTCAATTTTAGCATAATAAATTGAGATAGGCATTAGTCACTTTGACACTTGAGTGTATAATAGTCAAATAAGGAAAAATACAACCAGCCTTTTGAATACGGACGTCTCTATTGTACTTAAAGCACTGCCGCAGAGAAAAAAAATTTGTTTGCGAAATGTCAAATTTGATTTAAATTCCAAGAGTAAAGAAAAACTAGTAACTGCGGCAAAAATAAAAAATTCATATAGAGTGGACAGATGGAAAAGCAGCAGAAGGATTTTATTTTTTTTCGATTTTCTTAACAGCCTGTGTTATTTTGACATATCGCTGAGACCAATGTCGTGCGAGATGTTCTATATGTTTATAGCATTATGTGGAAAACTGTAATAGTGTGTGTATGATTGATTATGTTCGATGTTTTTTTCGGCAGATCTGTAACGAAAATTTACGGACACTGTGCTGTGTTATGAATTTCCGGGTGTTGACTAATAGATGGATGTTTAAAACGGGATATATGGTGGAATTGGCAACTGAATGAAGGGTGTTGGATCACCAAATTGTGTTTTTTAAAATTAATGAACAAGTATTGGAGACCTATCTTAAAGCAAGAGAATAAACAAAATGAAATTATGCCGGGCGGACGGTTGTGAAAGTTAAAAAATACGGTAATTTTAAATTCTTTCAAATGGCTTTCAGGATAAGAGTATAATGTTGCTAACATTTTTTTATCGCCGTATGCAAAACCTTCTAAATCCTATTGAAATACAATAAAATAAAAGACAAAATGTAGAATAGTAATAACTTGTTGAATTTTACTAATGATTATATCTCAAATTATCCAAGATAATGTAAGATACTCTTAAGAGTTATATCATTTCCTAAACATGCGACCACATACAGATTATGTTAAAATTTGTATGTGTTCGTATATGCGATGTGTTCGCATTTTCAATTAAGGTTTTCGTTTTCTTAAGTTTTATACATTTAGATTTAAAGTAATTGAATCCAAAGGCCACGTCGATTACCGATGAAATAGACTCCATAATTTATAGCTAGAAATTCGCTTTGCAAGGCTGGCAGCTGCGCTGGATGTTTGTCTGTCTGCTGGTGTTGTATTGGTGGTCTTCTTAAAAAGCTTAGAACGCATTTGCTCATTAATTAATTCTTGCATATCCATCTAAATTAGAAGGAAAGAAGAGGATGATAATGATGAAGAAGAAGAACACAGATTGGGAAGCAGGATGCAATTTCATTTTTGCAACTGTCAAAATTACATTGGATTCATATGGAGATTGAGAAAAAAGTCGGATTTTCATTAAACTGCACAAAGTATGAATTTTGGTTTTGAACTGCAAAAAGTTCTTACTTTGTACTATTTTCTGCTATGCTTAACTTGAAGTTGCTTCCAGCTTACCAATCGAGCCTTAGAGGTTTAGAGGTATGATTCATTGATGTTTCTTACCTGCCACTCCTCGAGTTGTTGTGAAAGTTCGACCTTCTGCTGGATGGATTCTAATAATTGACTATTCGCTTGCATGAGCTCAACTCGTGTTTTCGCCAAATCCACCTCGGCCTTTGTGCGTCTATCATTGGCTGCATCGCGTTCTTTTTGTGCTTTAACTAAGAGTTCGTCTCGTTCGTTGTCGACAGTGAGATCACTGCGAGCCTGATCACGCTCTTCCTTGACATTTTGCAATTCAACATCTTTGACTGTCAGCTGAAAAGTAAAATTCGAGTAATTCAAATTATTAATTAATTTATATTTGATGTTTTTAGTTTTGCACCTTTGTTTCCAGTTGTTGAATGATTTGTTGATTGCGTTTAATCTCATCCTCTTGCTCCAATACTATATTACGTGTCTGATCCAACATTTTCCTGAAATTACCGGCATCAAGATTTAATAACAATCGCGTTAATTCATCTGACATGGCAGATAACATGCCCTGCCGAAAATCAATAGCGGCACTTTCATCTGATTTCGTTGAGGAGGTTGTGGTATTATCCATTGATTCCAGATCCATTGAGATATCGGAATTGAGTCCTGTAACGAAGAAGATTACTACTTAGTCGATTTTGCATTAGAAGAGAATTGATTTTGAGTTTATAATCACCTGAATCATCATCGTTACTTATTTTTAATGAGTCCACTAAAGACTTCAATTGTAAATAGACAGAACGCGCTTCTGTCCAAATGTGGCTCGTTTTACTCTCGTCATAACCGCCATCAGTTAATTCCTCATCATCGCATTCCATTTCAATGTGTAGAGATTTCCTACTCAGCGAATTTACATCCTGTAAAGTTAAAAAAAGTATTGTAGTAAGGAATAAATAAAATATTCCCAAACGTACCGAACCCAGTCTTTCACTCAGTACATTGTTTTCACGTTGAGTTCTATCGAGTGTCGTTAATGTTGCCTGAAAATAAATTATTTTGCTATATTAGAAATATTTCAGTTATTTTAAAAAAATTATTGCAACGTTCGATTGTGCTAACTAACGTTTCTAATTTGTAGTTCACGAAACATAAATGATTCACGCATGATATGTCATCATCATGTACATTTCGTCGTATAGGTTGTACGCCCCTTAACACTAGGTTATATGGATTAATTGGGGTGGTTTTTAACAACACTTACTCATGAGTCTAGTAATTTGAGACGAGCTCAATCAAAAATTGTGTCATTTATTGCATTCCTTTCAAAAATAATAAATTTTGAAATAATTTTCATATTTTGGTAAGAATATTTCATAATCGATTTCTAAGAAAATGCACCATTTTTTAGTTTTGCGAATTCTACTCCATAAGACTATACGTATGTGTTATTTTATAATTTAAAATTCATTTACCTCTAGTTTGGTCTCTTGTTCTCTTGAATGTCGTTCTAACATATGTATCCGATCCGAGGCCTCGTCCAACGCTGAAGTCAATGACTCCTTTTCTTCTTGCAGTTGTAACAGCCGACGTTCCAATTCATGTTGTTTTTCCGTAGTAAAATTCAGTTCAGTTTTTATCGACTCCAGACTATTGACATGCTCCTGAATGTCAAGTATAAATGTCATTGTCATTACTCGCTATCTTCTCATGGTGTATTTGTAGTTTTTATTGTCACTCACCTGCAGACTGGTATTTCTATGATTATATTTATCCTTGAGTTCTTGTATTTGAACCTCCAAACGTTGTTCATTGGCATGAGACTCTTGTAAACGTTCGGTAAGGCGCGAATTTTGATGAGACAGTTCTTCGATAAGCACGGTTTTTTCTTTCTCCGTTTGTCGTATACTATTTTCCTATTTTTTTTTTGAAAATGAGTTTGAAGTAGTGGATAAATATAAATATTTCCAGACAAAAGCGACCTCATACCTTTGAGAGTAATTTCTCTTTAAGTTCATTGAGATCGGATTGTAAATCAAGGACACGTTGATCACTTTCTTCTTCAGCGAGAGCGAGTTTCTGACGTAAAATGTGTTTTTCTTGTTCCAATTTCTGAAATGTTGGAAAGAAAGTATTAAAACGATTTTGTAAATAAAATAAAAACTCGTTTACGTTATTTAATATTTGATAAATTAAAAGTTGAGATTAAGATTTAACTGATCATGTTTCGTGAAATCCTTTTTGGTATTTAAGAAAGGAAGGAAGGATGGAATGGGTATTATTATATTTATTTAATTTAAATAATTTATTATGTTTATTATTATATTTTATATAAATGCTATGAAGACGTAACATCGCTAAATTTCAATAGATTGATCAATCATTACTTTTCATGATATACCTTAATTAATATTCCCAACAATTTCGATTGAATAATTTAGAGAAGCTTTATGTATCTCATATAAATGTATATCAATTCTGATTTTCTCCAATTTTTGTTTTTCTTTTTGTTAATCCTAAGAGAAATAGTTTTATTGGAGCGCAATTAAAAATCTTTTAATTGCCAAAAAGTCGTTCTTCTCGTTATAGCTCTCGGATTTTCGTTAATTACTAGCATCGTTTAGTGATAAGTTGCCAAATGTAATAAAAGGAAAGAGATCTAAAAACAAGTGGGAACGCTAACTTCGGCACGTCCGAAACTTATATCATCCAATTCGATCTACAAGCGGTAAATGTGAACTACATATATAGATATATTCATATTAGATATCATAACCGGGAAACCGTTCCCAGAAATTGTCAATTCCAAACGGCTTATAATAATAAGGAATATATGCGCTAATCTTCACGAAGATACCTCTTTTCGTTCTCCTTTGATCGTGATTTCCCTAGACAGACAAATAGACCGTCAGGGCTAAATCAACTCAAGTGTTGGTTCTGAGCCAGAATATATAGCTTTTTATACCTACAACGCTTCCTTTACTGAGTTATAAACGGAGAAAAACATTAATATATCCTCGACTCTATCCTGGTTAAGACAGATGGACGGATCTCTAAATCGACTCAGTATGTATTCTATTTTTGCGTTTCCCGAAAGTGTTTTTGGCTTTGGTTTATTGGTTTTCGAATATGATTAACTGTCAAGAGGTTCCTAACATATGCTGGGGTTTTTTGGGAAACTGCTATGTAGCGTTTACATGATTTTGTTTGAAAAAAGCACATCTAGTGAAAAGAAATAAATACAAATTTATAAAATCCCAACCATACCCAATTGTGTGTGACAATGTTAAAATTTTGCAAGAAATGGTGAAGGTCAGAATCCAAATGTTAGAAAGCAATGAATATTTGCATCAATATATCACATCATGTGATGTTTTAGTGTTCAAAATGCTTCCATTTTCCCCTCAAACTATTTGCAGAAGGAGATAAAGGTACGCAGTATAGAGTTTCGAAATAAGAACCAAGGTTGTGAAGTGCCAAAACCATAAATATTTCTGGTTTTGATTTAATTTTCGCAACAACGATTTCAATTGACTTTCTCTGGTTTTAGGTTTAGTTATTATTGTGAAAACCAGTTCACACCTATTACGCCTCCTTTAATGGGTTACAAAAAGAAGCACACAAGCGAATATAGCCATTCTTTCCGGTGTAGGGTATGAAAAAGGAAATCATAGCTTTTTATGAAATTGTGATATTTTCATTCCTGTTCATTTTTGTATAAGTATTGGGTTTGGACCCTGTATCTACTCTCCGCCTCATGTCACTGTAAAATACGAACAATTAGAGAAACCGGTTCACGTTTTTATTGCAAGCCTTAACTTTCAAGGTTTTTCAATAACTCGCTGATGCCGATGACTAATTCGTCATCGCGAAGAGTCATCTGTAGTTGGGTAAAGAGCAAGAGGAGACAAAATTATAGTGAGAAATTTATCTGTAACAAATACAACTACAACAACAATTAGTGCAACGAAGAAGTAAAAGCAAGAGCCAAATTAACAATAACAACAACGTGAACAGCATGAACAGTAATAATTACAATACACAATGTTTATGTATTTGTGACAACAAAAACTACATACAACAATAACATCAACAATAATAATAAGAATAATAATAATAATAACAACAATAACGAAACATTATATTGTCTTAGATAAGGTTGGAAGAAAAACGCCATCTGAATTAGCAAACAAAGACCAAATCAACGTCCCACAGTGGCAGATATTTTGAAATAGCGGCCAAAAGTTTTTTTTTTCACAGTCGCCAATTTTACAATTAGTATGCTTATATGAAAGATAATACATCAGAACCTAGGGTGCCAAAAAATAACAGCTCTAATTTGATCCTTTCACTAAAAACAGGACAATCAAAGCTAGTCCTTTTCTGTTTTGGCCTAAAATTTTTGATTTTCTGTAATTTTTTTATAGTTTAAATAATTATAACTCGGCGAGTTTTGCTGATATTAAGTTCCGGTCTTTTTTATTTATTTTTCTAATCTATTTTATATTTAAATAATATTAAACTAAGTTAAATAAGCGTTACTAATAATATGTAACAGGTATTTAAAAAATGTACCAAATTTCAATAAATTTTCATGTAAATTGGATCGGGAATCAAAAGGGCCAGCGTCGTCCAGAACAAATTTTACACGATCGCATAGCTGAGTCTTTTCTCTAGATTCTGTATATAGTTTTATTTGCGGAAGCTTGCGGATGTGGTACCTGGAGTATTTTTTATGACACAAAGTCATCTAATGCAAAATTAAAGGATTCTTATTTCATGTTTTTTTTTTTGGCTGTTAAATGATTATGAGTATTTTGTTTCTTTAAATGATTGTTTCGTTGGAAAAATAAGTGTTGTATTTTTAGTTATTAGGTACCTATACTTAATTATCAGGTACCTAAAACATTAGGTAATGGTAGGGTATGGGTATAAGTAAAGTTTAAACGTTTTGATGAATCAGGTAGCAGTGTTTATGAAGAAAAAAACCAATTTTATGACCAAATAATTACCTACAAATATTGTTAAGGATGTGTGAAGATTAGAGTATTTAAAGCGCTGCCAAAATATAATTTCTGTAGTGTTGATAAAAACATGGTGAAGTTCACATATAAGACTTTGGCCGATATTTACTTTGTACGAAAAGAGGACCAAGATGTTATTTCGTATATTCTCAGTAAAACTTTTTGCGATTCTTGTAATGAAGAACGTATTGAAACATATACAAATAAAATAAAAACTTTTTTGTCGCATTTGAAAACGCGATATAAGGATGTGCATCGAAAAAAAGAGGTGATGTACCAACGCTATAAAAATTGGATGGAAACTGAACTCGTCTTTGAAAATGAAACTACTGATAAAGGCAGCGAGAAGACTGGTCGACCAAGGAAATCGATTGATGAGTGCAGTGAACGATCTCGAAGGCGCAAACTTGGCAACATCAATGAAGAAATATCCACCGAAATAATAAAGGAATCATTTCTTCATCAACTAGGTCCATCAAAAAATAAAAAGGACAAGGTAGAACTAATTGAGAAAGTAATGGAAGCTACCCCTAAACGCATAAAAAGATTACTGACCAACGTTAAAACTCCAACTGAAGAAAAAAAGTTTACCCCAGATGAAGCATTTGCATTATTCCTAGATTTAAAATTGACTAAAAATCAGTATATAGAATTACGCAAGCGAGCCAATGGAAAAAAATGCAACATCTTTCCATCATACGACGAAATAATTGCTATAAAAAAAGACTGCCTACCTTCGAAAAGTGCGATCGAAATTACTCCAAGCTCAGCAGAGGTTAAATTACAAGATCTTCTAGAGCACACTGCCGAGAGATTATTGCTTTCATTAGATGAAAATTGTCTAAAAAGTCTTGGCGATTGCAATCTTACTCTTGTTTCTAAGTGGGGATGTGACGGATCATCTGGTCAGAAGCAATATAAACAATTTAACGCAGAGAATTCAAATGACGGCAACTTGTTTATGATTTCTTTTGTTCCTTTGCGATTAAGGAAAAATAAAATAGAACCTGAGCCGTCAACCAGCAAAGATATATGGAGAAATGAAACACCTTCTTCAACAAAATATTGCAGACCAATTAAATTTGCATTCAAAAAGGAGACAAAAGATGTCATAGTCGAAGAAGTTGATAAAATAAAAAGCCAAATTCAGGAACTGCAGCCAGTATTTTTTGAGATTTATGGACATCGTATTCAAATAGATTTCAAACTTCTTCTCACTATGATTGATGGAAAAGTAGGACAAGCCTTAACGGATACTAAGGCATCATCTAGCTGCATTATATGTCACCAAACCTCGAGTAAATTGAACCAAGTACCACCAAGTGATAATGACTGTAAAGATGCGTACGAATTTGGATTGTCCCCTCTTCACACTAGAATTCGTTTCATGGAACATATTCTCAAATTGGCTTATGATTTGGAATTCGGAGCTACAGGAACAGTTAGAAGAAATGAATTGAATCTGGAAAAAAGAAACATAAGGAAAAGAGAAATACAGGAGCAATATCGTCAACTAGGTCTGATAATTGACCAACCAAAACAAGGAGAGGGTAACACAAATGATGGAAACACTGCTCGAAGGTTTTTCTCTGATCCTGAGACTGCAGCTTTCATAACAGGAGTGGATATTGAAATAATAAGGCGGTTTAAAGTAATTATAGAAGTTATAGCATGCAGCAAAATGATTGATGCGAAGAAATTCGGAATATATGCTAAGAAAACCGCAGAGATATATAACGAAAAATACCCTTGGAGGAATATGCCATCAACAATACATAAAGTTCTGTATCATGGAGAACAAGTAATTGAACATAGTCTGCTTCCACTAGGTGATCTTTCCGAAGAAGCACAAGAGAAAAGAAATAAGGATTATAGATTTTTTCGTGAGCACAACACAAGAAAAATGTCAAGATATTGTACGAATGAGGATCTTCTTACAGTTTTGCTCTGCACATCAGATCCATATATTTCGAATATTCGTCAAAAATGGAAGTCTTCATCAATTGAATTGGATAATGATGCTAAAAATTTACTATTAGACGACCAACAAAAATATTTTGCTGAACATTTTGTAAAAATTGCTTAGTTTGCATACACATATAAATATTTTGTCTTTATTTATTGAATTATAATCTTAAATTATATATCTTTGTATTTTGCCTTTATTATTATAATAAATAATTAATATAAGTATTCAAAAAACACAACATTTATAAAAAAACGCAGTATGTTTGCAGTGTTCTTTATTCATGACGGATATGCTTAGAAAGATTTAGATTGTAGTAAAAGTACGAGGTAGGTTGATAAAATCTGTCATATCTTTGGTTCCCCCATGTCAATTTTAATGGTTGTAGCATGAAATTAAAGCTAAAGATTAGGGTAGCAAAGAAAAAAAAAATAAATTAAATAATTTAACGCGTTCAGAAGATATAGACTTTTGACCGCTATTTCAAAATATCTGCCACTGTGCGTCCCTCAACGGCGACATCGCCAATAAAAAACACAGTTGGTTTTTTTTTTGATCCTCTGAAGTTCAAAACTTTGAATAAAAAATTCAATAGTTGTTAACAAGATTTTTTATTAAAACAAAAAAAGCATGTGTTAATTTTTCTAAGGGAAACAATACGAGAATGAATTTACAAAGACCCTCTTTGTACAAAGCAGTACAATTTGTAGAAATAATTTTTATACACTACACCCGGAGGGCTTAATGAATGCTTCCAAATTTGGGATACCGTGTCGGTTTAGCCCTCTCTCTCTCTGTCTGTCTTTCTGTCTGGATTACACAAGCACGTTCACAGGAAAACAAGAAGAGTAATTCTCATGAGATTTGGCCCAAATATTCTTTATTATTTTAAGCTGTTTGGTATTGATTTCACTCGATCAATATTCTCGGATTTTAATATTTATTCTCATAAACAAATACAACGCAATTGAAGAGAATTAACATGCATATATTCTTGATAAATATGCTGAAAATATTAATTAAAAATAATGCAAAATTATTACCTGTCAGAAAATTTGAAAATATATTAAAGAAAATTTGAATTTTATTTAACTTCAGAGAATATACAAAGAAATAAAACAAAAAATATTTCTGATTTCCGATCGTCACAATTTCCGATCGGATTAAAGTCAAAAACTTCTTCATAAAAAATTGAAGGTTTTTCAAATTTATTTGTTGTCTTTTTTATATGTTTCAAATGAAAGCAGATTGCGAATCTTTTCCTTTCTAAAGTGTGCTTTCTCAAAAATTATCTATAGTTTTACGAAAGATTTCAATACAAGAACATAAAAAATGAGGAAGTTTCTACTACTAGATTTTTACATTTAAATTTAGGAAATCCCAACCAAAAACAAGTTATCGCTGATATCTCCAAAACTTGAAATTGTAAAAAAACCGAAACCCATATTTGGAATATGTGCGCAAAGTAATGATATTAACAATATGCGTCTTCTGTCTTTGGAGGGATGTCTCTTAATTTAGTGCAAATCGAAATTGTTAAAGAATTCTTCAAAAAAAGTATAATATTGAAATATTGTAAGAAAAACCTGTTTAAACCATTTCATATTTCGCTTATTTCATCAAAGAGGTTAAGAATAGTAGAGTAGAGAATAATTAATCGCATATTTACTTCAGTATTATGTCAATAGAAGTTTTAATTAATTTTTAATTTATTAATCAAAATCAAAAATTTAAGCTTCTACTGGACATTTTTTAGTAAAAAAAATTATCTCAGTTATCTCAACAAAAACATCTGTTTATATCAACAATAGTTTTTTTGATTAATTATATTTATAGTGGCGAGGAGAAAAGAAAGGAAAGAAGAATTTTTTCTTTAGCATATTTCTAGACATAATTATATGCCAGTGGCGTACTTAAGGGGCCTTGATTAGTTATACGCTCGGGCCTCCAAAATAACAATAAAAGAAAAAAATGATGAAGAAAATTTCTTTGTTTTTAATGTTTTATTTTCAATTCAAAATGATTTATATATATATTGATTAATTACACTTTCCGCTTCACAACCCGATATCTATTAATTTTATATTATATATTTCTTGCAAGACTGAAAACGACTACATGAATCGTTGAATCGATGGTATAAACAATTAAGTGAGAATGTCATTATTTTTTTATTATTATAATATTTATTTTTTTATTTATTACTATTGCTATTTTTGTAATATTGTTAGTTTTCACGAGTCCATCGTTAAAAAATCGAGGTTTTAAATACATTTACTAAAATTACTGATAATTTACATACACTTACAAATAATTTACATGCACTACCTTACTATTATTTTTATTTTTATTTTATTTTAATTTATTTTTTATTAAAACGTAATAAATCTAATTTTTTCTTCTATTTTTTGTAACCGACTTTGTCTTGGTAATTTAGAGAGCTCTACCCTAAACAGCGCGAACCAAAAGAAACTCGTAGTTATCCAAGTGTTTCAACTTGGTTTCAATTGTTTTTTCGGAAAAATTCAAAACTGACCGCCAATTATAAAAGCTAACAACAGAAACAGTCATAGGCCATACATGCACAATCATTTACTGCTTCGCCACAAGTGCTATCACACCAACAACAACAACATTGTTGTTGTCACAATAACAGCTATCAAAACAATTGTTTTAATAAACAACATTACAACAAAAAACGTTTATAAAAAATATGTAGGTCTCTTCATTCAGCGAGTAATAAAATTAACATGTTGCAATAGAAACAAGACCACCGATGTATTGGGTGCATGATACCCTGAAACAGTACCGGTTGTGCCAAATTTTTTCTGGTTTTAAAATGACCATATGCTAACATGGTTCAGAAATGTTAAACACTTGGTTGCCGCTGTTGTTGTTGTTGCTTTTGCTGCTTTTATTGGTGAATGATGACCGATCGAATTGAGGAGAGTCACGGTACCGTGGGTCCGAGCTTGTATTCTTACACTACAATGCAAATTCTTTTTATGCTGATTTACGTCTAAGACGACTGACCTTTAATATTTTGAATCGTTCATTGTAAAAATATTGTATGTCGTCGTCCATCCCGTACTCTTTACCATAGATAACCAGAGTTGTCTCTGCTCTTTACTAGCGAAATAAGATCCTCACAGAAAAAGCATTTACTAAATAACACAAAAAGAGCAAAAACAGTTTTGCACAGAAATGCAAAAACAATTTTCGTATGAGTAAAGGGTTAGACACGGTAGTTCAAGTAAAGCGTAAAGCATGTAAAGTAATAAATACCGACAAAAAATGGTTAAATGACCTCTGCCTCAGGTCAAAGTCATGAAATAACCCATGGAAAGAAATTGAAGGAAACATAATTTGAAAAGCATTTTAGAAGAGTGGAGAGTAGTAGAAGAGGGATAAATTTCTCTCATAAACCTTCTTCTTCGACGGCTATCATTTCCAATTACGCAAAAACCATTTCTCGTTTCTTTTTAATAACGCTCATCTCATCCTGTTGAGATGATTACTAGTCGGTTTTTTGTTGTAGCGATTTAGTTAATATTTCAGTTACGATTCTCTAAATTGAACGAATATTAATGACTTCCTTATTTCTTAAGATTTAATCAATGCATTTCCATCATCATCATTATCATCATCATCATCATCGACGACATTTTAAATGACAGTTCTTGCAATCACTTTGCAATTTTCTCATTTTGCCTTTCTATTTTTTTAATTATTCCAAATGATTTGAAATCATAATTATCTTTTCGTATTTTAAAATGAGAAAATAAAAATTACAAAAATAATAAAAAATTTTTAGAACCAGTTGTTTATTCAGACAAGTTTTTAAGACAGTAAAAGTTCATTTAGTTGAAAAAATAGATTTTTTTAGTTCAGCCATCAGCTCTCATCGTTGTCGTATCCCTTACTATTGTTGTTGTTGTTTGATTGTTGTTTTTGTTGGTTTTTATGGCTTCATAAAACGTGCCGTGTTCTACATGAACGAGTAGCACCTTAGCCGATCCATTTCGTAGGTTCATCCGTTCGTTTTCTTGTTCGGTGGTTAATACGAGGTCTGTTCAAAAGATATCGCGAATTTTGTGCTTTTCCAAAAACAACTTATTTATTAATGAATATCTATTTAGTTCCCTTTGAAGTAATCCCATTCAGAATTATTCCATGGGGAATGCAAGTGTCCATCACCACTGCTTTTCCTATTTTAAAATTATTGGTATACATCGAATGGCACGAAACGGATTTTGTTGACGTCCTTACCAATTTATTTGACAGTGATTGGTCGTTTGTCCAATACAATGTCTCCCGCTTCATCAATATTTTTGTCTGTTATTGAGTTGCTCGGAGACTATATTTTATCTTTCATGTAAAATTTAATGTAGGTGAGTTAGTCCATTCAATGGAATTGGAAAAATGGAAGACGAGTCAAAACACATTCAAAGTGGCCAACTAATTAGCCTAAATGAGTACCATTTATAAAAACACGAGTACCAACGTAACACCACAAAGCAATTAATCTGCAAAAACGTAAGCTGGGGAAATTAAAAATTCGTGATGCTTTTTGAACAGACCTCGCATTCAAACAAATACACTGAATGAATGAAATGACCAATATTGTTACGTCTTTCGTCATTTTAAATATACGAAATTAAATTTTTTCTCTTCATTAGCGAATCTACATAGTTGTATGATTTCGTGTTTGTGTATGCGAGCATGTGTGTGTGTCGTCAGTAAGCAAAAGGTAGATGAACACACAGCACAATCAGGTTGATAAGTGTTGCTGTTCTTATTGCTGTTGTTGGTGTTCTTAATATAACACATTTGTAAGAGATGTTGCCCGTATGAAGTCATTAGTAAGCGAGTTTCTCCAAACTGCCAGGCTGGCAATTATCCGAGTCACCACCAGAATGACAAAAACAACAGCATTGGACTCAACGGCAGACATATAATGATGACTCGTTCTCATGCGAGCGGAAGCGAGTGCATGTCGAGTGCAATTACATAAAGAAGCACTTGTAAGTAGTTTCATATTCGTCTGACCTCTGGGACGTATTAAATGGAGCTCGACTATTTATTTGGTCAACAAACCATGAAGCAGCTAACGGCATTTTTAGTGGTAGGGTTATTTGTATAAAATATTACTAAATATTTAAGAATGTGTTGCTTAATTTGTATTTAGTAGAAATAATTCAATGAATGATTTAGTTTGTGGGTTAATTATCCAGTTAATTATTATCAAGTTATTAGCAATAGCTATCGTAACAATTCGACATTATTTTTACTGACGGACATAAATAACAATGAGATGAAATATAAACATCCATGTTTTCAGCAAATGCACATTTCTAGAATTTTTAGTGTAATTAAAGAGATATCATCTAGTACTTCTTTTTGTAGTTAACCATATATCACCTAGTGCTTCTTTAAATTATAGTTTTAGTATTTGATCATATGAGGAAAGCATTTGGGTACTCATTTTAACTTTTTTTCTGACTGTTTTGAATGGTTAATGATTATATCTTACTAATTATTATTATCGTTAGAATATCTAACGCCTTTAGAGGGGTAGATGGCTTTATGAACTAATTGATCCTTTCAAGTTTCTTTTTTACATTTTTTTATATAAAACAAGTCATCATTATTGCGTTTCATTACGACTTATTATCTGTGATAAGTATGAAAAGATCTTGATGTCCAAGAATTTGAAGATGTGTGATTCTGTAGAAGGCATACTCATTACGAAATATTCGCAATTTTCCATTTCTTCCAATTATCCAAATTTTTCAAAATTTCGAATATGAAATCATATGAAATGAATTTTTAAAAGAATATCTCATTTAATTGATTTTCTTTTACGACCATTTGAAAAATGATCATATATGATAAGTGGTTAAATCGTACATGACTATTTAAAAGGTTTAAAATGAATAGAATGAATAAAAATACATTTCTAAATTTATAATGGAAAAGAAATCCGATTGAGTAATTTGAATAAATCTAAAAATACAAGATAACCGCACCCTCCATTCAGCTGTTTTCAAACCATCTCTTCAGCTCGAAATAATATGACGGGACAACACAAAGTTCTTCCATTCTTATTGGAAATGTATTCCAAGAGATTTACAAATAACATTTATAAATAAAAGTATCCACTAAATACTGAATCTTATGTAACTCCTGCCGAGAAAATGATTCACACCAAAGAATAAGAATGAAAATAAATTGAAGTTAGAACTACGTCTCAGACAACAGGTCAAGGTGAATTGATACGAAAAAGTCAAGGCGAATGAGTAGATTATCATAAGATACGTTTATGTTTGGGATATTAATAACAATTTATTGATTTTGCCCTCTTAGTATTAATTTATTATTAATCTCAAAATAGAAGAAAGAAAACCGATAATGAGTTGAGTCTGAAAGCTTTTAATTCAAAAATTTCTAATATATTAAGATTTATGTTTAGAGACGTCTTATAGAGACAAATCACGGAATATTTTAATACCATAAAAAACAACATTTCATTAATACATTATTAAAAAAAAATTAGATGACAGTATATTTTTTAATAAATCTAATAAATAATTTAATGTTTTAACAATGTAATAATTTATTTTATAATAAAATGAAACTGATCCGTCGAACCGGATCTATTGTTTCGAAGCATTAAACTGTAAAGATATTAAAGCGGTGGCGCATTTAGTGGGTTGATTCACGTGTGGATTTCATTCCACTCACGTAGAATGAATTGAGTTGAAAAAGAATTAAGGGGTTCATAAAGCACCCTAATGGATTAACTTATTTGCTAAATTATTTTAATTTTCTTCACAAAATTATTTAAATTCAAAATTGCTTTAAATTTAGTAAAAGTTAATATTTAAACCGTTTCGCACCTTAAATGCTTTCCGACGTTCAATACAAGCAAGTACTTTATCCATTACCGAGCTTTCCTAACTCAATTATTTCGAGGACAGTAAACCTATTAATTTAATAATCTCTCGAACCAGCAAAGCATTACTTGCGATCCAACGCATGCTTTATATTTTTCGAGTTCAACGCACGTTGAACTCTTTAATATAAATCCGACTTTAAATTTGATTTTTTAAACCATAAAGTTATACACATATCATATATCAATTTTATCATTAAAAAATAATAAAAATTTTATTAAATAATTTTAATAAATTATTAAAAATTTAATCAATACCTTCTGTTCTGAGAAATTAATTCTGATAGGACAAAATTTTGTTAACTTTTTTGCTTGGTTTGCTTGGTTTCTGTAGATTCTATTTCAGATAGAATTTCATAATAATAATATTATTAAAAGTTCTCTAATTGTCATATTTTTAAAATCTCACTGCAGTGATTCCTGTTTGTGCCTTCAGTTTGGTGCCTTTGCCCTTTAATTTCGTAATAAATTTTTTGGTTTTTTCGTAACTTTTTGGTGCGAAGAAAATTTAATTGCTGATTTTGGGTTTTTAGGCCGTATGCCATAATTTATAAAATAATTAAAAGTAGACTTTATCGCGTGCATTTCGTAAGATTCTCTTCCGAAACTTAACCAACAAAAGCCTAAAATCACAAAATCTTAACTGTCTCTTTAGTTCTCTTGCAATAAACCGATTTTCTAGACGTATGTCTTTACGTAATAGATCGTATAAATACACAACTAATTTGACACGTATTGCAATTCACTGCTTGTTGAAAGACGATTTGTTGTCTTAATTAAATATGATTTTTCTTTTTCTTTCGATAAAAATGTTCTTGTTTTGGAAGTAACATTAATACCATTGCGTTTCTGTTTTTCTTAAAAAATTCTTCAAATCGACCCAACTGATTTAATTAGTCTTTATTGTCAAAATTGTCACGTAGCTTAAGTATTTGTTACGGAATTATGATTTTGTAGATTTTATTAAAATGTCAAGGAAATGGTTAAAACATGATGAAAATATCGTAAAACATGGAAAAAAATCATATTGGAAATATATTTAAAAACCGGATAACATCGTTGAGTGTTCCGTGCAGTAATCGTCCGTGTTTCAATCTTGGAATATCACGGTATTTACAGTCACAAAAGGAAATTATGTAAAAAGGAAATCTTTCATTTTCCGAAAATTAAGTCAAGACAAGAAAAGAGCTAAGATATCGTATTTAAAATCAGTTAAAAATGATTGCAGTTAAAAAAAAAGATATGTTAAAAGCAAAAGGAGCTTTGAAACAACAACAACATCAGCGATAGCAACAGCTCCAACAAAAGCAATTAGTCACTCGAAACATCTCATGACGAAATAACAGTTTTCTAAACTTTTTTGGATAATGAGCAAATAACATTCCGTTAAAAGCAATAGTTTCCAGTGAAAAATTTAAGTCTGCTATGGATTGTTGTGTTGCTTGTTTCTGTCTCTTAGTCTATCTGACTAAACGTTTGTCAGACTCACTGTGCTATTTTCTTGCAAATCGCCCTGCGGTTTTATGGCTAGTTTGTCTTTTGTCATCACAAATTTAATACAAATAAAATTGCGGTAAAAATAAGGAATAGGTGTGATAGTGGTAGTAGACGGTTAGTGGTAGAAATATATAAATGAAAGTAGTAGTATCTTTTGTAGTAGAAATTATAAGACTACTTGGTAGTAGTAGTAGTAGTATTAGTGGTGGTAGTTGTAGCAGTGACAGTTATTCTACTTTATAAATACTGAAAACTTATTAAACGTATTCAAGTCTTCGTGAAAATGCATTGACTGAAAGATAAGAGCGTTTCAATATACCATTTAGATATAATTATATACACATGATAATTTTTTGCGCATACATGAAGACACGCTAACTTTTTACCAACAAATCAATAATTCAAAATGCAAAGTTCTAAAAACGCAGCTCTGGAAATACCTTTCTGGTAGAACAAGATAGATCCAGTTATAGTATTTTTTTGTAAGAGGGTACTCTTTCTAGTTTTTCCTACGCTTTCTTATAATACCGTTTCATATTCTTTCAATTATTCTGCACAACAGATTCTTTTTTCATCATCATCATCAAGGTATTCATGTAAAAGCTTCTTAAATCTCTTAAACTGTTTAACATTAACACCCCTTCAAAGTTGTTACGGAGAAGTTTTAAATATGAAGTTGTCAGCGTCTTTGTCAGTTGAAAAGACCACTAAAAATCTTAAGCAGATCTGTCAACTGATAAATGAACGTTAACTGCGAACGCCACGTTTTCTTTACTTCACTTAATGAGAATTTCTTAATGGTGTTTGCGGAAGTTATTAAAGCAAAAAAAAAAAAAAATAATTAATTTGGAAAATATTGTATGAAATATAATCAAGGTAATCAATAACTATACTTTGTCAATTCTCACCTCACCCAAATTTGATTTCTCACCTCACCAAATTGATCTCAATGAAATTAAAAACTGTTAATAATTAAAGCTTAAAATAAAACGAGTGCCACCCGCAAACGATTACTATGAATTTGATTGGTTGTTCAGACAATTTCTTACTCATATAAAAGAAAATGATAATAAGAAAAAAGTTTCCTTTCTAATTTCCTTTTTTTATTTTTTGTTTTTAACGTTTTTATAAACAGAATATTTTCAGACGAATGAAACGAACGAAAGGCAGTAATATTCGTAATGATGATGATGATGATAGTGTTTTTAATAATTTATGAAGACATAAGTGTTTTTAAAAAAAGTAATAATAGTTATGACAATGGTAGTGGTGGTAGCCATAACGATGCTGGTGATGTCATGGCATGGTTTGAATCATTCATAACAACAAATCATAACAAGAACAACAACAGCAACACGTATCCGTGTAAAATTTTGAAAAATGGAACGTAGGCAGTTCCATATTATTTTATATTATTTTATATATAGTTTATAGATTGTTAATAGATTGACATAGTTTTATTATTTTATATAAAATATTCGTGTTTGCGATTTTCCATAAAAATAAAAAGGTCAAATCGATAATATTGATAGTATTGAATTTACCTCAATTTTTGTTGAATACTCCTCCATTAGTTTCTCCTGTTGTTTCATCAATTCCTCATTCCTTTCCAATAGCGCTTTGCCTAATTCGGCGGCCAAAAGAATATCCGATTCCTTTTGTTGCAACTGCGTCCAAACATCGGTCTCGCTTGATGTTTTGGTAGCCGCCTCTCGTGCGGAAGCGCGTGCCTCCATTTCCAAAATGAAATCGTCTAAATGCATGCAACTCAGAGTATTATTTCAATTTGGGCTCATAATCAATATTTCCATGATATTTATGATTTTCTTTTTTTTGCAAAAGATTTGAATTATTTTGATTTGATTCCTTTTGATGCGATCTTCAATATGAATAAATGATGAATGGATGAAAAATGAATTGATGGAATGAATGTTCGAATGATGTGTTCGCTTTAATACAATGATTTTGAATATTCGTTTTATGCTTTCGATTTTTTTTGAATGCACAAATTTTTAGTTATTGATTTATTTATTTATGTTTGTTTTTTTTTTTTTTGAAATTAATCTTTTATATGAAACCGTTTTGTTTACGAGTTAGTTACATCTATAATTATTACCATGCTAGCCACAATTATTAAACACAGAATCAACAACAACAACAACTACAACAACAACAACACCATATGAGGTAAGACAAGAGATTGCACACTCATTTCTTGTTTTGTTTATTTCGTTAATCATCTCGCACGTTTTCGTAAAATCAATTACGAATTTTTTTGCAACCGATTTAAATTTTCATATTGCCTGAGAAAAGGTAATAATTGGACAAGGATAATGATGATGATGATGATCATTGTTCAGATTTAGCGATGACTCAATTCTCGGATTGCGCTTGTGATCATAATTTATCATTAGAATGGAATCATTATCGTTTGTTTTTTGTTTTGTGAAATAAACACGCGTTTATATTTAAATAACTTACGAATGATTTTTTAATTTTCTTTTTGCAAATTTGCAATTTTAACGAATATATTATTTGCATTTTTGCAGGATATAATATGAATTTTATTCACAGTGTGATGAAATAATATTGTGTCGAAATTGAATTAATAAAAGAGAAAATCCAGAGACAAAATTAATTTGAAAATAAATGTTAAAATTATTCGTATAAAATAAATTAAGATCAGTTTTATTTTTTTAAAAAATTTTATGGTTTTGCAATACGTTTCAGCTTTGACAGTTCGAATGAAACCTTTGACAGTTTGTCACATGACATATTAAATCGAATTATAATATGTCATGTATAAATATGTCAGATATGACGTATGATTTATAACGAATTATAACTCTATTTAACACATTTACATTTGTCGAACTGTTAGTATTTATCACAAATAAATATTCTGTCATTTACACTCTCCATAACGTATGACAGACCCAACAAAAAACCAGAGAAATGTAGAGTGAAACATCTATCACATCATCAATTATGTTTTGTTTTCAAAGGAAATTGAACATCTAATGAAGCCTGACTTAAAAGTGTGATTGTTAGTTCATGCTATTGATTGTATTTACGTAATGATCACTTGATCACACTAAATGAGACTTGGTTTGTGTTGAAAATGTATTGATTACTCGGGAAATTCTTGTTGTTGCCGTTTCACGATTTCAATTTATTTTTTCTTTTCAAATAATCTGCAATTTTCTAATTGAGAAATTGCAATTGATTTGCATTTAAGTGAACTGATTTTTTCCAGGCAGCGAGAAGAAGAAAAAATACGAATACGATGTATTACTCTTTTTATTAATTGCTAGCAATTCAAGATAATTTCGCTTTTCCTTATTTGTTTGTTTCAGTTCAATTCTTTTTTGGCATGGATAAATTATTTTTTTTTAAAAAAGCTGTGACCGGACTTACAAGGAAGTGTCATTATTTAGACTAGCGTGCATTGACATCGATACTTAAAAGGTCGTCCGTTTTACCCACACATTTTACGACGTTTTATTTATGCCCAATCACAAACGGAAAATATTCTGTGATGCTGTTAAATTTATTTAATCAAACTTTTAAAAGCGAGAATTTAGGAAAAGAATGTGAGTGAACATCTTTGTAAATAATCTTTTGCAACACTTGACTTGCAGTTTGTCGGGTTCATTAGAAAGACATTATTACTCGTATGTATTAACCCTTTGAGAACGTTCAAGATAATTAAAAAAACACTATATGCAAATTTAGTGAGATTTTGATAATCTATTTGATATTCGTAGAAACATAAAAAACTGCAAAAAACCATTAATATTAAAGTTTATACTTGTTCGACTTAATCTGGTTTCTATCAATACTGAATAGAGTTTTTTTAGTAAGGCTCAATGCGCACATTCTTAGGCATATTGCTCAAATATATCATACTCAATTAACAATTATAATGACTTAACTTTCCAATTCTTAATTAACTTTATTAAAACTTTGAAAAACAAAAAAATGTTCGTTAAAAGCAAATTCAAATTTGTTAAGCATTAAATTTGTTAAGAATAAATAACCAAAATGTCTGCAATAGAGGTTTAGCTAATGCGCTCCACACAAATCCTTACGCGTAGGTTTTTCTTCTTTGGTTTTTACTAATCACCGTTAATTAAAATAATATAAATTACTGACAGTATTATTGGGCAGTGTCCCGTAATAACTAGAAAAACTTCGAGGTGTCCGGGAATCTCATTTTAAGAACTTCTCGTATATAATTTCCACGGATTTTGTTTTAAAAAGAATCTTTTTTTTGTTTTAAAAGAAGAAAATTTTGATAAATTGGCATAATTCGAAAACGTAAGACCTCTAATAGAGTTACAAGTCATATTAGTATTATTAGTAGTCGCAGGGTTAATACAAATACATATAAGAAAAATGCATGTATTCAAATTTCAGATAATGATCTCTGGACGAAAATAATTAAACTTTGTTTTAAAGATAAAATACTGAGTAACAGCTATTTAATCATATTATTGTGCAACAACATGAAAATGAAGAATGAGCGAAAAGAAACAAATTGATAAATTTGCCAACATTAATTTTATTATTTATTTGCCATTCATTCCGTTGGGAGTATTCTTTGTATAATCGCAAGATTTATCGAATTGCTTCCACATCACTACAATTTCAATTCAATTAAATTCTCATTTATTTTTCTTCGTTATCACAAATCAAATTAAGAGAAATCATTTGTAATTGAATAAGAAAACATTTAACGATTATGTTGGAAATTAAATAGAAAACAACAACAATTTTAGGGAGTAGCCATTTAATTTTTATGTAATCCATTATTAAAAGAAACGTTGATTTTGCTTTTAATTACATGACAGGCTTTTTAAAATTCTGTGTTAGCGATTATGATTTAAATATTGCTCGTACCAAACCCAAACAGCAGAAACTTCAGAAAACCTCAAGGCCGTTCTCACATTTAATATAAGAAAATTAATAAAAACGCGGAAAGACAGAAATAAAGGAGTGGAAAATTCGAAATGTTAGATTTTTTTAATTGAAGTTGTTTTAAATTATTAGTTCCGTGAGAAAATTCGTAGGTTTTTCAGTATTTGTTTTAATAAAACAAGCTTCGTTATTAATTTTGGTAATAAATCTCGTTAAGGGCGCCAAAATTATTGTCTATTTAATGGAATTCCAGAAGTTTTGTTTTCGCTGGAATTGATTATTTTTTTAACAATTTAATTGTATTGACGTTCATTGCATTTGCATAATTTGACCCCTTATAGTCATTCATTATTACTATTACTACAACGTCTTCTTCTTGCTCAGACTGCGTACCTCATTTCGAGGGTGTTGAGGCGTGCGAGTAATTTCAAAAAGTCCAAATACGTGCGTACGTGAATTTTAGATGTATGTGTTTCGTAAAGGCCTTCAGGGGTGGAAGGCTCACCTGGGGCTATAATTTATAGAGCCATAGTACTAACTGTCATAGCACTAACTATGTCCATTTTATTTAAAATTTTCACTTTGGTCACAAATTCATTTGAACTGCATAAATGATGTGTTGGTGTGAATGAGTCATATACACTTTAATGGTGTGATACAAAATACCAAAAAAAAAAAAAAATACAAAAATACAAAAAATAATTAATTAAAAATTAGAAAAAAAGAAATAAAACATTGTTATTATTGTTGACTACACGATATTGGCCATTTGTATTGGAATTAATTTCGTTGGGGTCTGTGGCGGTAACCTCGAGCAAAAACAGAAACAACAATGCCAACGAATAACGAGGAACAATGAACAACAACAATAGACAATAGACAATAACGATTGAACTAAATTTTCATTTCTTTATAAGAATGTTTTTCCGGCTTTTCATGGCTATTTCCTTCATTTACTCTTGAACATCATCAATATTGGCAATTTGTTTTGTTTTGTTTTCTTTGGTTTTGCTACGCATTTCCTTGCACTAAACTAATACGTTTAATCAATCGTTTAGTTGTTCATTCATCCATACATTCATCCATCCTAATCATTCAACACTCCGAACAACCCGATCAACGATCATACAATTTGCAATGTATGTGTGTGTGTGCGTGCGTGCGTGTGCGTTTTTGTGCATGTATGTGTTCTATTGTGTATGTTTTCACCTTTATCATCTATCATAAATTTCATTTTGTTGTTCCACTCCTTCTTCCCCCTCCTTCATCCTAATCCATGCATTCCTTTAATTTGTGACTACCAACCAACAACAACCAACGGCAACAACAACAGCTACGTTAAAATACCGAGACTCTAAACAAACTTATTCCGAGTTGTAGTGAATATGACTACAAGTTGGCTAACCGACACTGTTGACCTCCAGGGATACTACCAGAGAGCGCGGTAGCAGCTACTTATTATTGATACAGCTCGTTGGTGATTCAGTAAAAAAAACCCAAAAAAAAAACATCAACAACAAAAGCCAATAAAACCAAATCTAAATCTAAAGATAAAGGTAAAGACTAAAGCGACCGACCTACTCGTACGGATACGAATATGTTGGCTACCCCTACGGTCGGGCGGGCACACTCGTTTCGCAATTTAATGATTTTTCTTATTTTTCTTGTTGTTGCTGTTGTTTTAGTTGTTGTTGTTGTTGCTGTTGTTTTTGTTTTGTTTTAATTTGAATTCAATTGAATTCAAGAACTCTTCGTCATGAAACGCGGTTGGAATGCACGGATCGTTGACTTGAAACCGACAAAAGGCAATGAATTACTTTGCCAGCATGAAGGGAAACAACAACGACAACAACAACAACACGACCAACAACACGACCAACAATAGTAAGAAATGAATGGTGTTGATGATGATGATAAAGAAGAAGAATAACAAGACGTTGCAGATGGTATCGAAGAAGAATAAGAGCAAGAGTAAGAGTAAAGGTAAGCGTAGAAGGAGCACAAGGTAATAATGAGTTCGATCGTATAAGAGAATAATTTATTTTCTAAACGCGTTTTCTTAAAAAAGTTTTCTTTCTTTAAATTGCTGATTTTCTTTTGGTTTTTCTTTTGATTTTCGTCTCGTTACTACTACACTCACTCGCCGTCATCACACACTCGGTCACGCTTTGTTTGGTTTGGTTTGGCTTGGTTTGGTTTACGCTGCTTCTCTGACGGACGGGATCAACCAAAAATATACGTACAATATTATAATCGTTATTTGTTGTTGTTACTTGTTGTGGTGGTGGTGGTTGTTGTTGTTGTTGCTCGCTCGCATTGTTTTTATTATTGTTTTAATATATACTACGTAAGCGCACTATAATAAATCGAAGTAAATGGTGGTTATATTAAATGTTCGGTCGTGAGCCATAATTCCGCAACCGCAAAGCCAAAACCAAAGCAAAAGAAAATGATAATAAAATAATAAAGCAAAAAAAAAACGAAAATCTCTTTTAAATTCGTATAATTTTCGTAATATGAATTTCGGTACTTCATAGTGTGTGAGTATTAAATGATGGTGGGCGTGGGGGTTTGACGGTGTATGAATGTTTATAGGCGCGAGGGTATGTATGCGTATGTGTGTGTGCGTATGCATGCATGTGTGTGTATGCGTTTGTGTGTGTGCGCGCTGTGTGTCTATATACATGTGTGTTGTGTATTTGTGACAAAAATATTTTTGTCAATTACTTCTATGGCTTAAAAGCTCGCATTTATATTAAAAGAATTTATTGATAAAACAAAAGATAATAATGTCAACGCAAAAAAATTAGTAAAAAACAAAAACGAAAACAAAAACAATAACAAAAACTCCGAATATTATATCGGAGCAATTATAACGATTTTAGCTCGTTCACTTTCGTTTGAATAATCTTCTCTATAACGTTTAATATTCTTGTAGTTGTTGTTGTTGTTTAGTTATATTAGTAAAAAATTTGTTCGACGGTTTATAAAACTAAATTCTTGTTTTTGTGATTATGCATTTTAAAACATTTTGACTATACAAAATATTTTTTATTGTTAAAGAAATTCAGTACGTAATTTTTTTTATTTGATTCTCTTTTTTGTTTGATAAAAACCTTGATATTTTTTTAAAACTGTTTAGCAATCATTAAACAATCGATTTGTTCGTTATTCGCCGTTAGAAGAGATACGACTACGTCGCAATTACATACCGTTTAAATACAATAACTAACTTGGCCGAGAGCTACGTTTAGACTGATTGTGGCAAAACACTGAGTAACCCAGTCAACGGGCTCGTACAAACAAACCTTCTACCAACTTCACCAAAAAATGTTACCAATGGCAATACAACTGCAATAACACTAGCCAACAAAAACGGCAATGGTATTTCGGCTAAAGCGGAACTTCATCCTAAACACTTCAAATGCAAAAATGAACAAATGGCTTTGTAATTTATTTGTTTTCTGCGATTTCCTTTAATGAGAGTCATGTCCAAGACTCGCCACAAGTACAAAATATACAAGGAAGATTTCGAATTTTTGGCAAAATCTCCAATTGGGTTTCGAGGGCAAAAACTTCTAGACCATTCTCCAAAGTCAAAAGCTCCAAAAAATCTCTAAACTCGAAATAAGTTTGAACTCGAATAAGTTTTGTAAAAACTACGGAGGAACGAGTCCTAACATAAAGAAAAGTTGATCTGAATAAAATTTCTTCTTACATTGGAGCCTCTAGCTTAGGTTATTCGGGAGATTACCAGGGTGATTACACCCATTAATCGCTAAGTACGTTGTCAAAAACGGAAGCCATTTGACAAGCGAAACTCTACTCATGCGTGACGTCCTTAGTTCGCTTCATTTAAGATGTCTTCAACTATCAATTGCTTTCCCTTAATTTTGAATTTTAAAACATTGCGAGATAAGAATGTGAGTTAAAAATTTTGTCTTGCAGTGTAATCGCTGTCACAAATACACAAATGAACATGTGTCGACTGTGTTATAACCTCGGCTTTCTTATTTGTGGCTATTGTTATTGTTGTTGCTCGTATTGGCTTGAAGCCGAAGAGCGAGAAGGTTAGCCATAGATAGAAGGATAGAGGGAGAAGCGAGGAGAATGTTATACCAATTGAATTTTACCAAAAAGTTATTGTTTGTAGAGAGCGCGAAAATCTCAGCTAGAAGCCCGCACGCTCACGCACACACACACGTATGCAGATACACTTCTCTCGCATTCAGTTTTAGATTTGTTAATGGCTAGATATTATTATTTATGCTCATAAATACTATTCGAGCTACTTTAGAGTGGTCTAATCGGGAAGTCGGTTCTACCAAAGTGGTTATAAGAGGAATAAATGGAGAGTGAGAGAGAGGCAGATTGATAAAAAAGAGTAGCAGTAGTAGGAGAGAGATGATTAATGTGTAAGTGATAGACTGGAAGGGAAAAAGCGTATGTTCTAAAAGTTTATGAAGATCGAAAGCGATATTTCTCTTGAAATAATTTTACAAAGCTAAAGTAGAAGGTGATAATTATAGTTACGATGATGACGATAGCGATTATTAAAAGGAATATGAAGGAACGCTTTAGTTCTGGATGGCGTGGGTACTTTTTTGCAAATCAAAAGAGAAAACAGTTCCAGAAGAGGTATAAGATAATTACGAGAGAAAAGAGTAGTAAATTTTAATTAATACAAACATATGGTAGTAGAACTGTAGTAGAAAGTTTAGTAGTAGAAAGCAGTAAATTTGTTAAAAATAGAAATGACAAAGAATAAAACATTGTTTAAATAATTTTAATAAATAATAAAAATAACGGCTCCTTTTTAGTTTCCCTCGTCCTAGTTTTCTAACTAGAATTTAGGAAGGAATAGTAGTAGGAGGTAAAAATAAGCAAGTATTTTGCATCAGGGTTATGTTTTGTCAGGGTTTTACTTGAAAAAGTAAAAAAAGCGAAATTGTTGTATTCTACAGGAGTAATTTTGTTGCACTCTTGGCTTTAGCTCACCCTTCTGTTTTCGATAATTAGCTCTAAAAATTGAATGATTAAGGATTATGACAATGATATTCGTGCAATAATTATTGAAAAATAATATTGATCGGGCAAGAAACAAAATCGAGTTCCAACTCATCTTCTCGGAATACGGAGAGCAGAAGCAAAAAAATTTATTCCAAAATTTTTTGAAGTACGTTTGGCTTTAAATTTGCATTAAATTCAGTTATTTGAAATAAACGATGTGAAAATATTGTTTTTTTCTGCATCTTCTAGTTTTTTTTTCTCTTCTAAAAAATCTTCTATTGCTTTCACAATCGTTTGAATTGATAAAATCTCAAAAAAATATGGCAATCTTTGACGAAGAACAAAGGAAATTGTTTTTAATATTTTACATCGTAATTCTCTGACACTAATGGGCTTTATTATTATGTATAGGTGTGTGTATGCATGTGTGTGCCCGTTCGTTCGCGTGTGTGTGTCACGATATGGAAAAATAATGATGATATTAATCAAATAAGAGTAAGAGTATGATTTAGATGAATATGGTTAGAAGATGTCATCGGGGAACGGTGTATAATGTAGAGAAAGCGACAAGAAGGAAAAACTGTAGAAAATTGCAAAAAAGAAATTCTCCTGCTGAAGAAGAAGATGAAAAACCACTGACCCATAAGAAAAACATGGTATAGAAGATTTAATCACGTTGCGATAAAGACTTCTTCACAAGCGTGTCCAAAGGCAAAACAATAGGAAAATTTTTTTCTTTCAAACCGTCAAAACAATAACAATGGAAACATATAATAATTACTTCATTATCATAAATATTATAATTTAACTTCTGTAATTTGTGATACGTGTATTTCTATACGAGCGTATGTTTTTCCTCGATGGAGGAAATACCTTCATGAGTGCATTCATGAGTGGTATTGTAATCACCAACGGCACCCCATAGGTCCAACATTTAAATGGCAGTAAAATCGTCATGTTCATTGTTTTCATTCTAGAGTTCGTTCATTTTTCTAAATTCAATTATTCGTCACCGATCCAACTATGCAACGACTTAATCAATGATTTTCATTGATTCCGTGACTCGTTAATCGGTGGACCGATAGGCCAAAAAACAACACAAAAGATTATTTTTTCTATCAAAATCATTAAGATTAAAATATAATAAACAGTGACAAAGGAATGCTTAATTTAAAAAATTCTAATGCAAATGAAAATTTTAAGATTTATTAAAGCTTCTTAAAACTGTTTTTAAATTTCTCATAACCATAAATTTGTATTGAAAAATTTTAATGATAAAGGGATATAAAACTGGCACTATTTAAAAGATTTTAGCAAATCATTGAAATGTGACGATATATATAACGATTGTTTGTTTAATCCCGGATTACGTTAAGACTAAACAAATTCGTATAAGTTTCATTATACTTAAAGATCGACAGGTTAAGTCCTACAAAATACATTAATGGCACATTCAATTAAAAGATACGCCAACCTTTAGGAAAAGCTTTCTTTTATATTGTTTGAATCTACCAAATTTTCATAGTAATAATATTTCAATAAATAAAAAGGTTCAATCAATAAATATTCAATCAATCAATTCAATAAATGTTCGATCAACAAATAAGTTCATACGAATTTATACAAGATGGAACACTACAAAACGTCTGAAGTCCGAACATTTCTAATCATGCTCCGTTTCTGAAAGTTTAAAAAAATTTAAATACATTATAATAAATTTAGTTCCACAGTGCAATGTGAAGTATGGTCACCTCTTCTAATTGTGTTGAAAGCCGAAATTAATGAATTTTATTTAGTTATTGATTTATAAATTTTGTGCATTGTTCTTTATGTTTTCTTGTTCTTCTTTGTGTAATTGAATCAAATTTTGTTACACTAGCAAATATTTTATATATTTATATATTCAAAGATTAATTTAATTATTGTCGCCATGCGATGAATTTATTAATTTATTAATAAAAACAAAAAATCAGAAATTAAATATTTCCATAAAAGTAAGTCGTCGAATGTTTATTTATTCTGAACGCATTTTCCTCGGATTTTAGTTTTGTGATATTACGTTTGTCGGCCGTCATATTTAATAACGTTAAGTGTATTCAAATCATTATGAAATAAATTTAATAAAGTATTTTAAAAGAGGTTGAGTTGTTTGAAAGGTTGTTTGTTTTATTTTAGAAGTACGAAGAAAAAAATTATGAACCCTATAGGCTTTAGTGTTAAATTTTTTAAGAGACACCTCTTTTTATTGACCCTGAAACGAAAATATGTTTTAGGCAATCTAATTGATTTCAAAAACATTTAGAAACGCAATGAATTTTTGAATAATTTCTAATTTTATTAGAGATTTATTCGTTTACATTTGATGAATATATAAATATTAATTATATTTTAGAGGAAAAATATCTAGGAATAGCTCACTAAGTTTACAAACTGTTGTCTTTTTGTTTAATTAAATTTTTAATAAAAAAAGGTAGTACATAAACTGTAGACAATATATAATGAAGCAAGCATCAATATTTTATTAATAAAATAATTATGTTTGAAATGGAATTTTTAATTTTCCTTCTTTAATTAAACAATTTTATGAGTATATTATATTTTTTATAAAGTCATAATAGAGTATTTTTATTGAGGAATCCTTTAAAATGGCTTGGCGGTTCTTCTGACAAATCTGTTCCCTTTTCAGTTAGCAGAAGAATAATAAGTGTGTTAATACGCCGGAGATACATCGAGGCACATCGTCGAAACCGGTTTGTCCACAAACCAAATTTATTATTCGATGACGAAAACTCAATCAATGCTTTATGAACCAAAATAATAATTAATTTTTGCGAATTTGTGCCTATTCCTTTTAGTTTGTTTAAAAGTTTGCAGCTAGCAATACGAGTATTTTAATGAATTAATTATTAATTTTAAAAATTAAATATAAAATTGAAAATACAAAAATTGATTTATATCGAAGAAAAAAATTATTTCAATTAAATACTATCAAACGTATAATTATAATTAATTATGCATTAGCAACTCAATAGCTCTTTGAGATTTCAAATTAAAAATTTTCATTTCCATTTTTCTACCTCTTAAATCTTAAGAAATCGCTTGACTTCCATCGTAGGAAACAATGAGAAACTACTTTGTGCCGCGCGATGTGGATGCCGTTGCAAATATTCTGCTAAAATTTCAGTCGCTAAAGCGTTAATACGCAAACTGATTTCAGCCTTGGGCTGTCGATCAACTTGCGGATAATACTTTTTTTCATTTGATTTAGTTGTGTCCGCAGACGTGATAGCGTTAGCTGCAGCGACTGCGGCTAAAGCCAAGTCACCACCTTTTACCGTCGCCGACGCCGACTTTGGCACCGTTTGCAAAAGCGACAAGGCCCAAGCGTGCTTCATTCTATTGAGTTCATTTTCCAAAGCGCTAATGCGTTTATCTTTGGGTTGCGGCACATGTATTGGATCAAATTTCTTAAGTTTGTCGCGTAAATCGAGAGCTTGCATACGCAATCTTTGATTACGTTCGTTATGCAAAGCTGTGCGTAGTAGATGCAACTCTTCAGAGGGTGAACCTTGATGTGCAAAACCTGCAGGTGATGAGCTACTGGAAAGCGAAGAAGTATGTCCCGATTCGGCAACGCCGCGTTTATTGCCACCTGCGGTGGTCTTTAGTTTCTCACGTAGAGTACTCTTTTCACTTTCCAATGCTTCAATATCACTCTGCAAATGATCCATAGTATCCTCGAATTCTTTTTCCTTCTTCTTCAGCATTTCGTAGGCTTCATCATATTTTTGTTTCCAATTCTGTACGGTGCGCTCGTAATCGCCTTGCAATACCGACAGCTTCTTCTCCGCCAAATCTTTCCGTATTTGCATTTCAGAAAGTTCGTTCTGTTTCATTTTAGCTGCGAGTTTCAGCTGCTTTATGTCGGCTTCGCGGTTCTCCAATGTCGCTGCAAGTACATTCTTCTGTTCTAGTTGTTTCTTAATTAATTGGGCACGCTTGAGAACTGGAGATATAGTCTTTTCAGTTTTCTGATAAGCACTGGACATAATTTCATATTCCTTATCGAGCAAGTATTGCGCCACTTGTTGCAATTCGGAATTGGCTAATGATAACAAACTCTTGAAATTCTGCGAAGGCCCACGATCATCTTGCTCGTATATACGTTCACTGGCTTGCGATAGCAGTTCGAAGAACTTCTGATGTTCGATGGTCGGCTCAGTGCTGCTGGGCTCGTTGCCTACCGATGATACGATGGTCTGTACTGCTTGTTTTGTGGCCAAATGCATGACAGACATGATCTTACTAAGGGCTGTAGTAATGTTTCTCATAGTTTCCAGCTTGTGCGCGGTTAGCCCGCATTTGATAATGTGCATATCCTGGGGCAAGCGCCGCTTTATCAGCTTTGATTGTTGCTTGATGGCTTCAGTGTTGTCCCATATAAACTGCAAAAGCAACTGAGAATCGCTTGTACCAGAGCCGTGAGTAAGAATAGCTCGAGAGATAACGATATCGCTCAGTATGGAGTCGCAGCACGAATTCAATGAAGCCACGCAATCGCGTATCATTTGCGTTTCATTGACTAAATCCTCGCCGGGTAACAAAACCGAATTCATAGCATTAAAGAATGCAACGCATTTCTCAATATTCTCGGTATTCGAATTCTCATCAAGTTGATTGGATTTCAATAACTCGATTATAGCATCGATAGTCTTTTCCTGCGCCACCATCTCCGGCAATGAGTTGCCAGCACGCAGTAATGTATCTGGCTGGCAGCTGTTCAGGCCGTACAGGATCTGGTGAAGCGCACACTGCAGATTGTGGATGTAGTGCAGAAGGCGGCATTTGAATGCGTACTGATGCACAGCGTGACCGTGTATAACCGATTCATGTGAAATATTATCCACCGCAGGAAAGCGTTCACGTGTATGGCTAACGACAATACCGCACTTGAAAACGATGCGTGAAATGAGTAAAATAACTAATATCGAGTCATGATCTCCACCACGAGTCATAAACGATTCGGGCATGAATGCAGTAAGCATCTGAACGTGCTCATTTGCTTGGGTCAGTTCGATCTGACGCAGCTGAACATCGATGGCGCGTGTGTATGCTTTCGATTCGGCAAACATTTGTTTGTAATCAATAGATTCCGATGGAACATTTGTGTTTGTATCATTGGCCGACTTCATGGCATCTGCAGAATTCTTATCGCGTAGGTTCATTAGCTGCTCACTTAATTTTTGCACCAATTCGCGAAATTTCGTAATTGTTTGATCACGATCGTAGATGGTTTCTATGGCCGCATCTCGTTCACGCAGTACATCTTTTTTGGCGGCATTAAGCATGTCCAGCTCTTCGCGTAAATCCATTTCCAACTCGTGATTACTTTCAACTAATTGCTCGTGCACTTCCTCGAGAGCTTCCAGCTGAGCCACTTCTTCTTCGAGTAGTTTTACTTTATCCTCCAATTCCATTTTCTTTTCGGCCAGTTGCTCAACCATTTCTTCAGCGCCAAGAGCGGCATCAACTTGCTCCTATAAAAATTGATAAATTAATACGAATAATAAAACAGGAAATATAAAGAGAAAAAGACAAAGAGAAGGAGAAGTCAATTTTGATCAATTTAACCTTCGTTTGAAAGACCTACGGAATTCAAAATAGAGTAAGAATTATATTTAGGAACTAGCATGACCATGACTTGGTACCGTACACCCAGGAAGAAATTCTTCATTGTATTTAAGCAATATGCTCTTTTACCTTTTATGAGCTTATTTATAAGCGATCTTTATAAGTTCTCCTACAGCTATTTTAATCGAAAACAAATAAAATTTCATCCTGGGCGTGGGGAATGTATTGGCATTAACCTGTAAATCTGCCACTATGGCCTCTAGTTCATCAATTTTCGAAGACAACTTTTCCTTTGTACGTTCGAGCTCTGCTACTTCCGATCTCTTCGTTTCTAATTCCTTGCTTAATTTCTGGATGTCATGCTTATCGTGAGCCGTCAAATCTCGCAAGCGTACCAACGTTTCTTTAAGGCGTGCATTTTGTTGTTCGAGTTGCTTGAATTCATACGATGATGATATTCTTTCGCCTGTAACGCTGCACAAACCAGTATCAGTCTTACTCTGCATTTCTGAACGCAAAAGCTCCAAATCCACTTGTAACTCTTCAATGCGCTCTTTTGCCGCCTCCAGCTCTAATTGCAGCGTATCGGCCTTTTCTTCTGCCATTTCTTTATCCAATGTAATCATTTCAACATTGTCAGCAAGATCGGCCATTTCTTGAGCATGTCGTTCACGTGCCTCGATGGCATCCTTAGTTTCTTGTTTGGCTCGTTGCAGTTCCTTTTGTAGCATAGACTGAGCAGACATAATTTTAGTGCGAAATTCCTGCAGTTGCTCAAACTGTATTTTCATTTTATCGAATTCACGCAGGCGTTCTTTATCTTCATTTCGGCGCTGTTTTAAAGTTTCGAGCTTCTCTGTAAGATCGGTGACTTGAGTCTGGAGTTCCTCGATTTGTTTTTGTTGCTCAGCTGAAGCTGATTTCTCCAAACTAGTCGGAAGTGGTGCAGTGAATGAAGGTGAACGCAATGGTTGACTAGGCGTAAACTGTGGTTTTAGAATCTCCAAAAACCCTGTCTCGACAAAGGACGCACGTTTTGAGGAGGCATGCGATTGTCCACCATTCGGCCCATCGTTAATTGGGAGAGATGTTGCCGAAATAGATGAAGCCGTTGCTCCTGTTACGGCTGAAGGTGGCATGCTTTTACGAGCAGCAGCTGAATTGCTTATAGACGAGGAACTGCGTTCTGTTAAGGAGGTTGTCAATTGAGAACGCGACCCCAAAAGTGATTGACGACTGGAAGAGAGTGAAGTGCGTGAACCGCTTAGCCGTGCCTTAGTGGGCTGAGCCGGAGTGTGCGATAGAGGTCCAAGGCTTGTAATACTACCACCGTCCTCCGATTTACGGCCGCCGTCGCTGATAACACGCAGTTGCGTGGGACGCACGAACATGCCGCAATTTTCCGCACACTCGAAGTAAGTTTGGCCCTTGATGGAGCCATTATTTTTACCTTTCGGCTCATCGAGCACGACTCCAACCCACTTGCCGACAGCGAAGCTGGTCATGCCAACATATGCAACAGTGCCACGAAGATCTTTACCCGTAATGTCAACACGGGCGCCGACCTTTAGTTGCTTCTCGGACATTTAGCTATAAATAAATAAGCAATTAATAAAATTCGCGTATAATAAAAATCCACATTAAAAGGCAAACCTCCTACAATATTAAAGTATTTAGAGGCGAAACTTTCTCTGACTTTTCCTACAGAGAAAAATGACGTAGCCCTCGTTGGTGGTTGCAAGAAGTCTTGGTATGGGTTGTGATGATTGGGGTGTGAATAAGGCAAAATTAGTCACGAATAGAAAACTGAGACTTAGATCTCGAATTAGGCAAAAAATTGTTTATACTGAATACTTATTAAACACTTGAATTAAATGAGATTACGGACTTTAATTTTAGTTGAGCTGATCGCAGTAATTCATAAATATTTTCCCTAAGAAAACTGCAAGTTTTCGAGATTTGCACTTTGACACTTTGCAAAAACCAATATTTGCGTTTGAAAATGTCAGTAATTGAAGAAGACATTGGTGATGGTAGTAAAACCCTGATAAATTCACAATAAAATAATCAAACATCGGTGGTAATGTAAAAATCACACCTAAAATTAGGCAGTAATTTGTGCACTTTGAAACGGGTGGTTATCATTCGTCATATGCAGTTTCACGAACTGGGCATATTGTAAATTGTAAACTAGAATTTACACTCTTCAACAATTCAACAATTACACCCTTCAGTTGGTAATGCAATTTAGGGTTAGAAACGATCGTCTATAGCAATTTAAGATTTTATTTAAAAGAGATAGCAAGCTGATCCATCAGAATATACGAACGAAAAAAATTTCAGATCTCAGAAATCGCACGTATTTTATCAGTTCCTTCAAAACAAGGAAAGTTCGTTTGTGATTCAAGAATTACTCTGATATTTGTACTGATTAAAAACTTCCTTCTGGCAATACTGCCCACAGACATATGTTTATTGTTAGTTTAGAATAAAAACAACAAATGATTACCAGTGCTTGAGAAACCGAACGGCGGGTTTAATTGCAAAAAATTCGTATTGTTTCATTTAAAATCGTGGAAATACTATATTTTTTGAAAATGTTAAGCGTTAAAAAGCCATAATAATTCATTTCAGGAAGTAACGGAATTATAAAATAAAGCGATAGATGAATTTAGGTTGTGTCTGAAAGGTAAGTTTTGTCAGTTATTATGCCAACTCCGAACGAAAGGAATAATGGCAGTAGTCATCACTAATCTATCACAATAGCCTTGGTCAAGTCCTCTATAGTTCAACAAGAATAGTTTGTTCTCAAATAAATCAAAGTTTTTAGGGTTTTTTAACAATATGCTTTTAAGCTTCGCATACGAACGCGTTCGTTAACTCGAACTCTGCCGGAGTACCGAGAACGGCATTGTTCTTTCGAGTTATTAAAATTTAGTGAACGTTGTCGCGGTTTTCGCAATAAATTTGAAATAGTTTAAGAAAATTGTTCAGGTTGATCCAGGCGGCAATGTCACGTTCAAGGTAAGTACTTCTTGTAATTTTGAACATTCCTTAAAATTATATAATTAATCAGTATTCTGTATTTTATATCATTTATAAAACAATGAAATTTGATTGAGTTGTTAAAGAATTACTTTACGTTCGTTAATTTATGTCCTCATAAAATCCTAAACTATTCGTGAATGATTGCAAAATGTAACGCGCTTATGTTATTCTACAGAGAAATATAGAGATGAATGATTGCCATACTTTCTGTTCGTTACTACAAGCACGCCCACAACGATATTTAAATTGAACAAATTGTAATCCGAAATCCGAATTGCTAACAAGTGAAAAACTTAAATTCAGTCTTTTCTGCACTGATGCCAATTTGTTATTAGTAAATTGCCTTGTGCAATTTTCATGCCACGCCTACATTTCTGAGAACTTTTGTTAATGAAGTAGGTTTAATTGTGAAACATCTGATCGATTCAACCTGTAAATAAAAATGCCCAGAAACCATTGCTATAACGGTGCTTCTTGATTTTCTTCTTAAAATATTTATATAGAATGTCATAACGATCGTATTTACATATTTTATTGTAATACAAAATGCAAATACAAATATAAATACATTATACAAAATGTAATGGATTGTTCGAGGGGACATGTCCCCATTCTTATAAGTTTCAAAGCAATTTTATGGCAGCCCTTTTGGTAATATTAACGAAAATAACTAAATTTAAGAAAAGTGACTAGTTAATTCGCTAGCCGTTAGCGGTTTGATTTTTAACGAGAAACGCTACTTTTCTGACTTTTAACGCGGGAAAACTAACGCGTTAATTAATTAAAGAAAAATTTACCCAAATTTTAAAATCAAATATGACAATTAGTAGGACTATAATTAACGAATTTTTCGAATTTACGCTATTCGAGGTAGGATGAAATATAACCTAATAGTAAAGAGTAGCTGAGGCAAGCCCTTGGAGTCCAACATACATGTTTTGCAGCAAATAGATATTCACAATAAGTTACAATAGGTTAAAATTATTTATCATTTCATAAAAAAATTCATATTATTTTCTAAATAACAAATATTTTTCTTTAATTATATTGAGTTGAAAAATAAATGAATTTGTTTTATTTATTGTAAACAATAGTTTTATGATAGTCTAAATGCGGGGAAAAATTATCAATAATTTCGAAACGGTTTTTAAACATGTGACGCAATGCGTGCAAAAGATTTGATACCATTTCAAAAGGAAAACTTGGCGCTTTTCTCTTTTGAATTGGAAAAATATTCAAACAAATGCAAACAATAAAAATTCCACTTTTCTATTTCAGTGCAAAACAAATTTTCTTTTGTTCTTCGCAATTATATAATATAATAATAATAATAATAACGAAAGAAAAATCAACAAAACCAACAAAAACAACAATAAGACTTTGTCGGTTTTTCATTCATAGATGAGACCGCAACTATCTTTTAGTGCCCTTCGGAGGAGTTTACGAATTCTTGGATCAGTTTTTTAACACGTTGACGCTGTTGCCCATATTTCGCACTTTCCCCGTATGGTGTTGTTTCTGAAAAACTGGGTTTTAAAATATTAAAATGTCGAGAAAAACAATCTATGATCTGTTGATGATGATGATGGTCACTGAGAGTTCCCAACTCTAATCCTAAATTAAGTTGGATAATGTAAAATGTTAAATGAACAGAACAGTATTCTTCGCTGTGTGTTTTTGATATACAAATGTGATCCATCTGCGAATAATCGAGCATAATCCATGAGGGTGTCAGGCCGCCATTAACGTGTTAAAGCATTATTATGAAAACTTAGCAAAAAATAAACTAAGTGTGTATGTACGTATGTATGTATATATGTATGTATGTATGTATGCATGTATGTATGTATGTATGCGTGTATGCATGCATTTATGTATGTATGTATGTATGTATGCATGTGTGTGTATGTGCGTATAACAGTAGAACAAAAAAATTTTGTCAGCAAAAAATATTACAAGTCGTCAAGCTTCAGTGATTGGAATGTAATCGCTGAATTTCCGTATGATTAAATTTATAAAAAACACGATTTAAAATTGATGATACTGAAGAATTTTTCATTTTTTTATTAAAAACGACAGAATTTCATAAAGTATTGATGTAAATACTACGGTACGGTACTACGTCATAATCGTTCTATATTTGCTTCATACATTTCGTTTATTGAAAAGTGTTTTGAATTTCAGACACTTTTAGAATTCACTCGCAGTGTGTTTTCACCCAAGCTCCCCTTCTTCTTCTTCTTCTTTACTTTGTGCTCGATTTCATTCTAATTTTTTATTTGCATATGCCTTTTGTTTCCTCACAATCTCTCTCGCATTCTTTTGGGGGCTGTTTCAGTTTCTATTTCTTTGTCGGGGTTTAGTTCTATTTGCTCCGTCGAAATCTCTAAACGAATATATTTCCTCTTCTATTAAATCGTAATAATGTCTATTTAGTGCTCTATGTCTCTGTTTGGCTTCGCAATAAAATTCTTTTTTGGAAATTGTAAATTTTCTTGGGAAAATTTTGATTTAAATTCTTCTCACTTCCAGTCTTTTAAATTAGAAGAAAAACTTTTTCCTAGAATATTACAAAATTTAATTATTATATTTATAATTATCATTAAAAATCGAGCACCGTTACTAGAGTGGATTAAGTGAATGAATTTCGAAAAACAAATTTAAAGAAAACGTGTGGAAATAATGTTCGAATTTTCTATTAAAAATCATGTATAATGTTGGAGTCAACAAAATTATATAATCAACAATGAAGCCCTTTTATTTCGCTCTCAGCTAAATCTCTTAATTGTGTTTTAATTGATTACTAAAAAATTAAAAATATTTAAAATTTTCTTTCTTCACACGCAATTAATTAAAAGTGTCATTTGAAGTGTCATTTGCGCAAATTGTCATACCTCGAATAAATTTAATTTCTTGTTAGAAATATTTTATGAAAATTGTTTATCAACACTTAATCTTTGTTTATCCACAAGCTTTTAAAAATGAAAAAAAATTAACTTATTTATAAATAATTTTTACACATATGAAAAAATAAAAATCTTGCTCCGTAAGAAAACAAAAAAATATGCTTATGAATGTGTTTCGTGAGCTTTCCATGTGCCGTCAAACAATTTTAAACAATTTTCAAAATTGTGAAAGAATTTCACAATATTTTCAAAGTAATTTATGTGATTTTTTTAGAATATGATAAATGAGGTTTGAAAATAAATATGATTTTGTCATTTGAAATATCATTCTCACTCGTTGGAAACAATCCACATATTCTTGTTTTTCTCTTGTTGCAAGCATTTTGAAATACGTGTGAAGTAAATGAAAATAAATGGAACTCTTCATTAAAGCCTTTTGGTTTATCGAGTTTGGCGATTAGACTCATTTAATATTTTACTGTTTTTTGAAACAGTCAATCAGTAAAGTATCAATATTTTTGATGAAAAAATACATAATTGAGACTGACGAAAATTAAGACTATACTCATTTCACTTTCTGAACATTGTACTTAAACAAATTTGTTCTAAAATCGATTGTGGCAAATTCTAAAATATTTTTTCATAATATTTTACTGTAACTTTCTATAAGAGAATTATTATTATCACTCCAGTTAAAAATAATATTTTTAATAATGAATTAAATTTAACTGAAAGTTAAATGAGTTATGGATTTTATTATTTTAGGCCTATTTCTTTTCAATTAATGATACAAATTTAAACATTTTGGATGTAAAAAAAATTTTTAAAAATCGCGATTTTTTTGAATTGAAAACTATTTCGAATGATTTTTTTCCAGAAGTGCAAAAAATCAAGGAAGTGTTTTAAAACAATTTTATGTGAATCAAAGTATAATTTCAACGCATTCGTAATTTAATATGCTTTCATTAGTGTGTGAGTGTGCATGTTGTTGTTGTTAAAGTAGTTGTTGTTTTTGTATTGTATTATTCAGTCTTTGGTGTGATGGGTGACGAGCAAAGAAGCAACGAATCTAATTGGATTGAGAATATGTTAAGCGTTAAATACAACCGATACGGCAACAACAAAAACAACAACAATATCTACAACAGTAATCGCAAATAAAGCTGGTCATATATTCTTCCTCTTTTTCCCCCTTCGTTGACTGACTAACTAACGAGTTAGATTTTGTGGTGAATAAATATAACAACGTGTTGAATAACATTATTTACACCCTTTTTCTTAAGGATTTTGTTATTTCCTTGTTGTTTTTGTAATTTCGTAACGATGACAACCTGAAAATTTTTTGCGTGCAAAACAAATTCATTTGAAGGATTTCACATTTATTGTAAAAAATTAGAAAAAACAAGATTTGGAATTTAAATCTCCAAAATTTTAGTGTTTTGTAAAAAAAAAAGATTTAAAGAAATTTTCGAATATTCTTTTGATAATATATAAAAAAACTTCACGGAATAATACATAGAAAGAAGAAAAAAGAATTACAAAACTTTATTCGTCGTTCGCAGTAATCTCTGGGTTGGTTGAAAGGTTAATTCATCAATTGTCATTCATCGCCATGAAATTGTTAATCAGTATGTAAAATTTATGTAAGTAAAATTTATTTGTCAATATTTGAAAATACATTACACAAACAGTATTATTAAAAGAATTTAAAGCGATTTTGAATAATATTTTTGTTGTTAAAATTAAAAAAATTTTATACGTATTATGACACATACATACATGTATGCGTGTATATATGTCTACTTCTATATGAGTTTGTTTACGTATATAATTGTGCTAGCGTTGTAATATTTAATCATTAATTAGTGATGGTAAAAAGTTTTTCGGTTGTGCGATAACTTGTCGAGAAATAACGACAAATCGAGGGAGTCATACAATAAAAAAATTTCATTTAAATTTAATTTTGGTTCCTAAATCTCTAACCGATTGATAATGAAATCATTAGGCGATAAATTTTAAGTCGATTATTCCAAACCAATTCGAATAATCGACTATTCCCAATTGAATACTAATAATTTCAAAACTGACAGAAAGAATTGAAAAAACACAATTTGTTTTTATTTTAAGTTCTAAAATATTTGAGAATAACAATATTATAAACATCGATACAGTGTCTACCACAGAGTTGAATCGCCAACAATTTGAAAATTATCACATTTATCGATTATTTAGATTAATCGGCAAAAGTGTATATATGTTTAGAAAGATATTCCAAAAAATAGTCACAAATTTTAAAAGAACTTTAGTAAAAATCATTTACCAAAAACGTAAAACGAAGTAGAAATGATTTCTTTAGCGAAGAAAAGAAATGAAAATTTATAATAGAAAACCAATAATAAGATGATGTTGGTTTTAGCAGTGCTCATTAATCCGGCGATAACTATTTGGACTTTTAATAACGTCATATCATTTTAACCGGTTCCTTTGCAAACGCCAAAAATTTTGCTCGTTAATAAAAATAAAAAAATGTTATTTTGAAAATCGACATTTCAAATTTACAAATATTCGAAGGTGAATTTTTGTCCTCCTTCTCACTCCTGCTCTCTTTGTGACTTTGCCTTCCTCACGCTTGCCACCCCCTCCCTCCCACTATATGTTTCTATCGCGTTTTGCGCCACCTCTCTCACTCCGTCTACTTTCTATGATTACGTCGTCAGTGCGAACGTACAGATAGTTAGACCTGACCGACATTCATTTACGAATACATAAACGCAAGCTTTAATCGTGCGTCAAATTCTCTTAAGATTCTTTTTCATTCGAGGCTTTTGAAATAAAGTATTAGGACAAATGTCAAATATTGCTTTTTAAGGGTCAATGCGCAACTATTGCAGTCCTCGTCCTCGGCCTCGTCCAAGTATTTCATCGCCACCGCAATCATAATCATTCTTATCGTTGTTTCCGTCTTCTTTATTTTTATCACTTGTGTCCGATTTAATCGCTTATTACATGCGTTTTTCTTGAAATATGTTTAAAAAATATTGTTAATTGTTTGCGTTTTATTTAATTGCTTTCTCATTTTCTTTCCTTTTTTGTTTAGAAAGAGATAGCTAAACTTAAAAACTCGATTAAAAACTTCAAAAAAATTATTGGAAAAAATCAAATATTCAATATAATTTACATTAATAAAAAATGATAAAATTAGAAAACAGAATTGGGTTAGTTTTGATTGTATTTGTATTAATTTGAAATCTTCGAATTTTTTTTAAATAATTTTCGAATATTTTTTTTCAATAATTTTGTATTACAAACACATCGTCGCAAATCTATCATTTCTAAAAATCAATATTTGAACACCGATGAAATCCACATCGAATCTAATCCACGGGTCATTCAATGTATTATTGGTATGGACATGAGAAAACATAAATATTATTAATAATAGTTTTTTTCAATATAATCCCACTAAATTTTTTACAAGTTTGTTCAATCTGGGAGCTCCCATTTCAACATCCTACGAACAATAATTTTCATCCTTTTCTGAAAGAGTGTGGAGTCGTTTATCCTTCATCCGGAGAATCGTTTCTTACGAAATCCGTTTTTTAAAGTCATGTAGCTGACCACCAGCCAAAGTTCAAGATTCGATCTAAGTAAACGTAGGCAATAAAGAAGTAACATATCGACGACCACTTTACTACCCATTTTTTCATCGATTCCTTCTCGCAATTTATGCGTAGTAGTTTCGTAAAATTCTGCAAAGATAGTTTCTTATCCTTTTGTGAAATTTGTCAGTTGAATGTGCCTCTACCCCCGGCCCCCTTATTTCCTTTTAGAATAAGACGTGAAATGAGATCTTCAGTAACAATTTGATTAAAAGTACTCGATGAATCAAAACTGTCTGCAATACTCGCATGTTTGATGAGGCGTCCTTGGTAACCGTATACAATAAAGGATGACATGCACACTAATCTCACTACTAATCTCAATTACAGGTACACTCAGATATCGATGGTTATAGTGGATTATCGCTATACCGAGAATACACTGAACTGTACATCGTGTAGATTGTCGAGTAAATAAATTTTAGCTTTTGTGTATTCTTTGGCATTAATTTTCTGAGGAACTAAATTGTTCTAATTGGTAAACAATTGCGTGCTTGAGAAAATTTTTGCAAGCTTTGCACGATTTCGGAATTGTTTATCTTATTTGGCAGTTGGTGTTGTTGTTGCTGCCAAATACAAGGGGTAGAAATGTTATTTTATTTCAGCCTTTTAAAGAGTATGCGTTAACCTAGTTTTAATAGATTGACTGGTTTGTTTGATTGTTTGATTGATTGCACTTTTTGATAGGATGATAAATTGTTTCAACGCTTGATCGATGTATTTCGATAGTTATTGATTGATAAATGTACCGGTAGTTGCACCGATAGTCAACCGATTAATTCATCATCAGGAGTAATTATTTTGTCTGATATCGGTCGATTTGTTCGTTAATTGACTTGTGGTACAATTTTGTCGAATCGGTCAACTTGACTCGATCGTTTTCTGATTAATTTGACACACAATGCAATCAATTGTCATCAAATTATTACCCGAAATATTTATTTATTAATCGATTCGATCGTTGACATTTTTATTATTGATTGATTCAAAGCGAAACCATTGATTTGAATGCTTTATTGAAGATTGATCGGAAATAATTAAGTTCATCTTTAATTATTTAAATTGTTTGGCCAAATTCCGTTTTGTGTATAAAGTTTTTATATAGTATGACATATATATAGTATAATATAGTATAATATTTGCTCATCGAAGTTTTGTTTGATTGCTGTATTGAGTTTGTTTCTCTGTCTGTAACGCTTTAAAGCAAGCGCGGTAGGTATTGAAAATTATATATATCACGGCTCAGAATTATCGAACTGCATTGAATTTGAATTGCATTTTAATTAAAAATGAATTTTTCTTTAAGGTTTTACTATAATTTAAGTTACGAGATTGTGCGAAAATCCTCGAGCTAAACAACTTTCTCCAAGAAAGCTCCATAAGAAGAAAGTCTGTCAAGAAAATGTCTTGGGTTTTTCTCTTCGTTCATTAAAAACATAAATGCAATTTTTTCATTTTCCTTTCTTCCGCGAAAAACAAAGTTGTACGTCATTATGATAATATATATGATATGTGTATATATACATACATGTAAGACGATACTACCAACATTCGCATATATGACTGTAAATTGCAACATATGACAGACAGACAACAACAACTTCCGTAATTGGGATTGTTGTGGCTGGATGGAAGAAAACTTCAAAAACAACAAAAAATTAAGAGAAAGAGTAATTTTAGAAATAATGAAAATATGATCATCATTTTTATGAGAGTAATAATGGTGGTTCTGATGATTATGATGATCTTAGGGTTGGTGATAATAATGATGAGAGATATCACGCCAATTTGAATTATAATTATAATAGGATTGTTTATTCACGCCGATCGACATAATGAAGTTTATGATAATTATTATGCTCACATTGAAATTAATTATAATGGTGATTTTTAGGAGTTCTTATTTTATAGAAAGTTTTCTTTACTCTGATATGAAATCGCTTGGTTTTTCAATCCTTCCTAAGCTTTTCAATTAATACTCGGTTCGGTGTATTCTTGCTATCGAAGTAATTTACTAATACTAATTTAGGAATTGCTTTACGGAGAGTATTTAGGGCCCAGTAATTGCTATTTCTTTGAAAGTCTGTTCCTTCGTTTGTTATGTCGTTTGTTTGTCGTGATTTGTTGAGGATTGAGAGCTAAAGAAAGCAATTAATGCTTAATGTTTTAAATAATTAATTACATAACGTACGTAACGTCCCTTTATAGCGATAGCAAGAATATATTGAACACCATTCGTGGCGTTCACATACGTTCATAATATTTATGGATTGCATCAGCATTGATAAGTTTTAAGTGAGTATAATTAATGAAAGAGAAAGAATGATTAAACTATAAATAACTGTTTTCCTTCCGATATTAATTTTTCTTCAATTATTGCTTTCGTAATCGCTTTCTATCGATCAATTGCTGGAAAAGAAATTATGATTATGTTACAGCCGAGTTGCAATCGACAAGAGACTATTTTTTGATATATATTGTGACATCAAATGGACAGAATGCTATTGCGAAATACGTAAAAAAACAACAACAATAACATCAGATGCCGGTGATAAACTTCATCATTGCTAAGAAATTGCAGCTTTTCTTCTCTTTTAAACGTAATAAATTTAAAGCAGTTCACTTTCACTTGACAGGCGGTTACAGAGTCGTTGTACTGGCGATTGCATTGATATTATGCGCGACCAAAAGTCGTCGCGTTTTTCAATTAAAAAATATATGCCTTGATCGATTATTAATCGATTGTTTGTATTTCTCGTTTTCTTCTATTCAATTTCAGTGCGTGTAATCAATGAATAATAAACAAAAACCCATTATTATCAAGATTGTATTTATTGATGCAAAACAATAAATGGCGTTAGGCTTAGTTTGATGCTGATGATGATGATGATGATGGGGTGGCGCAGAGAATGATGAATTTTTCGTTGGGACTTGGATCAACACCTGTACAAGACTCAACCGAGCCAAGACCTCGAAATGAATGACAGAAAATAGTGTATCGTTCATTTGGTGACTAGGCTTGAAATGAGTTGGACGAGTAGTCAAATATTTTAGTAGAAAAATCATTAGCTATAACTGTCGTATAAACGAGTTTACAACAGGCATACCAAGCGTCCATGCTTTTAAAGAAAGTTAATACTCAGTCTACCTTTTGGAGCGTCGGTATTATTTCGTACCTCTTGAAAAATGGTCCTCAGCGGTGAACGCTACTGATCACTGACAAGCGACTTCTTGCGTATTCATGTATTGACTGTCACGAACTCAGCACACGCCATGCTGGCTACCTGAATATACTCTCAACCAAGCCTATGTGACAGAGTCATTAAAAATTGGAGCATTTGGCGGCGTTTTTTAAAATCGAAGTAAAAAATTGAAATTTATAAAAATCGCGGCGGACTTTTAAAGGATTACGTTCAATAATTACGTTCGGCAATTATGAAAAGAACAAAAATTGGATGTTTGATTTTGTTGCAGACGAAATTTTTATATACATTTTAATTTTCTTGGCCATTATAGTATAATTCATAAGCTTCTTAAAACCATTTTCGTTTTGTGAAATGTTCTCGAATATTTGAGAGGAAGGATTGGTAAACGATTGCTCTTCACTTCAGTTTTAAAACCTCATCAAAAGTACTTTAGTTTTCAATGAGTCTGAGTGAGACCTAATTTCGATTTGGGCAATGCCAAATGAATTTATTGCTAACCACTTGATTGACCACCGTCTGTACCAATCGATATTCATGCATTAGGTCTAACAACGAAAAAGCGAAAGAAAAACAGCTTTAAAAAATTCCACTTCACTAAAAAGTATCTAAGAAAAAACAAAAGACTACCAAAAAGAGACAACAAAAAAGACAAAAAAAAATATATAAAAAATCCAAAAAACAATTGAATCGATAAATAATTGATACACCTGCATTCAATTTTCATTCTTTTCAATTTTCAGTAATTTTTTTAATCGAAGTTTCTTTTTTGTTCAATTTCTGTTTTGTCTTTTAATAAAGAATAAAATACAATACAATTAAAATACAAATACAATACAGTACAAGTACAATACACTACAGTTAAAAAACCCCAAAAATTCCAACGTCGGTTAAACTTTAATGCACAAATTTATGTGTACGCTCATACACTCATAGACATAAATAATTACAAGTAATAAAAGGTATTTTTAATATTTGTTTCTTTTGGGTTCATTTTGTGATAGAATTTATGAATAATTTAAAATTTTTAATGAGTATTACTTTAACTGAAAAATGAGGAGTGGTCATGTATTACATGTTAAAACCGTAAAGAGCACCAATAATCACCGTATAAGTTTTGGAATGAAAAGTGAAGAAGAATTTAAGTAATAATTTATGGATATTCAATAATCAGTCGAAAAGGTTTAGAGCTTCTCGCCAGAGAATTGTTAATGAAAAATTTTCTAAATGTTTCTTAAACAATTCGATAATATCGTATTCAGTATCTTAATCAATGATAAAATAAAAAATTGACGGTGATAACTTCTAGTTTCTTTTGTCATAAAAATCTCGTTAACGAAGTCTCAAAAGAATTCTATTTAGAAACATTTACGAATATTATCCAAAAGTATTGCATGTGAACTTCATAAAGATATTTGAACTTTTAATATCTTTATTAATTTGTTTAATGCCAGAGCTCTTTATTTCTTTTGTACCAACATTATCAGTTTATCATATTTTCAAAAGTAAAAAAAAATTAATTTTTGAAAACGTTTTCATTTTATTTTTTATTAATTCTACGTGTAAATAATTGTGTACGCATGTTTTTTCTTATTAGACCGCACCTCGAAATTTTGTTTTGAGGTTACTTTTATGCATTTTCTTCTTGACTTCTCTTTAACTCTCTAAAAAAACTCAAACGTGTCATAAAATCATCGAGAAACTTTACAGCATAGGTAAATAATATCATGCACGTGGCCCTAAACTTAAAACGTAATAACTCGAAAACAATTGAATATCTAAAAAAATAAGGCTGTATTGTGTACGTGTGCGTGTGTGTTATTGCCTTTGTGTTATATGTGCTGTTAATTAGAATATTTGTCACGAACTCTTCCATTATTGTTTAGTGGAATCTATCTGTTACAACGATCGCACGATCGGGTTATCAGGCAAAAGAACTGGGTGTAAACTTTACTCCGATAGTCTTCTACACAAAAGAAATTATATATAATGCATTAACAATTTTTTACAAGACTGATAATAATCTAAGGCTTGTACACTATTTGATGAATCTGTGGTTTGGTTTGGTGGTTAGTTTATAAAAAAAAAGTTAATTGTAATAAACTCTTCCTCCGGATTTACTCTTCGTAATTTAAACCAGTTTGGAGACAATTCAGATTAAGTTCCCCAAAGATTTATAATCTAATTTAATTGTTTCGCTATTCATTGACGCTTCATTGACGATTCATTGAGGATAGGAAGCAAAGAATTCCTTTAGTTTTATTTCACAGATGATAAGAATACCATAAGAGTATATAATTTCTGACTTGGTGTAACCATAATAATCAGTTTACTCAGTATTTTTAATTATTATACTATCATAAAATAAAGCATAACATATATAGAAAATCAAAATGAACTCTGTTCGAAAACAGAGCCAATTCATTTAAGCTTATGCGTTTAAACTAGATTGTTAACTGAATTGGGGAGACACTGTAAATTAAAAAAACGACTTATTATTATTCACCAATACTTTCAGCATTACAAAATCTCACTTCAATTTAATTTTAAATTCAGCAGGATTCATTCAGTCAATCAGACGACTGTCTTGCCCTGTCTATGCGTTATCGCATTGTCGTTACGCTTAGATTAAGTATTCACGTATGATGAGCGAAGAATGCATCAATATTACACACAGATCGCTATTATTCTATTATATTTCTTTGTGCATTCTTCGCGCATACGCATTATTATCATAGATCCATCAAACAATTTACGCATAATCCAGTAGTTGGGGCTTGTTAGACTTTTTCTAGGAATAACTCAGTCAGTCTTCTTCGTAAATCAAAAGGAAAATTGAAAATTGCAAATGTTTTTCGCAAAGCGTGCATATTTTGCTAATGAGCATTTATTTCTCTCTTTTGATTCTTCAGATTTTAATTTTTTTTATGTCAATCTCTTTGAATACGAATGCGATGGTTGTTTAAGTTTTATCTTTTTAAAAAATATTCAGTTTTAATACATGTTATAATCTATTGTTTGAATAAGAAATTTGCATATATAGTATATTATATTACGGTATATATTTCTCCCACAACTATTATACTACTACTATACTACTACTATACTACTATCTATACTACTACTACTGCTACTACTTCCCTTTAAATAATAATTCAAATATATTAATGCATTTTATCATTTTCATTTATTTTTAGGTAAGTGTTCCATTTGATATCAGTGTGATTGCTGAAAATGTATCGTAAGTAATAAAAAGATTCTACTAATTCAAAATTCATTTCGAAGTGACAAAAATGTCGTAACAGCAGAATTCCGTAGCAGCGTTATGGCTTTTTCCAGATTTTGTTATTGCGGGATTCTTGAAATTTTTGGGAATTTTATTTCATTAAATTTTGTTGGTGATTTTGCTTTATGGGATTTTTTTCTGACACACGAAATGACGCACGGATGACGCAAAGACCGATAATTACTTCTAACTCGTCGTCAGCTTGTCACGAATGTTTAAATAATAAAAACGCTGATATTCTTTAATTCTTTTTATAATCATAAACATTTTAGGATGTTCTTTTTCCGATATTGTTCCGAATGTTTCCTTCGTTATCTCCAAACAAATTCCTCTCGACTTCCTCTAATTGGTAACTCATTGTATTCTTAAAGGTTTCCAGTAGCCATTTCCTCTATCGTAAATTATGTCGCTGACGGCAATCCTTGAACATTTATTACGAGTATATTCTTCCATTCATAGCCTTTTAGGCTTCGTTGTCCTTCGACGTCCGACAAAAACCACTTAACGTTTTTTTGGAGTGGATGCCAGTCAGACAGACTAATTTAAATTTTCTATTGTAATAAAATTTTATTTCATTTTTCTGAAGTAATGCAGTTTCATTTTTGCTTTGATTTAATCGAAAAAAAGCAATTTGTAAAATACCATATTCATTTATTGAAAGTAATCCAAATTTATTTAATTATTACAATTAATTATATTTATTTATTTATGAAATAAATTATGTTTGTCCAAACTAAACGATATTGTCATTATTAAATGGATCTGCATTTTCAAAATCGATTTGATACGTTTTGGTATTTACTCGCGTGATGGGCGTAAAGTTTTGATTTATTTCATTGAGAAATGACAAGAATTTGCTCTCTCTGGTCGTTTCGATTCATTTGAGAAAAGGCAAATATCGTTAAGGTTTCGCCCAAGTAATTTTTTGTCATTTGAAGAATGATTTCCCTTCCCCCACATTTTCCCTTCCTTTCTACCTGCCTTCCGTATTTCCTTCCTCTTTTCATTGTGATTTCCCCCGCCCCCCCCCCTTTCAATTTTCTGATTTGTCTGTTTTGGTATTTCATGTTTTTATCTCGTATTTATCGGTAACAAACTAAAAATGTAATTTCTTCTTGTCTTCGTCACTTCAGGTTTCTTTTTGCGCGCGGCTTTTGCATTAAGTGCTTCGGCGCATTTTTCAGTCTGTCTCGCCATCCTAAAACTCGTCTGATTGCTTTATTTGGTTTTCTGTGGTTTTGATTGTTGTTGTTGTTGTTTGTCGGTCAATCGTAAAATTAAGAAAAGCAAGTTGGGCACGAATATCGTTTGTCGGTTCGTTTGTCAGACGCCGGACTTTTATGAATGTGTCTTCCTTCACTCTCCCCGCCACTCCCCTAATCTTTACCCCTTTTTCTTTCCTCTGCTGTTTTTTTTTCTCTCTCTCTTACTATCATTTCCTTCCGCTCTAACACTCTCACTGATTAACATTCATCTTTAACCTGCCTAACGGCTACGGGCCAAATTATGCACAACAAAAACAACAACATTGGCGAACACAAAAAGGAGGCTATTGCATACAATTTCTTATTGCAAAGGTACAAACAAAAAGTGAGTCAATAATAGTTAAATATTTTTAAAATTTGTCTGGAACAATTTGCTTTTTTCCCCAAAACTGTTGACAAGAGGCGTAGCAAAAGAGCGAGACGAACGAGTTGATTTTGATTAACTCCTTGTTGTTTGGAGTTGTTTGGCTTCATCGGAGTTCGAACCTGTTGGGTCAGGTGAACATTATGGGTCATGTCGTCTGGACCACAAAACGCCTGTTTTGTATTTTGCAACTTTTCTTTAATTTTTGGCGGTGATCGCCTTGACGACGTATCGTAAGGGTGAAAGTTTTACGGTCAGCGATCGTCTTTATGAGCTAAATTAATGGTTTTTCCGAAGATTAAGTATTATATGTACGAATATTTTTTGCATATATTTTCAGAAAAACAAATTTCAAAATAAAAATGTTTGAATTTTTTAAACACTTTTAAATTTTTAAACATTTCGTCTATGCATCGTCTCGCTTCTCGTTCATTGCTTCTGTTCTCTTGTTTCGTTTCATAAATATGGCCGTTTTTATTGAAATTATTGTTGTCGTTGTCGTAATTATTGCTGTTTTATGGTATGTGTAAAGCTCGATTTACTTTTCATTGATCGTGATGATGCTGTAAGAAGTGTTGCCAGATTGAACATAACATATTCGTCTGGATATCCTGTAAAAATGTTCGAAACTGCGTAAATAAATGCAGTTTAATTAAAACCCTTTCAATTCTCTCGTAATTAAAATGTCATTAAAGTTAAATTTATAACAAATTTGCGATACTTGAAAAATGAAAAATTCTGATGGACGGACGTTATTTTGAAGGACGTGCGAATTTTTTCCATTTCGGATTCTGATAAAGATCGAAACAATCTGGTAACATCCGAACTATTCGTTACTGTGCGGCTTCAAAACGATTCCAGCTAAAGCGTTGCCACATATTTCATTCGATTATTTTTATGTTTTATTACAATAACTGGTTTACCTTCTGGTTTTGGCCATTGCGCTTTAGAGACGTCGTCCTTGGTCTGGCTCTTCGACGTATGCGAATACATACGTTATTTATACGTTATGGATATATCTTACGTACGGCTATCTTTATTTACATGCACTTATGTAAACGTATTTATGTAAATATGCGTGTGAGGAAGGGATGGGTGATTTACAGAGTCATGGATGGATGTCATACCACGCGCATATAAAGGCATTTCTTGTATGGCTTGTATTACAATGTGTTTTCAATGCAATGACTGACTTCAACTCCGACTGGCTTCTGTTGTTGTTGTTGTTGTTGTTGTTGTTGTTGCTTTGTTTGTATTTATTTATTTATTTACTTACTTATTTTTTGAGTATTTGTTCTTTTTGTGGCTTTTACCAATTTACTTGTTTTGTGTTTTTTTAAGTTTGTTCGCTTATGTTTTGTTTTCGTTTCATAACTTTTGCTTGTTACTTCGTTTTCATTTACTGTCATACCTTTCGATTTTTTCGACATTATATTGCATTACTTTCACACTGGGTGACGTTTAATAGCGAATGTATCTTTCAGATAAAATTCAACAATGAAAAATTCTGCTTTAATCGACACGCACCCATGAATTCACACCCACATCTTTCCCTACGAGATATTAAGATAAAATTTTATTTACAAACGCGCTCGAATTTTTTGCCCATCAATTAACAATTTTATTTGCAAAAAGAGCAGCAGCCAACGTAAATGGATGTGAGTAATGGGATTAATAATCATTCCTTAATGTGTGACAATATTAATTCCTTAGCCTTGATAATTTCGCCTTTAAGCAATATATATTTATTACTGAAGGTTTTACATCTCCTTGACAATTAAATCTTTCGTAAAATGACTAAGAATTTAAAATATTTGATTTTGATTTTTTTAAATGTAAATCACCTACAGTTATTTTATTTTATTTTATTATTTTTTTGAAAATATTTTCGTTCTCATACCGTCACGTAGAACTCAGATATCTGCCAACATGTATGTCGTTACATGTTCTTGTTGTGTTTACATATTTCCTTTCCAACCTCTTGGTTGGATCGTTAGAAGCAGTTGTTGGTATTAGGTGGTATTAGGAGGAGGACGAGTTGGGAGGTATTAGGAATTTCATTGTTCTTGGAAATGGCGCCGCGAACCAAAATGTATTTACCATTTCATGACTTTTTTCATTTTCATTTTATGATGATTGTATTCGAAATCGAAATTAATATTAGTTTTTAAAATTAATAAAATAAATAAATTCGTTTACAAATTAACTAAATTAAATAATTCGAATTCATTAATTATTAATGTAAATGAATTTATCTTAAACGATTTTGAGAGTTACAAAAGCTTGCAATGCCATAAAAAGTTAATTCGAAAAGGAAAGTGAGAAACAAATCAATAAATGTTTTGTAAATTGTTGAAATGATTTCGATCTTTCTCGTGGTTTTTGCAATTCCTTTAAGCCTTTAGTTTTTATTTTCTTTGATCGAACCTCGTCTCAAACTCGAAAGAGAGCCATCATGCAAGTCGCAACTATGTTCGCACAGGGTAATTCAGTCAACATTTCGGCTTCGTCTGGTGTCTAGATTTATCCAATAAATGTATCTATCATTAGCCCGTGAGCCGTCTTTCGGTTTGGTTAATGGCAGTAGCAGGTTTTCGCTTGCAGTCGCTTGCGAGTGATCGAAAAGAAATAATAATTTTCTAGTGTTCGTAAAGGTTTTAAGAAAAAAAAAAAGAAAAAGGAAAAGGAAAAATTATAACAAAGTGGAAAAGTAAATTTGGACAATGTGAAATAAAAGAAAATAACTAAGACTGATATTGCAAAAAGTTATAAAAATAAATATTTTTCTCATGAATTAGTCTAAAAGTATTTGAGATATTAAAAAAATTAAATCGGGTTAAGAAAAAACCATAGAAATTATTAATATGCAAAAAATATCATTAGCGTTCTTTAAAGTTTTGTTAAATAGACATGATTTTTAAGAAATTTACCCCAGGGTTATTTAAAAATCCTGTAAAAAGTGAAGCAATTAAAAGTAATTAATTTTTGAAATCTTTTGACAAAATCTTGTCGAAGTCAATTGTTTTAATGACTCGCAATAAAGAGTCATTGCAACTATTAAACAAAATTAACGTCCAATAAAAATATTTTACAAGTACGAAAACCGAAAGTGGAGTGGATTGAAAGTGGAGCAAATGTATTAACATCATATATCTTTCAACATTTACAATTTATTTTATGGAATTGAAACTATCTAACGATAAGTGTTCATTAAACATAATTGAAATGATTTTAATAATATAAAAATATATATGAAAACATTAATGAAAAAATAAAAATATATATGAAAAAATAATATTTTTAATAATATTCATAAAAATATTAAACAATAAATGATTCAAATTGTCCAAGCCTGCCAAACCACTATCAGTCATTGACAAGATCGAATTACTAAAATAATGACGATTAATACAATTTTGAAATGAAGAAAGTAAAATATTCTTGAACTAAAAATAATGAATCAAACGAAGTAAAAAAGGGTAAAGTAAGAGCAAACAGCACGATTTCAATCAATTAATTTTTTGCGTTAAATAGAATGAAATTATGCGTCATGAAACTTCATTATCTTTTCCCGGTAGTTTTAAGTGTCAGCAGCTGTTTGTAATAAAATTAATTTCTTTTCTATATCTGGCTATGACAGATCAAAACAAACAAAGAAAACAAAACATAAAATATCCAAAAAATATTTTTCACTAAACGAATAAATGAAGAATTTTGTTGCCAAAATTAAATGAAAAAGAAATTTTTCAATGAATTTTCAAGAATTACGGAAATATTATAAATAGTACGTTTTAAGTTTTATAATATAATGAAAAATAAATATATATGTGTATATATTTAAGTGTTACGGATACTAAACAAAAACAAATAGAGCTGAACTTGATTCCGAGTTTAAGAAATGTTTCAGCTTAACAAAATTTAACTTTAACAATAAATTTTTAGAGCATATCAAATTACTGACTTCGTGCGATCTAACTATTTCTGAAGAAATTCAAAAGAAATTAAGAAAAAAAAAACAAACTAACAAAATTAAATAAAACGCAACAAACACAATTTAGTTTAATTTGTTGAATAGAAAGAAGATGGTTCGCTTCGTGTTTATTACTTTGTTTTTACAAAAACAAAACAATCCCGTGCAATTTTGTGATTATTTGTAACGGTTACCTCCTAAATTTAAATAATTAACATACTACAATAACAACAACAACAGCATCAAGAAAAGCCGCTTGAAAGAAAGTGGCAAAGAATTAAAACCCATTTGAGGTTCATTAAATTTCAACAAAATGTATTTAATTCAAGTAAGTTTTCCAGTTTTTTTTTCTCTTATCGTGTACACTTTATATCTTTTTCATTTTGTTCTTTTTTTGTTCGTTAATTTCTTCACTTTTGCCACCCGAAATTTCAAACGAACTGACTTTTGTAGTTTTGCTTTTTATCTTCATTAAAGTTGATTTGCATTAATTCTTTAGTCATTTAATTTAATCCTCGATTAAACTAAGCAGGCAACTAACTAAGAAATTAGTATTCTCCTGACACTTTCATTATCATTTTTCAAAAATTAGGTTAGGAGAGACGTTAGATACTCTATCTGTCTAGTCCACTCAAATAACGGTTTTAATATGGTAATAGGTCAGAATCAAATTACGATGCTTGCCTATGAAGACGTCACAGACGCTCTGAAATTACGGATTTCTGTTTTGGCCGATGCTATTTGGTTTATGCCGCTTATTATATATAGTACACATGGGAAACAGTTATTGTTTTAACCTTCTGATTTTTTTATCTCTGTAGAAAAAATGCTTATCAGACAACTATTAAATGCTTAATCCAGACTTAATATAATTTAATTAATTAATGCTTGAAGGCTTTTAATTGAATTAGGCCACAAAATCGATTGGTAATCAATGCTATTGATAAGTAGCAGCAATAAGTAGTAGAAATACACTGCGAATGATGAGAAGAAAAAGAAGAGGAACCAAAAATAAGTGAAACCATAAAATATGAATTTCTAGAAAATGTTATTCGAATATTGTCCGAAGTTAAAGTAAATAAAAATTATATAAAGTTAAATAAAGTAATAAAATTAATCATAGAATGTTGAACCTTTGATAAATTTATATCAATTTATTTTCAACGGTTTCGCGGACTTTCGTGAAAAATTGGCAATTTAAAGAGAGAGAGAATTGGCTTTTGTATGACGATCTCCAGTTCCTTTGGAGGCTTGCCTTCTCCGAAGCAAATACTAAAATACTCCCCTCCCCCTTTTACTCTTGTAGGTCTTGTAGAGAAATATGAAAAATGGAATTTGACGGCGAGACAAAGCAATTATTTCCATATTTTCGACAATTAGCTTCTTCTCAGATACGGGTAGATATGAATTCAAGATCTTTATGATGACTCCTCTTTGAAAGTTATCTTAGTTTTTTCAGATTCGCGATTAGTGGCCCCGAATAATTAAGAAATTGTCATGAAATTTATAATTATAGTTTCAGCATTACAACTTTTAAACGTCCTTCAGAACAAATAATTTTAAATTTAGTTGAAAAAAATTTAGCGGAGCTTAATCCAGTTTATCATAATCAAATCGGGGATCAGAAGTAATTAATTCATATGAAAATATTGCTACCATTCGTGATGTTGTTCAGGATAGATTCATTCAATACTAATTTAATTTTTTAAGTATTTAATCGGATTTACGAATTGATGTCTGCGCTTCAATAAGATTTTCCAATGCATCTTCTGACAAAATCTTTTAAGGATAAGCTCTTTCGATGTTCAAATTCAAATCATTTTTAGTTTGCTTTCTTATGTGGATTATTGAATAGTTGAAGGAATGGTATTCAATTGAGTTATTTTCAGTCCGTATTTGCAGGCTTATTTTACTTACTTTGATTTCATTTATTCAATTTTTTTCGGCTGAATTTAGAAAAGTTTTATCAATGAAAATCGTTGAGGAATTTCCGTATTTATACGACATTAAAATTGTTAAATTTCCGATTAAGCGCTTTTCACATGATGTCATCGCTGAAGTTGGTTGTAATCCCGTCATAAAGGTTATTGCGAATCTTAAAAAATAAGAGTGTTTATAGAGTTACATCCATAAGCAGCCAAAATGTTAGTACTCTTTCATGTTCACCACCCGAGTTTTCGTGTGGTAAAACCGAGTTGAATCGTCGATATATTACTATGGATAAACTACTATGGTAATCATTGGTCAATCACCGCACGTTTGAGTTGAAAGAAAGCCGAAGGAACAGTCGAAACAATGGGTTGTGGGAGGTGTATCACCACTAAGGACAACGTTCACTATCAATGACCGTCAAAATAGTAATAAACAAAGTAATATTTTGTGATACTATTTAAGGCTGTCAACCCGATTACATCTGGTACTACCCTCGTATAAGGAGAAATCTGTATAATACTGTTTGTACATTAAATATTACACATAAATTTTATTAGATTTTGAAATAGAGGCTTTCAAATAAAAGAGACCAACAGAATAAATTTTGATATCACTCAATAATGCTTACAAAAGGTAAAACAAATTCCTCTGCCTTCAACAATGACCACTTTACTTCTTTGATTTCTTTGCTAAATTTTTATCTATCTTATTTACAGCATCCTGAATTTCTTTCGAAAAGACGCTTGCAAGACCTGCGCCCAAGATAATCATTTCAATTAATTTGGCTTCGTGGTACGTCTAGGAAAGATTATTTATGAGGAGATTTTTATAATCAAGCAATATATGAAATTGTTATACCTTTGTTATATAACTCTGTATTGGAGATTTTCTCCTCTTAAACTGATGCCATATTAATCCTCTTCCCAACCAATAGGACGGCCAAGCAATCAATCCCGTCAACAAAAACGGTGTCAAGACATTGAACCTTTGTTGAACCTCTGGTTGGCAAAAGACGCATTGGCACTCTGTTACGAAAGCAATATTTTGTTGTTATGTGTCAAATTGGTTGTTTCTTATGCAAAAAAAAATAATTAATTTGCTTGCTCTTACGTGCTTTCGAGGGTGGCTTGTTTTTCTTCCAGAAACACATTTGAGCGAAATTTTGTCCAAAAGGTTGTTGATATGAAATGATTAATTGGCTGTAACGAATGTTACATAATTACTTTACTTTATCATTCGTTAATTTCATTCCGAAAACTTTCAGAAAATATATGAATTTTGAAAGCATATTATCAGCGATTGCTAAAATATTTCTAAAAAACACAGTTTTGCTGTAAAGACATAGAAATTCGTCGTTGCGAAAAATCGTTACGTAAATTCGGTCAAAATTGTCAAAATAACATGAGCTCTCGTGTACGAGGAAACGAGAAAGAAAATAAAATCTAGATGTTGGTTACTTCGACGCCGACGTTTATAGCGTTGTGGGAGTCAGCGCTCATATTTCGTTCTGATGTGAATCTCGTAGGAGACTTAAGAAAAGAACTATTTGCCAAGCTCGTTTCAATCGTTGAGAGTGTGTTTAGTTTCCTCTACTCTCTTAGTGTGTTTCTCTTTTTTTCTTATAGTAACACCATCTGAAAACAAAAACAAAATTTCTGAAATGATCGTAAATTCTTATAGAAAGTAAAACCATTGTGATCGAACCTTGATCTTCCTCTCTGTCTTTCTAAGATATGTCTTTCTAAGATAGAACAAAGCACAGGCGATTGGATATCAGTCTACCGCATTTTCGATAGTTTGGGGTTTCCCGAATAATCCGATTTTTGAAACAAAAGAAATGTTTCAAAAATCATGTTATTTTTTCTATTTTATAAATGAAAGAACTATCGCATTTATCTAATATTTAGGAAATCTCAGTTCATTTTTATTCAACATCAAAATATTTGTTCACAATGTTACGAAGTAAAGACATTTGATAATTTTTAATACTATTCCATTACATTTTCAAAAAGAAAAAAGTAGATCTCGACTGCTTTAAATTCTATTAATCCATCTTTTCTTTAACGTCTTTTTTGACTTTTTCTTTAACATCTTTTTTCATTTTATCTTTAGCATCTTTTGCATTTTTATTTGCTTTATCAACAGCATCTTCAGCTTTTTTTGAAAAGACTGCAGCAAGACCCACGGTCATAAGGACTACTTGAACTAATTTCGCTTCATGGTATGTCTGAAATTATAAGAGATGTAAAGCTTTTTAATACAAGGCTTGTAAAACAGACAGGCGTAATCAAATGAAAAGGTGGATTGGTCGTACTCTTTTTATATAAAATGGTAATGAATATTTTTTTCTTTGACCATGCCACATTAGTCCTTTGAACAGCCAATATGCCGGCCAGGCAAAAAGTCCGGTATACAGAAATGGTTTTAAACCATTTATTTTTCTAACGAGCTCAGGCTGACACGGATTGAATGGACAGCATTCTATAAATAGAATTCCATATTAGTTATTTTAATTAGTCGTTTTGTAATATTTTGATGGCCTTTTAAAATTTACCGTCGTTCTTTGGTTTTTGCTTTTTTGGATCTTCCTTCTTTGAAACCATAGTGGAATGCAATTTTGTTGTCGAAAAATTTGTTCGTTTATATTAATTTGTTGAAATATTCAATGTTTCATATTTAATTTCCTTTTCTATTAGTTAATTATTAATATTAATTTAGTTTTTAGAAAATCATTTTAGAATCAAGAAAAAATTTTTAATTTCGTGCCGAATATTGAGAGATTTCCGAAAGTTAATGAGATTTTTTGAAAAATTTCTGACATTCGATAAATTCGGGTATATTTGTTTTTTTTTATTTTTTCATATGGTACCGTGTCCCCTCCCCTGGATTATTGGTCAAATATAGTTTTCTTTGTAAAAAGACCGCACCCTTATGATTTTAATCGATCAGTGACTTTGTTGTTGATGAAAACGTATATAAGCAAAAATATGTTAAATTTCTCGTAAAGACTGAAATAGTTTTGACGGCGATCCATCTTGTATAACTTGTTCTTCTTGTTAACATATTAAAAATATGTTTTAGGTTCTAAATTTAATTTTCCTTATCGTAAAAGCATTTAAATTAAATTGTCGCGAAGTAAGTCTACAAATAGTCCAAATTTTAAGAAGTTTGTAATTTTAATAGAACAGTGGGTTGGGGCGATGCAATGTAGCTGACACTATATGACACTTTACAGCATCAGTTTAAGTGTAATAAAGGTCTAACAGACTATTCAGCATAATGTCACCGGACCACTGATTACGACTCCAGTTCCTTTCTCCCTTCATGTCGTGATTTTGTGAAAAATTATTGGTTGAAGTCTGGAGAAGATACTTCAAAGATGTGTCGAATAATGCCGAAAGTAGCCTCAGAGATTTTAGAACAGCGTAGGGATGGGATGGGGTTTTCATAACTTTCGTATGCAAAAGAATATAGCTGTCATAAATACTTAGACGTATTCCTTGTATTATAATCCTTGACGTATTCCTGTAGATCCCTTTTTGAGAATCGTTCCTATAAGGAGAATGCGAAGCAGAAATATTATACCTTCTTAGGTATTATATTGAAAATTGTCCCCATAGATAACATTACATATTCTTATTGGTCTTCTCTCTCTCTCTCTCTCTGATCTACAGAAGACTGCAAACGGTGAACACATAAAAATAGGAGGGCGATTAGCGAAAGGATAACCTGGAGATAACCAGTAATTCCTTCTTAGTTGCTTTCCAACTTAAACTTTGATTTCTTGAGTAATTTTTCAAACACTTTCAGATTAATGTTTCAGTTTCGGAATTTATTATGAGTTTTGAAAATCGATAATTTTTCTCTTGCAAATATTAGTAAAATATCCGACATTGCTAATTATGAGAACCCTATAAAAATGTAACCTAATAATATATTGGAAATTATATTATAAAATATATAGTATAATTAAATTCTCACTATAGTGCTCTCACTACAAAAGCTATTTCGGATATTTTATCCCAAATATTTTATAACCTAAATAAATAACTCAGTGATTTCGTATTCGTTAGTTCGAATAAATATCCATTTCAAGCCTGCCTAAAATCTTTTAAGAATGCATTCTCGACTGTAGGTTTATTGAGCTGATAGGCCGCTATACCCGCAGACATAACAAGTACTTTCGCTACCTTAGATCGCAAGGTGGTCTGTAAGGAAAGAGGCGGAATTTTTATTTTCTAGGACCAACTTTAAATCATGTCTCTAACCTTGTGAATGAAATTAATTAATCCGTCGTAGCGTAGACTGCTGTACAAAGAGAAAGCAGGCGCCGCAATCATGCCACCAACTATGTAAGGAATATTAGTTCGCACCTGGTGTTCAAGGTCGGGAGCTTCTCTCATGATGTAATTTCTAAGATTTTTAAGCTCTCTATCGAACGGCGATATATATTCATCTAGAAGTTCCAAAGAATATTAGGATTGATTTTTTTGCAATTTATTTCTATTTTTTTTACTTCATTCCTCACTACGTACGTTTTTGTTCTTCTATTTTTGTATCCTCTTCTTTGGCATTTTGTCTACTCGTTGCTTCTGTTACATTTAGTTTGGGAGCCTCTGATGCCATAAGCGATACGCCCATTCTATTGTACTCGTTCGAACTCATCGATTCATTCGCGTCTTTTTGTGGTGGTGTTGCCATTTTTTCTTCCACCCTCCTTTTTGTTTGATCTTGAAATTGACGTTTGATTTCTCTTCGGTTACGCGAACTCCTCTAGACTCCTTTTTTACAAATTATTTGTTTCGTTTGATTGTTGGCAAAAATAAAAAAAAATTGTTTCCTTTTTAACTCAAACGAACAAAAAAAAAAAAAAGAGATTCCGAATTTGTTAGAGCCTCGAAGTTTTTGAATAACTGTCGGATTGTTAACTGATGGCTAATTGAAATTAATTAGTTACTTTTAGGCATTATTATTATTATTATTATTATTATTATTTTTGTAAATTTTAAGTTTATTGTTGTTTCGGTTTCATTTTATTTTCAATGTAAGAATTTTTTTAATAAAACTTCAAAAAAATACAGATAAATCGAAGATATTTTTGTTGAATGAAAATTTTTAAGAAAAAATCAGAGAAATCTTTAAATGATTAAATTTTAATAAAGAAGAAGAAGAAGCCAACAAGTTTTTTAGAGCAAATAAAATTGGAACGCTAGTAATTATTCGTAGCTTCAGGATGAACCAATAAAGTTATGAATGAGTTTTAATCTCAAATTAAAAATATTGCCTACATAACAAATTCATTCGGCAAAAATATAATTTTCATTTATTAATTAATTTAGTTAATATCTTACCGTTTTGGTAGTATTAAATTAATTTCAATAAATAAATCATTTAAAATTATTGTATTAAATTTCCTAATATTTTGTTAGTAGTACGCTATTAAGTGTTTAACTGATTTTTATTTCCTGTCTTTTTTTACCCTCCTTGCATTTCTTTGCATTTCCTTTTCTAATTTATTTGTTTTTTTTTGTAATCAAACAATTTATATTGCAAAAATTATTGCTTTCCATTTTCCATTCTTCGTTTACCATTTTTCATGTTACGATATTTCCGTCTAACATTTTCTTCCGCTAGTTATTTATTCTTCCGGTAAGTTAAGTACGTTATGGTTTAAACCGTAACGGACGGTAAATTGCTCGGAAGAAGCAAAGAGAATTAAGAAAGTGTTTGCAAACTAAAAAAATCGTGCGAATGTTAATTTATTTTTTCTTAATCGAAGACAAAATTGGTTTCTTTGTTTTTCGTACCATACACACGAAGGGGGTAGGGGATATGTTGAAATTGCGCCTCTGTTTGTAATGCACTAAGGGAGGTATGTTATGTAGGATGTATAGCCTTCGGACAGCACAAACTTATAGTTTATTCCATTGAGTAAATAGTGTACACATTTTTATTAGAATTGAACCTAAGTTTAGTTTAGAAAAATGGAGACCTATAAGCGCAGATAAAGTCGTATTAGCTATTGAAAGAAAGTACTAGATTCCAAAACAGCATAGGAAGGCAAAGAATACTTGTCACATTCTCGTGGCAACCTATTCTCAATGTCACCACAATCGTAGTTTCTAAGGACAAAGAGACAGACGAAGAGGCAGGGTCTAAGTTAGGTCCGGGGTTAGTTCTGAGTGCAAACATATACACGTTTCCCTACGTGGACATGCCTCCTTAATAAATGTTGAACCACAAGATATGTTTAAAAGAATTATGTTTTGGAATAGTGTTGTTATTCTGTAGCTTGTGTAGTCAACTATAAATTTGAAAGACTTCATCATTATCGTCAGCGCCTTATTGTCAACATTTTTGTAATGTCACACGATCTTTCGCCACAGGCAAGCATGTACAGAAACCCAAGGAAGACAAAACCATATCTTGTCTTAGATTTTGGAATTGAATATCGTCTTATCTTAAAACCGTTAGTACAGATCGTGGTAACTATCGTCGCTATCATCATCATCATCATCACGACGTAATTTTTATCAATTCTTCCTTTAATTTCTTCGTAATTGCGGTTTGCTCTAATAATGAATAAATTGAATACTGTTCATAATTCGATAACGATAAGATGATATTGCACTTTTTAATGTTTCCATGATTTTTGTGGTTAATTTCTCTTCAGAAATATTAAAGAATAGGAAGCTATGGTAGGAAAATGGGCTTTATGGGATTTAGAAAACTTTCATTTCATTCATTCGTTCAATCATTCATTCAAAACTGTGATTTATTCAATAAAAATTTAAGGTTTTTAATTTTATTCAAACATCCTTAATTTAATTTTAATCTAAAACTTTTGAGTAACACTTTCAATACAATCTTGATCCAACTAATTAATTCCGTTATTGACGTTTTAACGTTGAAAAATTTGAAAATTATTAATTTATTTGCAATGTCTTATAACGGTAGACCGCAATACCCATGGACATAACAACCACTTTTGCCAATTTAGATCGCATTGAAGTCTGAAACGGATTAGAGAAATTCTACTTTTAAAAATAAAACAAATGAAAAACAAAACAAATGAAAAACAAAATTAAGAACACATTTTTTGCAACATTTCCAATCAAATCGATTTAGGTTTTATTTATCTGCCTTCATTAACCTTGAATATGAAGCCAATTAGTCCGTTGGTTCGTAAAGTATTATAAAGCGAATAGGCAGGAACGGCAATCATTCCGCCAATAACATACGGTACATGTGCTTCCAATTGATGACTTTGATATTCCATTAGAATTCTTTTTCCAAAAGGTTAGAAAGAGCCGAAGAAAATTTTATCGAATTTTGTTATGACGTCTATGATTAATAGAAAAAAAACAGAAAACAAATTTGAATGTATGGGAGGAAAACAAATTTTATTTTGAAATAAATATAAAATATTCTCAAAGCGTTCTTCAAAATTTTGAAATTATTTTTTATTAGAGTAATTTGAATCATTAGACAGAATATCAATTCGTGATCATCCAATAATAATTTCATTTTTCTTCTACGATCATAATCATTAGAGCTGTTTCAGAAAAGGCCAAACCTACAAATAAATCCACAATTGCAATTTTACTCCTTGAGTTTCTTAAACATACCGGTCACGTCGACTTTTGCTTGAGATTTTATCGATATTTTTTGTTCATTTAACCATCACGTAAAGTTAATTGTACGTGAAAAATTTTCGCCGACGATATTCTTTATACGTACTGGATACGCAATCGGATATTGCTCCGATTTTGCTTTTGCTTCTAGTTTTGCTCTCTTTTTCCAATTGTATTTACGAAAGCATCGACAGTAATTCAGAAATCATCAAGCGTAGTTCAGAATTCATGAATTTCATTCCAGAAATCGTTAAACGTATTCCAGGAAAAATCAAGCATAGAAAGCGTCAGATGTAGTTAAGAAATTAACAAATTTCGTTTAGAAACTATTATAAAAAATACTATTGTTTTTAGAAAGGATGGAATTTTTTGAAATAACAAAAAGGATTACGAGGACAGATATCAAATAGCCGACAGACAGATGGGTGCGGTTTCGACCTTTCAGAAGAAAGAACGACCAATAAATTATTTTTAGAAGACTGAGACTGAAATCTTGCTTTTATTTCTAAAATTTACTTTCAATTCTCTTTATTGAAAATTTCAAACAATACAATAGATAAGCATAAGATTATTCTGACTTTTGAGATTTAAACATTTTAAATTAGCATCAGCAGAATAGATTTTTATAGCAAGAAAAATAAATAAATATATAAATAAATAAATAAATAAAAAATAAATAAATTATGACGAATTAAAAGTTAAATTCTCCTGAACTTTTTATGGGAAGTCTATGTAGAGACTAATTTTTTTAAGTTTTTTTTCGACTACCGCATTCGTTAATATAATTTCATTGGTAAACGATCCCATCTAAGTATACCTGGTCTTCTAGCTTTATATCTGTCATATAGTATATATTAAAAATGTTTCTTTTACCGCTCGCATACGTTTATTATCGTCGCTACAAATAAAACAAACAGCCCGCTTACGAGTATTAAATTCGAATCTGACAATAATGCAAAAAACAAAAGCAACAAATGTGGTAGAAACCATGTACTTCGCTTAAAGATGTGTTTCCTTTCGATAAATTACTCAAGAGATTAAAGTTGTTATTTGGCCGCGCAATGTGTCCTATCTCGATTATTGGGTTAACGCAGATAACTACAGCCGCTATTTTTCCACATAACTAACTAAGCACCCATCCGCTTATTTTTCCACATAAAATTGTTCATAGGTGTATATCTTCAACAAAAGAAGCACAACCATTTTATTGGCAGAAAAAGAGTAATTTCTTGAATGCCCAATTCATACTAATTTTTCGTACTAATTCCCTCATGATGAAAAGTCTCGCGGTCCATATAATAGTTAGTCCGAATTCATAGTGAGACGCTGTTGTTGTCTTTCATAAGCTTTCAACAGCTGGAAACTGTTTGTGAGCGTATTAAGAAAAGTCGGGGTCACACATTCGAACTGTCATAAAAGTGGTTGAGCATCCGTCTCTAGGTTTTTGTTGTAGAATAAGTTGCTTTTTAGCATCTGATAAAGCAGGCGAGAACGAAACAATAACAACTAATAGGATTTCCGCACACTGTACAGAATTTTCATATAGAAGTGCTTATGGTCTTAAAAAATTACCATTAAAACACCTGTTTTTATCAAATTTTATCAAATTTCGACTGAGCGTTCAAAAAAACCATTAAGGTCTTTATCGAAAGAATTTTTTCATAAATTAACATTTTCCCGACAGAAGAACTTTATAATCGAGCATAATTAATTTAGGCTGTGGAAAAGCTTCTTTTTAGGTTAAAACCTAAACATTATAAAGAAAATCGTATGTAAATATATGCTGGTTATCTAAAAATGAAATCGTTGAATTAATACCCGTCTGGTAATCGTTGTTCGTTGTTCGTCACCGAGGTGACATTTTTCAAATCGTTTGCGATGGCAATGACATGACTTTTTTAAATTTACATAAAAAGCTAATGTTAAAAAAAGCTAATGTCTAGAAGAAAATTGAAAATATTTGAAAATATGTTTTCTTTTTCAAAATTGTTCGTGACAGTTTTATACTTTTGTTGATAGAAAAAAATTCATATCAGTTTCTTATTAATCAATGGCTAATGGGGTTTGTGTACGGTATTTCTATACAAATTTTTTTTCAATAAAATACTCGTGTTTTTGTAGTATTTCCTCTAATCAATTTTTCTGATGACCCTTTTCTGATTTGTAGAGATTTGTAAAGACCCAAAGACCAACAAACACTTACATCGGTGAATTCGATCAACCTGACGTAGGATGAATTGATCGATCGAGGGATTGATGTAGTTTGATTGATCCTTCCTTGATAAATCCTTTACATTTTAAGTAAAAATCGTAATAATTGATTTTAGGATTACATCAAAATGAACTTCAACACACCCTGTTTTCTTTTTCCCTTTTTCTTTTCTTCGTTCTCTTTAACGATTTTTTCTATTATCAAAATGCACATAAATCACATTTGAAAGAATTCTCTCGGGATTTATTTTTTTATTGTTCGTCGAATATTCGTTCGATCTAAATCAGACTCCCCGAATGAAGTGTGAAAACGTAGTAGTAATAGTAAACATTTGATGAGATCGCTTAAATCGTTTTGTATACGTATAAGTGTACGTAAATGAAATCTTGAAATAACTGATGATTTAACTGAGGGTTAATACAAGCATAAAAATAATAGGATTGAGTCCCCAAAAAAAGATAAACACAATGGAAAATTCTTCTATCGTAATATTATTAAATTCAAAATATACGAGCATATTTTAGGTACGAATGTTCAAATGTTCGGTATGATGATTTGGGACGAGTGTGGTACAGCGTTCGAATTATATCCGCTCCCTAATAACTCTGGTAGAAATTGGTATCCGTTATCCGTTATCATTTATACCAAACAGTATAAACAGTATCATTTATACCAAACAGTATAAATACAGTACATTGAAGTATTTGTCCACTTTCCGTCGGAATTGATAGCGTATCCACTCCTTAGGATCACCTTGCGCTTCTGTTTGTAACGTGCTTAATAAGACGTGAATAAAGAAAGGCAAGAATATAGAAAAGTATGTGCACTACGACTCAGTATCAAACCCCGACTTGTTTTGCCAGTTTGCAGTCATCGAAGTTTCATAGTCGAGATGACAGTGTTGCTCATTATGAACCTACATTAGTGGAAGTGATACATCGATTCTTGATATATGTTGAAGTTTCCGACAGGGTTGGATGTTAAGGTATATTGGAACGAACTTCCGTCATCCCTCGTCAAATTTGGTTTGGAGACAAACCGGTTTCGGCGTGAAGAAGTGATACATCCACTATTATACGATACCGTGTGAAAAACATTACCTTTTTTGAAAAAAAAAGTTGTGTTGAAGATGAGTTAGAGAATTAAAATTAACAAAGAAAAGGGAAATATAATATTAAAAGTGGCGTGTCGCGTCCACTGGTAATTTGATTTAAACCATCACTTCATATTACGAGTGTAGGGTATATGAGCTTCGACCGGGCCGAAGTTAGTCTTCTTATTTATTTTTCATTATTTTTTATTTTTTGAACCTTGAAATTCACCGAACTTTCATTCTCATTATTCTTGATTGTTATTTTTTTATATTTTTTTCTTGATGTTTTGCGTTGGTTATGTATATTTATTGGTGTAGCGAGAAATTTTTTAATATTGATTTATTATGTTATATATCTTTATATACTCTACACACACTTTTACTTATTACTTCCACTTTTAGCGGATTAAAGGGAGAGTGGCAGATATGGAAAAGTATATATATTCTTCCTCATAATCATCTCCTAAGACGATTTTGTCTATGTCTGTCCGTTTCTCTGTTTGTTTATCACGATTACAATCGAGCGCAAAGAATTCGTTATAAAACTTAATGAAAACTATTATAATGATATTAAATTTGACATGAATATTGCTTGTCGCTATAGCCTGTTTGGGACTGGAAATGGCCAAATCCAATTAAATCCAGTTAAATAAAAATAATTTGGTATTACAAGTGAAGGATACATGAGTTTCGGCCAGGCCTGAATTATCGTTCTTACTTCCTTCATTTTCATTTTTTAGTTGCTCTTCGTATGCCTTTAGGAGGCTGATTATTAATGCTCACTCATTAATATACGCGTTTCTTTGTGTAAATTCAAGAAGGTCTGACTTTCCCTTTCCTTTTTTCCTGAAGTCAAGATTAATTTGTACTTACAATACTCGTATGATGTTGTTATCGTGTTTTGTTGTTATTGGTGCATCTATATATTTTGTACTCTTCTTCTTTTTTATCTGAGAAGCAGCACCTACTACTTATTGAACTGACCTACCCTTTTAATTTGTTTCAGTTTTTCGAAATCCTAAATAAATTCCACTCCTTGCTTTTTTTGTTCTTTTTGTTATTGCGTATTTTATCACCATTGTGGGACTTCCTTGTACTCAAAAGCGGGTGCGGCATAGAGGATGGTAATCACACTTTCTCATTCTCTATGTCTTTCTTTCTCTCTCATGTTTGGTATGTGGGTCTTCCTCTCAATTTGAGCCTCAGTCTTCGATTTGCAGATGTTTTACTTCTAAATAAGCTCACTTTATAAATATTTCGCTATATGTATGTAAATAATACATATCTACATGCCAGCAGCCTCATCAAGATATTTAATTTCCTGATTTATTTATTGATGGTGAGCTGAGCATCGCTTTGATTCGATTTACACGGTTTCGGCAGGGTGCAAAATTTCCGGGCGAAGTACGAGAATTTATGGCGAAATACGAACTTTTTGAATCGGGGTTAGAGAATTCCTTATACTGTGTAGCCAGTATCCTACACTCTGGTCTCAAGTAAATAACACAAGACACAAATGTTTCACATTTCATTTCGGGGCTTTCATTTGGGTTCTAAGATATACACTGCAACATAACAACAATAACAAACGCGTAACAAGATATCCTTTAAAAGCAACAGCAACAAAAACCTTTACCTTTGCGGATTAAATCTTAATCCTTGTATATCAATCTTAACCTTAGCTTTTGGGGGGCAGGATGAACCAATAGGATCGTACTCTTGTTTCCTACAGAGGTTACTGATTAGGTTTAGGTTTTTATACCATCTTGAATTCTTTCGTCTAAAAAGAAGGAAAAGATCTACAGGATCGCAAACCACAAACATTATCCGATGTGGGAGAAACCTTGAATTTATTCAAGATAAGTTTTTCAGGTCTTTACCGGAGAACCGAATAGCCACACATTTACATATTTGAGTAAAATTTAATAAACGAGGTTTTAATTTAATTGAGAGGTTTTCAATGCATTCTAGATCACTTTCCGTTGACAAAAATACTTAAATGTTTTTCTTCTTTTAGTTTTATTATTTTTTTCTTTTCAGTCAGGTATTATTCTTTTGATAACTTCCGGTAACTCTTGGATGTAATGACGTTAAACGTGGCGGTTTTTAATTGATATTCACAAAATAAAAAACTAACATGCAATAACGAAATACGATAATCATAACAATTAGTCATGTTGGTTCCTTCCTTTGTGTTGTATGAATTGTCATTGCCAAGCGTTTATTTGACCATTTGATCACTAGATTTCATTGCATGCACTTATTCCGGTAACTATTTAATAAGTGTTTACCATACAAAAATTATTGACCATGGTCAGAATATAACGCACTTGGCCTTGGTTAATACTTGATTACAAACAGGGTTGCCTCACTTCTACCTCCGCCCTTTCTGAAGCGCTCACTCTCATAATATTGAGTACCAGCATGTTTAGATACTCGCGTATAATTTAATGCAATTACGTGGTACAAGCGGAAATGTTTATTATAATTATTTCCGAATGTCAGGGAGGAACCGAACGTGACATCATATTGGAAAATAAATCACGGAAAATAATCAATTAGATCGTTACTTCAAGGTAATTTCTTTTATGTTTTGAAAGTGAAATGAAAGAGGGAAAGATAGATAAATATATCCAATAACATTTTATTTAATTATTATTATCACAAATGACGTTATTTTATTTATAGGAAAAAATAATTTCACATAATTATTATTCATTGAACATTTATATTTTTCAAGAATAACAGATAGTTAAAAACTAACATAAATTAAATAAAAAAAGATTTTTCTCGTAAACAATGCCATAAAAATATTTTTTACTTTTACTTTTACCCGAACGCAGTGAAGTACCGTACAATTTTTTTTTATTTTATTTCATATTATTTTAATTTCATTTATTTTTATTTCTAATATTTGTTTTAGTCCACAGAAGAATTTCCGAAAATAGAAATTATTATTAAATTCTCTTCAAAATTTATTAGTTTTTCACATATTATTTTTTTTACACTTAATTTTTTTCAATTCTTTAGAAATTTAAAAAATAAAGAACACTTCGAAAAACATTGGAAAGACATTAATTAATTTCTTTTGAAGAAGATACGTGGGAACTTTTGAAAAAAAAACAACTTGAGAGCTTTAAATATCTAGAGAAGTCGTTTTTTCATCTAAAGCAAATTTCCTTGCGTGTGATTAAATTTTGAAAAGAGAAACTAAAAAAACAATTTACCTGCGGAATGTATAAAAAAAAATTAAACCAAAATTTTATAAATGAAAACACCAGAATATTTTAAATTAAGCTACTCATAAATTATGAGTAGAAAAATATCAATAGAAAATCCGAACAATTTTAGTGAATACATTGCATAACAATTCTCTGTGGAAATATTATAAAACGTAAATAACAAAACGCAATGGACACACAGTGCTTTCCATGAACTAATGAAATATAAATATAATAGATAAAGAAATAACACCTATAACTTCATATAAATCGATATTCTTTACAACCAATACTGATGTATTGCATCCTGCGAATTCAGCATCCGGCGCTCTCAACTGCATGACTGTTTTAAAGCTTTGTTCTTACGGCGGGAAAAAGGGAAAAGGGTAAAGGGCAAAGGGAAAGCACGTGCAGCAATGCAGATCACAAGATACATTCGATTATTTAAATTCGAAGAAAATTGGCTTGATATAAGATATTACTCGATATAAGATATTACTCAAGTGAGCAAAAGAATTATACAAATTATTAAACCAAAGAATATTCTCAACTCCAAAATTCTTTTTAGACTTTAAGAAATTGTATTAAAGCAAATTGAGGAGTCAATACTGGATATATACAATTATTGCTTATATAATTTATCTCAGCTTCTTTCATTGTTGTTATTGTTGTTGTCGCCTATCGAACTGCATTCCCAATCTGATTCCTAATAGGATTCACCGATCGTTCTCTATTGTTCGTTTAGAGTTCTTGCCTTCTTGAAATGCACCGCATAGCACGCTATGCTAGAGGCACGTGCACGTATATGTTTACTATAAATTGAATTTTTTAAATTTTTCTTACTGTTGCGAGTCGTGTTCTTCTATCGCGGTAACAGCGTTGCTCCGAAAATGAATGATATTTGTAGAGAGTTGTTGGGGCTAATGGTATTGACTAAAATTCTTGTAAAAATAACGTATAGTTTCCTTTGTTTATAAAAATCTAAAATAGAAGAAAATTATCGTAATCTTTTTTCATTTGGAGCAAAATGATTGAAAGTATTAACGAAATTCTTTTAATTAAAAAGCGCATGTATGTCATTATTTACATTATTTACATTATTTACATAGAAATAGAAAGTTATTTAAACGCTCGTCGTTGCTCCTCACTCCATCAAGGATTCGAACAGTCCAAATTTTCAATATTCTTCACGCTATTTATTCACCCGCCGATTGTTTGTTTACCGAACCTGTCACCACGAATTTGTTCACCATACATTGGAGAGTTGACATTGAAGAAGAGTTATATAAAACCTTGTTATTAAAACTTTATTATATATTACTATAATGCCTTCCTCTTACACTTCGCTCTCATTCTTAGCCGCTTTTAATGACCATCGATGAATCAATGCAGTATTAAAATTGTTCGCATCTTCTGCCTTTTTATTCTTAGGTAATTACTAAACATACACATACAATTGCTTTAATACAAACATATAAAAATAATTCTTTGCATTTGTATTTGTTTTTCTCTGCATTCGCTTAAATGTCATTCGGAGGAAAAGTGAAAAGTTCGCCATTGCGCCATTCCTGTTTCAGTAAAGAAAACTATTCTAAGTATTATCAAATATACTTAGTGACCCAATTCTAGCTGTCTTTTCTTCTTATTTGTGGAATCTTTGTGTTTTACATCTTTGTTGTTTGTCATTCCACCCACTCTTTCGTACATAATTTCTTCCGCATTTATTCGGTGTCAGTTAAGCAACTTTCACCCACAGCGATGACAAAAGCCACACACACACGTTTATACAAAAATGTACACGCATACATTAAAATAGCGTAGGAATTAATTAATTAAGTAATTAATAATTGATTTGCATTAAAACGCATTCTACGAATATAAAAATATTTAATGCAAATTCTGTTAGAAATTTAGGAAATCTATGAAAATTGCTTCTTTGAGTCTGTCCGTTTTTCTGTTTTATTTTTCAATTCATCTATTTTTATAGCCGTATACTCTTTATATATATTATATACTATCTATTCTTCTCTTTTTGAATCGTCTTAATCATCATCATCATCATTAAATTTTGCCATTTTTTGTAAGTGATGCAATCTTTTGGAAAAAATGTAGCGGTTGGTCAAATTTTTCAATAATTTCACAAAAAAGATCCGATGTTTTTTGATTTTTTTAATCGGGATGCATCAAAATGGATCGATTTATCAGTCAGGATTAATCAAAATGGATCAATTTGACAGATAAAGTGGATTCGGCATATAATATTTCTTGTCTTAACGGCATCGCTAATATCGAATATTATTTATTTCTTTATGAAATTTGTTTTCTTCCTTAGTTTCTTTATATAAAATTCATTTCCTCTTTGTTTGAAATCTTATCAGTACTAAAAGGGTTTTAAAATTAATACTAATTCTCTCTCCCTTCTCATTTCCAGGAATCCAAGAGTGTAGTTCATACTCTCTTTGTATAATACTCATTTTCGCTCTATGTAAGACTCTTGATCTCATCCTTTCTAATTGTATTAAGTGCAGTTTTGTTCTCTTTTTAATTGATATGTATGAAAGCGAATAGAATTGTTTAAAATTTATCTTCTCTTTATCTGTTTGCTTTTATTCGTTTCTATAAAATGCAAAAGAATACTAGGTGGTAGTGGATATATTGCACATTTTGCTCATTGAGGCTAATTTTACTTCTCCGTTCTCATTTTTCTCTATATCTTTCTCTCTCTCGTTCCCTGTCATTAAAGAGACCACATAGAATTTCTCAATTCCCACGGAAACACCATGACGAAAACAGACCATCAAAAAGTTTTTTTAAGTGCGAAAACCGTTTTAAAATTATTCATACGGACAATTTTATTCTAAATATCAATAAAAGAGCTTGCAGTCCACTGGGACACACCGGGTACAAGTGTCGGTGTGATCAGAGTAAATGCCCGTGCTGTTACCGTTGGCGTTGCCAAATGTCAGTCGCTATCTATTCAGTCAATCTGACAATTGCTTTGAGAGCGAACGCAAAATTCGGTTTTCTGCTGAAAAAAGTGCATTTCAAAGCAAACTAATAAAACGATCAATTGATTTAATTTATTTTAATTACAAATATTGAAAATAAAAATTTAATAAAAACAAAATTCTATTGAAAAAAAATTATAATAAAATCCGTGGAAATTTCTGTAAATAATTTCTAATAATAATTTTAATAATTTCGTAATAATATTTTTAATAAAAGTGGACGTTGCACAATATTATCGAAAATGTGGTAGAATTGTTTATAACTTTTTATTGGTGCTGATTGCTTTTTTAAGAAAAGAAAATGTATATCACAAATATTATTTCAATATTTATTAGTAATTATTTCATTTCGTTGTATAATTACTTTGTTTTAAATATTTCGTTCATTTTTCTTTTTGAAATGAAACGAGCCGACTCCAGCCTGGTCGAAGCTTATACACCCTACACCCGTGGTATTATTTTATATGTTGATTCTAAAAATCGTCGGGCGGTGCACGCCCATTTTAATGCTATATTACCATTTTCTAATGTTAATTTAAGTCTAACAACTTATTTGCAACGCGACTCTTCTCAATAAAGGATATGGTATAGCATAATATTAGCTAGTCCATGACTATTTATGGGTGGACGTATAATGTCCAACACTGGCAGACAGTGAGGGAGGGCTAAATCGGCGAGGATATGATTCTGAACTAGAAAATATATATAGTTTTCCATATCCAACACTCTTCCTTTAATTAGTTACAAACGGAGAAACAAACACCTTCGCCCTTTATGTGTAGGGTTAGGAAAATGCGTGATGGTGTGTATGAAAAAATTCTTTTTTTGGCTAAGAGCCAATATTATTTTATAAATTTCCCTCCTTTCTAGTTCTATTTCCACTTCTTCTTCGATGACCTAAAAAGTGTTTGTGTATTTTCCTGGTTCTAAAAATGGACCTACCTTATATTCTTACTCATGCTTTTCAATTCTTCAAAATTGTCCAAAAGGAATTATCCATCGTCTGCGTTTTTTAAAATTTTTTCTTTTTGTTATAAAATCAATTCTGAGTTCCAACATTTTTATTTGCCGATATTTAATTAAAATTTAGAAATGCTTTTTATTTCTTTAACAAAAGCAATGCTTATATTTTTTTAATATAAAGACATTAAAGATAATCAATTCCTTTTAAAAAAATTAATTCGATCCTTCGACTCCTTAAACAATTTTTAAAAAGTTTTGAAGAAGGATAATAAAAAAGTGTATTTTAAATACAATTAATCACATTCCATTTTTAGCTAATGATAAAATTTCTGAACATTTAATTTGTTTTTTTAACTTTATTCTCCAAGGGCAATATCATCAGTTTACGTGTTCTGAAATATGAATTTTTCTTTGAAAATTCAAATCGTTTTACATTATGAATTTGTTATTCGTTGATCTCGCATTGCTTTGTTTATTATTGTACGAAGGCATTACAGAGATTAATTAAGCCTCTCTCTCATACTTAAAACTATTACTGTGATCGTTATGCTCAGACATAATTTGATTCTCTTCGTATTCTTGTGAAATTCTAAAAGATTATTTGTTTATTAAAAATTTGTTTATTAATTTGTTTACTAATAAAATAGATCTCGGTGGACACAATAATTCAATCCGGTCTAATCAAGTGCTCACCGAGGGGTAGAGTATTCTTACTATATATACTTACTCTCCAGAATAAGAAAGAAATTCGAGATTTCTAATAATTTGCCTTTCTATGTCTTTATTGCCTTATTTTTTATTAAAATATTTGAGTTTAACATTTCATGATAGTTATCGTCGGGGACTTTCATTCTGAGGATACCAGTTAGATCATCCGAAGCCTTCATTTTTGATAATCCAATCGTGCTTGTCTTTTTGGGAATTTTTTAACACCATGTTTTGGACTTCGCAAAAAGAAGCTTTTCATAGAGAATTTATACTTCAATAGCCTCACATTTCGAAGTTTCTGGATGGATCGTTGCTTAATCGTTAGATCAAGGATTCAGTCAATTGTGTCTATTCTAAAATTATTATATTATAATATATAGTATTTCATTTTATATAGAAAACATCAGAGAATTATTTTTGTTTCTTGTATTGAGAAATTTTCGAGAGGTCAGAAATATTAGCTTTTTATCGAAAATTTCTATAAATAAATTTTGTTATTAATTTCTAATAATTATTCTATTATTTCTCTTATGCTTTCAGACTGTCCAAACTAATTGGCGACCTCAATTACCATTACCCAAAGAGGTACGAGTCCTTGAAGACAATACACATGTCAGTGACATGGAGCACCGTGAACGCTCCTCGGGACATCATAAGAAAAAGGATGTATCCTCTTTAAATGGCTCTCTAAACTCGAATATGAGTAGCGGCGGTCACGCTAAGAAATGGTCTTTTGGGAGACTTTTTCGTAAGAAAAAGGATTGTGATATTTGCTCATCATCGGAAGATGATTGCAAAAATGGATTTGTTGCACCGCCCACAACGAAATATTTACATCATCAAAATAATCAAATCAAAAAACCTTCTAGTAAATCAAAATCAAAGAGTAAAAGTAATCGTAGCAAAAAATTGATCGGAGCAGGCTTCGATCATGCGGTTATAAATCAGGATGATACACCGCCACCGGTCAAAAGGCCACCGTTGCCGCAATGTTTGGGTAATGAATTTTTCTTGCCATTTGAATCCGCAACGCCGCTCGATTCGTGCTATCAAAATTATAATCAAAAGCAACAGCCACCACCCCAATCGAATGCTGCATACTATCAAATGGAACGGCAATGTCTGCCACAGAAACCATTTAGCCGTTCCTCTAACACCGTTGATTGCAGTGGTGTTGGTGTGACGAAGCAAAGAGCTGTTGGAAAATCTCATTCATCACAACATCTAGCTTTGGGATCGTCGGGTGTGCAAAATTTGCAACGTCCTTCAAGCGAGGAGGAGTTGATCTCCTTGAATTCCTCGACGTTCTCGAAATATCGTAGTGACGAGAATATCCTCGTGAGTGATTCTGGTCAGAATGGCCAGAATCGGCGTAGTCGAGCGGCGCGTAATGAACGTTACTATAAACGTCTGTCTCGCGATAGTGAAGTCAGTCACGGTCAAATTCCTGTCATGCATGCGTCACCATCGGCGCAACGTTGGAAAACCCAGCCAATACCGCTTTCGGTGTTCGAGACGACGGCAGTGGCAAAACGCACAACATCTCACGCCGATCGGAGCTGTCCACCAAATCACTTTAAACGAAATGACTCGACCTCGGTATCGCAAAGTATAAGGAATTCAAACAGGCAGCAACATGATACGCCATACGTACAGTGGGGCAAAACTGAGAAGCAACCAAAGAATTTACAAAACTCCGTGAACAATAGCAAACGCAGCATTAGCTACGATAGTCACATCCATTTACAAAATACTCACAATAGACACACACAATCGAATCGACTTCCGCCTCCACCACCTCCTCGCGATCCGCGACGTTTGAATATCTCAGGTATTTTGTCGAATGACAGTCTTAACGAGTTACGGCCCATTTCCTATGCCTTTGATTCGAATACAACTCCAATACTTTCAGCCGCAGGACGGTGTGCCTCAGACGACAAAGTCTGGCAATCCCAAACACCGTTGTACCAAAGCGCACAATCTCTCAACATGAACTTAAACAATGCTTATCAAAATCAAACGGCATCGCGTCGTCGGTTTACCACACGTGCCGATCGTGACCTTCAACCTGGAAAAAGGTCAATGCCAAATGGTATTGAGATGCATTACGGATACATCGCAGATGGGCTGCCACGCTCACGGAAACCAATACATTTGCTCGACTATAATGAAAATATTATAGAAGACTTCACTCAAACGCTACCTTCTTCTGGAATTGTGCGTACCACTAAGAGTGGACTGCCTTCTGATGTGGGAATACGTCAAAACAATGATTTTGAGAAGGATTTCGTTGATGGGAAACCACATCAATTTCTTTGCAATGAGGATACGCATTTAAAGAACATGAAAGAATATTCTGCTAGATCGCCTCTACATAAACCACGATCCGCTTCATCATCGCGCATTGCCGACTTACGCGTCAATCCATGTCCGGTGTATTCTGAAGTGCGTAAGAGCACACGAAGAGGAGCTCAGTCAGCCGCAGAGAAGGTTGATCAAGAAAGAGCAATTTATCCTTCCGGTTTAGATGAAGTTGACAATGTCGTTTGCGGAAGTTTGCATATTAAGCCTTCCACTGATGTGGCCAATAATTTTGTCGAAATACGTCGAAAGGTAGACAACAAATCGCATTCTATGCCAAATCATTATCAGCGTCATTCAGGCGGTGATATACCAGTCAGATCTAATAAATACGAGGAATACGTGGTTGAGAAACGGGAAAAATACGAGAATCCATTATACCGCCAGCGAGAATCTTCAATACGCGATATATCTGCTCTACCGCTCAAAGCTTCCTCCCAGCCAGCAGAAACGGTTTATCAAAACCACAAGAAGCCTGCTAACTTGGAGGAAGCTATAGACGAGTTAGAAGCCATATACAAATCCCTTCATCTCGGTAAAGAATCGACCGTACTGTGTAAAGAACGTGTCCCTACCCCGGGTGATTTCGAGAAGTTCGTTTTGACACGGGCGGACTCTTACGATGATGAAGATTCTCCTGCTGGTGAACCGGATCCCGTACGTGATGATGCCGCTTATCGAAGTATAAAATTGGTAAATCTTCAACATAAAGCTCCCGAGAAACAGCCACCATTTGGTATACCCCTTGGTCCAATTGTACCATCGTCGCATAGTGATTATTTGCACGTGACGCCTGACTCGGAAAAGAAAAAAGTTATTCAGGTTCCAAAAAAGGTTCCCGACATTGTGAAGGATGATTTAGCTGTGCGCGCTCTGCGAAAGGACGATCCGAAGTGTAAGCAACAATTTGCTTATCCGGCAATGTCGTTACCGAAAAAAAATCGTGCTTCACGAACACAATCTGCCAATATATACGCTCTGATCCAACGCGATGCAGCCAAACCATCGGGGGGCGATTTATATTCTCACATGGATCTGACGAAAGGCTTTGAACGTTTCAGCAGCTTGACTAATTTACAGAATGACGGTCCTGACGACATACCATCCACTCTAAAGCTGTTACGAGAGTTGAAGGAACAAGAAGCCATACAAGATATGCCCCGAAAAATTCAGGTACCCTTCCGGCATCCTAAACAAGTCGGAGCCATTTGTCAGTTGCCAGAGAAACTAACAAAAATTGGAGTGACAACACCGAGTAAACCTATTCCTCTACCACGCTCAACTATAACTCCTGAACCGACAAAAGCTAGTCACCAATTGGAAGATGCTTTAAACCAAATTGCAAGGGATGCCCAGGAGAGCAGTGCCAGGTTAAGTAAAGAGTTGAGCGAGCTCCGTAAAGAGGCACTAATAACCTCCTCGCGGGTTAAAGCCGAAAAGGAAAATACTGAGACTAAAACCGAGCAGAAATTACTAAATATAGAGTCTAACATCGAGAAAGCGAATGACCCTGTCCTCGATGGCCGAAATAATGGCCCTCGTGTGAAGACACGTAAATTGCACAAAGAAGGAAATCTTATCAAAACCATCGATCAAGTCTCGGAAGCTGCGAATGCAGTTTGCGATAAAATATTAAATGATATCGGCAACACCGAACCACCCGCTATTACGCCGGCACCAAGGGTCTTAGAAAGCGTGTCTATGGCTTCGGAGGAATCCCTTGTGATTCCAACTTTATTAAAAAATTTAAGCTCAGTAAAATCGAAACAAATTGAAGAAATAGCCAGCCGGTGCATGCGTCAAATTAGCGAACTGAACGAAACTGCTATGACTGCTGGCGATATTGGCGAGGGAGGAAATGTTTGTAATGAGGCCAATGCTGAACGGAGCGTATCATTGACTAAAGCTCATGCAAATCTTACTTCTCCCTTTGCAGAGAAATCGCTACAGGGAAAATCAGCAAAAGATCCGTCGCGGCAGATCGAGGAAATCGATGAAATAATACGAGAGTGCGAGGCTCAAGCACGCACCGCAGCGGGTGGCGATTATGGGCAGATCAGACAAACAGGATCAGCACAATTGATCAATGATGCGATGGTCGCGTCGACTCGACCATCTTCTAGTCGCCGTAGCGATAGCAGTCATCACTCTGTCCCGAATAAAGCAATACCACCGAAAGCCATCGCATCGTCATTCTCGTCATCTAGTGATTGCTTAGCTAAGTCATCGAGTCCTTCAGCCAATCGCGAGCAGTCATCGAGTATTACATCGTTTCACCCTTACTCGTCAAGTGATTATGTAAAATCATCCAATAGTGAATACCATGCACCAAGCACTGATCCCTTAAACACCTTCAGCACTACCTCTTACGACGCACAAACAGCAAGCGCTACGTCCAATCATACAACCACTAGCACGTTTAGCTATTCGCCATCACCGCCACTAAATCTGACTCCGGTAGATGCACAAACATCGACCAGCGGAAATGGTGGATGGGAGTCCGCAAGTGGTTGCGAACGTTCTTCATCTCCATTGCAATATAACTCCTCGGAAGAATTAGCAATGATTTTTGGAATTAAAGAGAAACCAAAACTGTTACAACAACGTCGTCGCAAGTCACAACAAAAGAAGCAGCAGCAACAACAACAACAGCAGCAGCAGCTGCAGCTGCATCCACTGATACATGCAGGTAATAATGTTGGCCTGATTGCATCCATGTCATCACAATCAACTAATCATGCATCGTCGTTTGCCTGTAATACGCCTGAAGCTCACAAACTCACTAACCCCCATGACGCCTGCGATGTTATTGATTTTATGAATGTTACCGTTACCGCTACCGTTGCTACCGCCACTACTACCATCACCTTTACTACCAGTAATACTACTCTTACCACCACCACCACCACCCCATCCCCTAACGGTTCACCCAGTAGCTCTAAACTAGATACGATATCCGAAACAGTCCCACAGGGTGATCGACGTCACTCTCATACGCGTTGCGACGATATAGATGTGTTTGCATTATCGCCCAATTTTAACAAGATTTATGCAAGTAAGATAAGAATTATATTAGATCAGATAACTGCCGACGATGACGAGAATTTGCCTTTTGTAAATCAAAACAATGAAAATCAGAAACCAGAAATAGTTTCATCTAAAACGCAGCTCGAAGAAGAATCATCTTCGAATCCAGATTCGGGAAATGTTAGTTTAGCGGACTATCCACTCTTTGGCAGTAATACAAATGTTTGTCAGCAACACATGCAGACCATTTACAAAGCTCGTTTTGAGGTTAGGAATAGTTTTTTAAATGAGGTTCATATCCCGCACGCAAAGACCGAAATATCTCAAAGTAAGGCAGACGAATTTCCATCATCGTCGACTGATGGGGACGTAAAAGAGAATTTGAAAGAGGAAGGGAGTGAGAATTCCGAGAATGAGACAAATTTAGACGAAGGAGAGAATGGAAAGGAATTCATTATAGATGTAAATTTGGATAGACTAAGAAATGAAGATCTAGTTGAGATTTCGAATAAGTGCGATACTCAAGGAGAGAATACTCTCCTTTCAGATACAAATTTAACTACCATCCAACCAACCGAAGACGAAGATTTAAATGAGATAAAAGCAAAACGAAAAAATAGCATCGTTTATGAGACACCAAAACTAGAAATGAATATTTCGGAAATACGTATTATGAATTGTAACGTAAATGAAATTTCAGGTGAAAATAATAATAATGATGTTAATTTTAATAATAATAATGATAATGATAATGATAATAATGGCAATGTCGACGATCATGTGCTAGAGAACGAGTCGGAAAACCTATCAGATCTACCTTTACATTGTTCAACAAATCAACGACGGCATCGACGACAACAACAACAACAACAGATGTCGAATGCATCATCACCGTTATTACAGTTAGCCCGAAATGATACCGATCCATTAATCAATGAACAATCATCAATATTATGCCCCTTCAATTCATGGCAATCGGATCAAATGGACAAAAGACAATCAAGTCTATTATCATATGATGATGAACAACAACAACGACAACAACAACAGCGGCAACAACCACAACATCACCAACGGGAGAATCAGTCTATGAAAGAAATCGATGAGAAACCGACTAGTTCGAAAGCTTTAACAATGCTCGGTGAAAATCGACGGGCGAATAGCTTGACAGTGCTTGAGCAGATGTTGGTTGCGTGTTCTCTCGGTGTGATCACGTCGAATGATATCTTCACATTATTCTTGATTATTATTGGTGTGGTCACAATAGTTGCAATTATTTTATTTTAATGGCCAAGTATTTGTTTAGTTTTCTTTTTTTTTTTTGCTGATTGTTAATGCTATTCCCATTGATGTTGTTGCAGTTATTGTACCGTTGATGTTATTAGAAGTCGTAACGTTGAGCTTTCGTTCAGTTTCACTAAATTTTTCATATTATGGAAGAACAGATTAGAGGTCGTTTACAAAAGTACAAGGAAGTGAGATAAATCTTCCTGAGCGAGATTTGACTGAGCGAATGAGAATGAGACTGGGCGAGATTTTCGACAATTGAGCACTTGGGAATTGACCAATTGAAGAAATTTAAAAGCTTTAAATACAGACTGAGCAGAATGAATTTGATGTTAGGGCAGAAATAATTAGCGTGTCATTGAATTAACAGGCTGAAAATTTGTAGTTTCGTTAAGTTCGCTCTCTGTGTTGAAGGAGCGGTTTAATGCCTGAAACAGATATACAATCACGAGATTTCAGTCGCGGCGATATGTCAAAATTCTGCATTTGACAAAGCCCACGTAGAGAGGGAGCGAGTAAATTTGTGTGAGGCCATACGTTTGATTTCAGTTTAAAAGAGAAGAGACGAACAAGACGATCGACCACGCCAGAAATAGAGAATATCGCAGACATTTCGTTGATACTGAGACAGGCAGCACCAATATTTTATTTTTTCAATTCCCATAAGAGTCTGTGCTATTTTGACATGTCACCGCACTCGAAATCGCGAAGGATTTTTTATTTGTTTTTGCATAAATCGTAGAATCAGTCCGGAAATTGGGGTTGCCAATTTCACGCATAATAAGTAAGGAAACATTAAATGAAAGTTTCGAAGGTTTTGTTAATAAAATATAATCATGCGTTAACGTTATTTTGTACATAGTTGTGCAATAATTTTCGTAACATAATATTCATAGGTTTTATGTTATATTTAACTTCTCTTACGAGTAAACAATCTTATGAATAATGAGATAATTCAATTTCTATTTTTTAATACAATTTTTTAATAGACTTCGTCGTCAATTATGGTTTTATACTCAGCTTAGCATATTTGTTATGTGAGAAATAAGTACATATTTTTTATTTTCTAATTATCTATTTTTAAAAAGTAAATTTGCATACGACTCACAATTGCCTTTGGGATTTCACAGATATGTACCTAAAAAGAGTTCTTGAAAACTCCTAAATCTTGTGAGTTATTCCATTTAAAAAAAAACAGAGCAGAAGTGGAACTAATTGATTGTCGGAATGACTGAAGGAGAAATTGTCAAACTTAATGAAATGAACGAAATAAATGTTTGGTTTAATATTTAAGAGAAATCTATGTTATTTGATGTAATGAATATTGAGAGCCTCATTACGTTTAATTAAAATATGCTCGATTATTTAAAATTTGTCACATAAAAACCATTTACAAGCTCTTATGAGATTTATAAGATTTTAAAAACGTTTTAATTTTAATTCTAAGTAATTTTTTCCTCCGTCAAATGAGATTTATTTTATATGTCGTATAAATACAATTTGATATTTATCATTATGGATTAATTATCATTGACTGCTTTATATTCTTCTATACAATTCCATTCCACGAGTAATTTTAAGAATTTCTTATTTAAGTTCGTTTTTTTTGTAGTTGCTTGAACCATAGAGTAAGAAATAACAAGAGTCTGAATCACTCAATATCGCTTTATTACCCAATTTGAAGCGGTCGGTCGGGATGCTGAACGAAGTAAGAATTGAGTAAAAATACGATTGCCAAACGAGACGGCCGAATTTAATTCTTCGTGGCGCTCTTTGTATTCACTTTATTATTACTTGTTTGTTATTGCTTTGATTATCAGATTGTTATTAGATGGACGATTTATGCTTGTGTGCGTATGAATTACGCGTGAGCGAATGCCTTTTGACGATGGAAAATGTTATCGCTTTCTCACCTTGTCTGCTTCAAATAAATGGTCATAATGCGTAAAACAATATTTCTAGTATGCGGGTGAGAGAGGAATTTACAAAACAAATTCTTCGTTGCCAAACAAGAGCAGTTTTTTCTTCGTGTGCTCTTCGTTTCACTTTCTTGTTTCTCATTTGTTATTATTTTGCTTATTATATTATTAATAGATGGACAAATTATACTTGTGTGTGTGTGTGTGAATTACGCATTGTGAATGCTTATTGTTGTGTGAAAAGTACATATGGAACGGCCATTTCACTCTTTCTGCATGAAATAAATGGCAATAATACATACAACAACATTCTCGCTCATCAGCGCGATTGCGAAAATAATTTGCAAAATAAATTCTGAATTTTGAATTTTTCCGTATGAACGAGGAATCGCAAGGCGCAAGGCGTCGCGAAAGTATGCTATGGAGCGAGCAGCGCCGCTTTTTGTAGTTAAAAAAATGTAGAGTGACTTATTCCTCATACCTTTAAAAGCAGAAGACATATGGGGGTACACTTATCCACTACAATGGCTTAGATTGTTTCATTTTATATTTGCTTTTAATATTTTAATATTTTTGGATGTTTGTTATTCCTTACTACTACATATATTTGTTAGGTTTTTCAATTGCTATTAATATTTAAATTATAATTAAATATTAATTAAAATATGCAGTTTAACTACACCCAAAATACTGTTTTTTTAATATTATGGTTCTAATATTATTGCTAATATTTAGGTATATTTAGGTATATTTAGGCATATTGTTATATATTTTCTAAATTTCTTTCGCGATTTCTCAATTTCTCAATTTTATAAAATGGTAAAATCAATTAACTAAAAATTTAAAGAACCTGAACTTATTTTTTAATATAGATTATAATTTAATATTAATTAAAATTTGCAATTAAACTACACCCAAACTACTGTTTTTTAATATTATGGTTTTTAATATTATTGCTTATATTTATATTGGTATTTATTCTTTTCAAAATTTCTATCGCGAAAATATCTTCTATTTTTATTTCTATAATAGTCGCCTTGAATGGCCTTGCCGAATATCAAATCCTATCGAATTGTTACAAAAACAATTCAGAATGGAATTGATAATGTACAAAGGATATCCAAACACACTACATATGCATGCAAAATCACATTCATTGTTTACGAAAATCGCATGCAGATAAGGCATCTTTTTTCTCCAACAAAACAGAGAATGTACAAACACACGATACATGCTCACACATTGTCATCCTTGTCGAATATTTGCCGCTACAAGAACAAAACAACAGCAGTACGAAACGAAGTCTCTGAGAAACACTATGGACAATGAAATAAATGGATGAGAAGAGAATAGCAAATGAAAGCACTCACTAATGAGTGAAAATGGTATCTGTTATTGGATCGCACGAAGAAAAATTTGCTTGTACCAGATTCGGACTCTTGTTATTTCTTACTCTATGCTTGAACCAACTTTTTTTCATTCCATAACACTCAATCGTTCGTGCCAATGCGTTTGTTTTAACAATTATTATATCTTATAACAATACAATAATACAACAACAACAACAACTAATACGTAATAATAGAATATGTTTAGTATTTAGAACTTTTTATTTATTTATTTCTGATTAATCAAATGATGAATTTGTATTTCTTTTTACAGATGAAACATTAGTTTAAAAACGATCGTATTTTAGTTTTTAGTTTTTCTGAAAGCAAGTGATTATAAGTTGAGAATATATAGCTTTTAATTTAATCTTTATCATGATTTTTATCGAAAAACTTTGTTGGTAGAATTTTATGATCATCTAATTTTATCGTTTCGAATTTTGTTTATCGATATTTATCGATTATGCTTTTTTAAGGCATTTAATAAAACTTGTTTCAATTTGATTTTATTGTATATGAACGAATATAAAAAATAAGGTTTTTTAGTTTATAAATTTAATTAGAAATATCGTTGTGGTTTTATTAATTTTAATAAATTAATTTTGATGAAATTTTTAATTCTTGATTTAGTTTTTCCTCGCTATGATATAGAAAACATTCGAGTTGTTTTCCAATGATTTTACGAAAATAAATTTAAGAAAAATAAGTGATGGGTTCATGTTGTGCCAAGGTGAAGAAGACCAGTATAAGATGTCCTTTTTGAACGTTGATAAATTGCCTAATTGATATCAATTCTATCGAAGTGTTTTTGTTTGAAATACTATCGTTTAGAAATTATTTATAAATTCAAAAGAAAAATACTCATAGAATGCCCGAGCTCTTTTATATTTTTGGAGAAAAAAATCTAACACAGAGTTCGTGATTTCCATCATGCATGACTTTCTCTTGGCTCCTACCATCGCTGTTTATCTCGGTTTCTTTTTTGCGAGAAATATTTTCGTATTTATTTTCGATTCTTTTCATTATCGCCACTTTTATCTATTTTTTGTTCCTATGATAGAATTTCTATTTGTATCTATGGCTTTTTTTAAGAAAAATTTGCTGCATCATCCTCATAAACGTTTGGATTTGAAATTTGTTTTTGTTTCTAGTTTGTAAGATAAATGTATTTGGAATTTTGAATGCGACATAAAATAAATACAAAACTGCATTTTTTATTGTTTATTATTCTGTCTGTCTTCCGCTGTTTTTGTACTAACTAACAAAGTGTTGCATTGTTAAATACGGAGAGAATGTGTGTATGTGATTTGCATCTGTATATATCGAAAATGTATCGAAAATATTTTATCTGCAAACATCGTTAACATAATCAGGTCTGTACTGTAGAAAATAAATAATCGCTCGTTTACATCCTGTGCGCATAACTGATTCGATATAAATTAAACGTGCGGGTTTTTATCTTTGCTTTTCAATCGTTCTCGTAGTTTCTGTCTCGATTCACCATCGCTTGAAATTGGTAGACTGGAAACTACTGCTGATGGTTTGTGTCACAGCTTTTATATCAGCGAGGTGTGTTTAGTTGACAGATTTCGAAAAACCAACGAGCGATTCCAACACCCCCACATAAATTCGTCGTAAATTCGTTTTAATTTCATTTTCAGTTCGCACGAAATTCTCTTTTTGTTTCCAATTGCAAATGAGACCACAATTACGTTTTTTGTTGTAATTTTAAAATGGAAAAATCGCACTTTTAATTGACCAAATTTCTTTTTGAACTGGAGTGTCTCGCTTTCAATTAAACTAATCTCATTTCCATGTGGGATATCTCATTTTTATATGAAAAATCTCATTTCCAATTGACTAAATCTGGTTTTAAAGTGGAATATCTCATTTCAATTGATGTAATCTCATTTACATTTGTTTTATTCTCGATTCCACATTGAAAATCTCATTTGACGTATTCGCTTGTACACAAAAAAATTATAGTCATTTAAAAAATGATAGGAGTTTGCAGGATTTAGGACCATTTATAGCTTTCTTCAATTTTATATTTGTGTAATTTTCAAATTAATATGAAATGTATCTCGGCATAAATTGTTTGTTTTTATTGAACGGACATTAAATTTTGCCCGCTCGTTATTGTCGTACATACATACACATGCACACACAAGCAGACATTCATAGAAATCGACTGGAGAAGTTCATAGAACTCGTCGTCTGTGACACATTCGCTCATTAACACGATTTGCGCGTGTTTAAAGAAATTTTTAGGAAGGGTTGGCGCAACATGGCGGAGGTCAATCAACTGCCGGCATGGGAGAAATTTTTTTTCTTGATTTTGAGGATATTTTGTAAAAAACTTAAGTCATATTTCATAAAGTTTCTACGAACTTTGAACTCCGCGACAGTTCTTTATATTACATTTATGAAGAATTGATATATTTCGGTTGTTTTGGCTAAAAGAGAAAATTCGATTGATTAATTATAGAATACGGAGGCGTTATAACGCCAATGAAGTCACCCTGAGTGCAATCGTTTCCTGTTTTTTGCCCCAAAGTTATAAAATTCATTCTTACAAAATTCATTTTTTATTTCTTTAATTTTTGACTTTTGCTAAAGTTATTAATCTCAAATAATGGAAAGAAAAGAGTGAATAGAAAAGAGGACAGAAAGGCTTTGTGACAAAATTATGTGATTTGCTCTTTTTTCTTTGCTTATTGCTAACAGATCTTTTATTTCCTGCTTTTTTCATGTCATTTATTTTTACGTTTTAGACAAGATTTTCTAAATTCACTTAACCTCAATTCTTTCTTGAGAGGTCCTGCATTGGCTTCACGGCGAATGCTTTATGCTTACGTTGCAGAAATCGTGAAAAACAGGAAGTACTTCTTTTACACTGAATGCAATATCCAAACAAAACATACCCACCTATCCATCTGCGTTTATATGGATTATTCTGCCTTTCCCTTTGGGATCGTTTGTTACCTTAATTCATGGGAGCATTAACTGATTAAAATTGATTTAAAGATTCAATGATTTAGTCACATAATTGATAATAAGTTAATTACATAATGATTAGTTATGGACATTTGAGATTCAAATGGTTTGAAACTGGGAGAACTGATAACTCACGTAGTTTACGAGTATAGATATTTCAGCTTTAATTTTAAAATTATAAATATAAATTCGTATTCTTTTATTTTCTTCGACTGGCTTTTATTCCGCGTCCACGGGAATTGGTGCTATTTCTCTATAAAACCTCTCGACTGTTTTACCCCCTTTTTCTAATTTTATTTTAGATTTGAAAACTGTCGCATCTTTGAAGCTTTGGGCTAATCAACTTTATAAGCTATAAATTCTATGAATAATCCGGTTCCGACCACAAATAGAATACTCCTAATACAAAGAGTCTCCTTTTCATCCTCTAACTAGGATGATTTGAAAATACTGAATATACGTTTTCTATATTCAAGAGCGTTTGAGTCCTTTAGAATTCTGAATTTTAGTTCTTGTATATAGAAGTATAAGGTGTAATTCTTCAAATTCATAAAGATCTAACGAACATTTTACCGGAATTTTCGTTTAAAACATTATAAATATAACATTCTCAAAGAAAGTACTAATCTCCCCTGCCCCCGGAGCTGGTTTTTCTATTTAATACCACCTAACTTTCATAAAGACCTCACTTGAAGTTATCCTCTTAATTTGAAATGATTCCGTACCATAAGTCACGAAGCTTTACTATGAGAGACGAGGATTGGGCACAGAACGCAGCTCCATAAACCATCTTTTAAGCGACAGGGATGATTCCAATTTTGCCTTGCTGCTGACTCGTCATGCAGCATGTCTGCCATGCCCGCCCTCTGCCTTGCCTTTCGACGGTCCGCCCGACTGCCTGCTGATTTTCGTTAAAAGTGGTCGTTACGCGTATCGTAAGCATTAGTGCGCAGATACAAATAAAGCATGTTTTTGGGCGAAGGAAAAGCAAAAAGTATCGTAAAAAATGGATACTTGCGCGGCCATACCATATGGTGCCGCTTATTCCAATGAGCTTAAATTTTCGTGAGAATATAGAGTTAGAAAAATGTGCGAAGAGAGAGGGAGTGATATGAATTGTGAGTGTTGGTGAAAAGAGCAGAGAGCTCTTGATGGCATTGCCAGCTATGAAAATATATATGAAAATATGATTTTATTATTTCCCATAAAAAACTTTATTAAAAGCCCATATTTTTTAAAATGCAATTGTTTTCTATTCCTCTTCTCTCCTTTGCGTCACTTTAAGTCTTTCGCTCTGTTTTACCCATTCTCTTGGTAGTTACTGCGATTACATAGTAAACATTTTAGCCGCTTTTTGTATAAGTTCTCTTCCAACTATTGAAAGTAATTTTCTTGTTATCTTCGTCTTTATCCTCATCTGGTTTCGTTCTCCCTTTTGTGGTATTGCGAACATACATAGACATTAGTGTACTTAAAAACCTGTCGGCGGTTTTGCGGTACCAGTGCAGAGAACCTTCTTTGGCCCCTGAAGCTTTTTGGCCAACTTCGCAATCAGTTGCCGTTTAGGAGTTGCCGTAGTCGCGACGAAGGTATTGTGTCGTCCGGATAATTTAGGAGAAACGTCAGCATATTAGTTTTTAATATCTAAAATATAATGAAAAAATTAAAGTTGGAAAACAAAAAATAAAGAGCATTAATAAAATAGAAAATAAAATTTCTAAAGTTTCAACCTATAATGTTCTATAAAATCTGTTGTGCTTTTTTTCTAGGGCTGAGGTTTTTATTCGCAATAAAAGAAAAATAAAAAAAACAACTGTGCTGAAATGAAGAAGAGAATATAAAAGACTAAGCTGACCAAAGTATAAAGAAGTGTGCTAATTTTGAGGTGATTTTTTTTCTTGCAGATTTTAAAAAAAGTATAAAAGAATTTCTTCTGAATCTGTTTCTTTTTGTGCAAAATGCATAAATATTTCTTTGAATAGTCCGCGTTTTATGACCACGTCTTCTTCAGTTATAATTCAAAAAAATTCTATTGAGAATCAGAAATGTTGCAAATTTTTCAGAAAACATTATCTAAAATTCAGAAATTGACGCTTGTAATTCAAAGAGAAATTCAGAAATCTATGATTGTTTTTTAGAAAACACCTAATGAAATTCTAAATATTTAATATTCAGAAAACGTAAAGTTAAATTTAAATAGGTGGCATTTTATTTCAGAAAATATCAATTAAATTTTAGATAAAGACACTTGTAATCCAGAAATCCTCACCCGAAATTTAGATATCGTCGGATCAGAAAAACTTCAATTGTATTTCAGAAAAACTAGAATGCATAAACGGATAGTTGTCGTTCTGGAAACTGATCTAAAATTCAGAAATTCCCAGTTGTAATTTAAAAAACTTTAATTAATATCTACATATACATAATTTTAATTCAATTAGAATTCAGAAAACTTCAATCGAATTTCAGTAAACCTTAATTGAGAATCAGAAATCGGCGTTTCCGATTGAGGTAGGAGTCATTGGAATGAACGAAATTTCGAACTAAATTTCAGAAATTATTAGATAAAAACCAGAGAAGTTTGAATTTGAATGTAATCTCTCCCTTGCAGTTTTTTCACCCATAAATCCTTGCCCTCTTCCTTTTTGCAATGTAACTATTATCCATCAAAAATTGGCTCCGATATCTTTAGGAAACCCTATATAGATATCAGACATTTTAATCAGCGCAACTTTTCACTTCGAAAATTTTCCACTTTTTAAATCGTATCTTAAAGAATCCTATATAACGTACCCTAGTCTGTGCGACTTCCGGATTTCGATGATTCCCATTAAAAGCAACTTTCTCAACGTTAATTTGTGTAAGTGTCTGGTCAAATGAGGATTTCTATAGATAAGAGTAAAGTAATTACGTGATTATTGGAAAATAGAATGATCAAATGACATTTGTAAAGCACACGTTTTTTAAAAAAATCAAAGCATACAAGCCACGATATTTTGCTTTGCTTGAATTTACAGTAATTCTTGTTACTTCTATTGTTGTTAATACATATCTAAAGGAAATAAATACTCTTGGTTTTATCTGGTCACCTAATTCTTTTACATTGTTTTTTATATTTTTTAAGCTCGAAGTCAAATTGGTCAAGAAGTCCTCGGACATATTTTCTATGAAGACTTTTTGTTTGAATCTGAAGTCAACGAAGCAGTAGGGGCGGAGAGAGGAGGGGAATATATGCATGTTTGTGTATATTTTATAGTAACGGTGCATTGGAGAAAAGTTTTAAAGGGATCACATTGAATAATATAGACTTGAATTGAATTATGTAGAGTATTGTTTGACGTTGAATAGTTGATTGAAAAGACCGTTGGTCGATGTGTTGGAGACCGGTGCGGTGCGGTGCGGTGATGAAGTAGAAGCAGAAGAGCATGAAAACGCAGATGAAGCAGTATGGTTCAAAAAATTTTTGTGCGCTTTGTTGTTGTAGTTTTGGATAGTATCGATTGAGTTCGTTTCGATTGGAGGTGGTAGAGGCGGTGCATCGAGCACCGCAAAGAGCAAGAGTGTACAAGTTTTTTATTTATTAATTTTCAATTTTGATGTTGATAGTGTCGAGTGAATAACTCAGTAATTTTTTTGCCATCACTTGAAACTTTATCAGATCCAAAATGTATGTGTTTACACACTACACTTAAAAGGTTAGGATATATTATGTTTATTCCTTCGTTTGTGACGCGTTAGGGGAGGCGACAGGTATGGGAAAGTATGTCTGCTTGTTTGTCTCTCTTTTTTGGAGAAATCGCGGTTATAGGAAAAGGGAAGATGTTTTTTATTATTATAAGCTGCTTTGTGTTTAAATCCGGATGAAAACCACGCCCACTTCTTATACCTAATGTGAATATTTCTACACGCGTATTTCACTTGCAACGTTTTTAGACGCAATTGGGCGACCAGGTTTTACTACGAATATTAAATTATTTTGTCAAAAAAAATTACATGAAATGCCCAGAAAAATTGAAGTTTATGTATTGGGGATGAATCAGTAGGTCTAGGTAGGTTTGCAGGTGTAGCGTATATACTTGCTTCGACCAGTCTGTGTTAACTTTCTTGCTTGCTTTTCATTCGAAGTGAAATAAAAGTAAAAAGCAAAATATCGTAGCAAAGTGGTTTTAACCAACCCAAATTTTATGTACATTATTTTTCAATCGAAATAGTTTGAATTTAATTTCATTTTTTTAAAGATTGTTGCTTGCTTTTAATTTTGATTGGAAATTTTTTTAGCATTAATTATTTTTGTTTTGTTCTATCTTTTTGTGTGATTTTTTCGTTATTTTTTTGTGTCAAAAATTATTAAAGCGTTATTTGTTTGTGATTTGTCTTCGTTTCGAAATGTTTCTATCCTGAATCCGCGATTGGATTAATTTATCGCGAAACTAAATTTAATTTAAATTTAATGAGTGAATGAAAAGAAATAGAAGTAAAGAAGAAGTTACGAGGAAAATATTTTGCAGTTTGTTAAGGAAATAAACTGCTTGCGTAATTAAAAAACTGCTTGTTTTTGCCAGCTACAAGAACAAATTCATAAAACAACAGTAAAAGCAATAGATTAGTTGACGACGACAACGTTTTATAATTCTCGTTGTTATTGTGTTTAACAACGTTATTACCGTTAAGAAACTTAGTGATTATTAAGTAAACTTTTTAAAGTTCTTAAAACAAAAACAAACAAAATTTTCAACAGTTGCGTCTAATCTACGTCGAGAGATACAGGTAAAATATTATTAATTCCTGTTTTAAGGGTTTAATTCTAATGAAAATTAAATTATGATTTTGGTATGGAATTCTCTCATAGTTTTGTGTGTTTTATTTTCGAAACGAAGCACATAAAGAGTATCAAATATTAAAATAATTATCTCCTTAGCATTAGTAGACTGAAATTGGACTTTCTGAATATTTCCTTATCCTCCCTGCTTTGCTCCTTCTATTTTCTTTCTTTCATCTTTCAAATTGCAAACAAAATCCATTTGGGCTTTCGGCACTCAAGGGTAGGAAATAAAAGGTGATCATCTTGTATTGAAGGTCATACGTCTATACATAAATGATTTGTTAGGTTGTAATTGTAGGGCATAAATAATTCGTCACAGTCGATTTAAATACTCTTACTCTTGTTATTCCTTTAGTAGTCTGTAGTAGTATTAGTAGGTAGTAGTCGTAGTCACCCTGCAGACAGGTGTCTTTTTTGTTTAGTTTTCTTATATATTTTCAGGCGATCTTTATTCTCTCCCCACTCTATTCTCAGTCTCCATTTTTTGTTCTGAGTGATTTGGATTCTCACTCTCCATTTGATTCAAACATGAACTTGCCAAGAGTAAAATACATTCAAAAAAGTACCAGCCAGTCAGGGAATCTTTTCTTTGAGATTCTTTTGAGACCTGAGCTTTCCCTTTTCTTCTCATATTCCTCACCGTATTTATACCTTGGTGTGTTTAACCTCTCTTTATGTTTAACCTCGTCTCAATAATTATCTTTGCTCCGTTCCGTCGCTCTGTTCGTTGATTTATAAGAAAAACTCTCTAATTTGCCTTCTCTTCTCCTTATGCTTGTCTATCACGGGCTCAGTCTGCTCCCTGTTTGTCTGGCTGCTTTTTTTGGAACTATTTACCTTTGTCTGGCTTTTGGCAATGACAGCGTTATTGGTGTTGTATGTGTTTTTTTGAGAGATGGTTTGCAAATATTGTGTTCGTTTGTTTTGTGGAGAGGTGGTGCTCTCTTTCTCTGCTCCACACAATTCATTCTCAACCAAATTAAGGTTTAGCTTTTGTTCATCTCTGTGGGGTAGTTCTTCATCGGTTTTGGTTAATTTTTCTTATTTTAATGATATGATTGATCGATTGTGAGAATGACCGCACTGAGTTTTGGTGCAGTTATCTACTACCAGCCATTGCTTAATAAAATATGCCTCAAACCACTTTCTGTCTGTCTCGTCGTCTGCTTTGTCTGCGTGATCTCTTTTTGGTCCGTTGTTTTGGTCGGGGGCATCGTGAAAACCCGATATGGTTTATAATGATAATGGGGTTAACGTTTGACTTTTGTTTTTGTTAACAGACAAGACGAATGATTGAATTTTTATTTATAAATAATGATGGTCACAGACTGAGATAGTTACTCCTATATATATATAAAGTATATAGTATCGTATTTAAAAAATAATTATTCAAATCAAACACGCGCATCTCTTTCAAATTAATCTCTTGGGAAGCTCTGCTTGACCCTGAGCAAATCATTAATCATTACGCAAAAATTAATGAGTATTGATTGAGGCGTAAAATCGTTATTATATGGTATTATGCCATCTATAGTAATTTCTTTTTTATTAAATAAATCCACGCAAGCCTTTGGAAATATTCAATAATGCCCACGAGCTATTTCAGGGAAATACGAAATTTTTTATACATTAATTCGCATTGACAGGTTTCAAATTTTTATTAAAAGAGTATGCGTAAAGATAAGATTTTCGTTATTTTTTTGTGCTAAAAATGATGACAATATCAATTCGTTTAAATTTGGAAAATACAATAGTAAATTTGAAAATATCATGGCATCAAATGATAAAGACTTATCGTCTGAAATCGTCTATCAGACCAATTAATCAAAATTACTTTATGGAAAATTCCTAAACGATATTAGCCGTATAAATGTGTCAGAAGTGTATTCGCCCATAATTTCGATTTGAACTATATTTTCATTTTATTTCAAAAAAATAAATGTCACTTTTTTTCCTTGCTTAATATAATTCATAACTACTCTTTCATTATTTTCCCTTTTGTTTTAAATGTTGAATGTCGAATGTTGCTTACGAGTTTAATTATCTTCCAGACTTAATAAATTATTCTATTAATTTTAAATTTGTGTACTGTCCTTTTAATTGCAGGTAAAATCAAATCAATGTTCTTTGCTCATTCATATCTTCATTAATTTCAATTAAATTGGCTTAGTAGCAAAAAATGCTGGTAAGTAGAAAGGCTGAGCTTTTACTTTTAATTAATATCATAAAAATTTTTTTTAAACTCTTAAAATAAAAATTTCTATACATTTACGAGATTATAAAGAAAAAAACAAAAACAGCACACCATATAGTGAATGATATGAAAGTCCATTAAAACTCAACAGATTGAAATTTAAGTTTTCAAGGACTCGAGCTTTGATGCTTGTTTTCAGTTACTTCGTGTAACCTCAGACGACAACGTCCGGCCATTTCCTATTCTGGTGATTTGTAATGAAAATTGCATTGCTTTTTGTTTACGAATGTTTTTTTTTTTGCTCTTGTGTTTCAACTCAACGACAATGATGGTCAAATGATTTTGAAGCAAATAATGTCGACTGTCGCCCATATGTCTACGATTCAGATGCTTTGGGGAGCGGTATGAGGTGGTGTTCACAAGTCCGTGCCAGTATTCCGGTTCTTCCTTTACAGAATGCCTTGGTTAATGAGTTATCAACCAGTTTTTTTTGGGATTTTGTTTTGCCACAGTCTAGTGCATGGTCGAGTCAGTCCATTAAAGAATTGTATTCAATTGGATTGGCCTTCGGCCCGTTTATGGGAGTTAATTATCGGTAGCTGAAAATGTAAAAACACATGCCATATTTGTTGTTGTTTTGCGCATTAGGCACAGTTTGGTTTCAGACGCATCCACCGAATGAAGGACATTGACGGCATATCTTTGTACACTGAAATATTATTTTGAGTTGAATTTAATAAAATCTAAGCCTTGATGAATTTCATTGGCATTTTACAAACAAACAGACAATTTTCAATATTTTTTAGTTCTTCAGTTTTAATAAATTGCTGTAAAATTAATAAAATTTTATAATTTCTTTGTGAATGAACCTGTCTAGAGATTTCCTTCAGTATATATTTTATACAAGTTTAATTGTGTGTGTAACACATATATTGAGTAATTCAAGCAAGTAAGCTTTACTATTTTTTAAAAAATTAATTTTAAATGAGAGAAGTTATCCATTCATTACCGTCACTCATTTAAACCATTCATCAATTTTTTCAACTTGATTTTAGTGAATTCATGCTTTTCTTTACTCCTAACACCTTCTCTTTCTCACCATTTCGCCTCGATCCACTCTTAGTAATTTAATTAAATTTCTTCTTGCTTGCGTTTGCTTCTCTGTTGGATTGTTTTGTCTGTCCGTTGTTTGCACTTTAAAGATATTTGTTTGTTTTCCACTCGTTATTGACTTCCTTGATTTTGATTTATGATACCACTCACTCATGGTTCAATATCGAAGACAAGCTGCCTCATTTGGGTAAATTGTTTTCGTACCATCATTCAAATGGTTCGATTTAGGTTGGTGATTGATCCTTGTGAAAGTTGGTGGCAAATGAAAAAGATGTGTCGGAGGGGCACGGGGGAAGGAGTAGAGGGAGGTCTATAAATGATAATAATTTACTTTCGTTAAAAAGTCTTCTTTCCAATACGCCTTCTCTTCACTTTTCTTCTCTTTTATTTCTACAAAATAATATTAAAACTTATTTGAAGCTTCTTATTCTGAATTTGTTAATATGTAATTATTATTATAGATCATTATATTTTCCATATATTATATATACTATCTACAGATCAAATAATTAATTTGTTATCAATATATTCATATATTTTGAAATTTAAATTTAAGTAAAAATTAATATGTTTTTGCTCAGCCTTTCAATCATAAAATTTATACAATATTTTGCAAGGAATGTAATCTCGCCCTATCTGTCTCTCTCTGGCCCCTTATTTCTCTGTTTTGCAAAACCAAAGGTTGCGACGTGTAATGTATTTACAAATATTTCACGCATGAAACAAAAAAGCGTTGTAAAGAATTGTATTCGGCGGAAAGAGCGAAATTAAAGTAACTTTTCGCTTCGTTAGTTTGCGATTGAAAATGTTTTATATGACAATTTGAAAAATGCACAGATATTGGTGTATAAATTAGATCATTACAAGTCTATCATGAAGTAAATTTTTTGGTCAAATGTAAAAGGCATGTTTTTCCAAAGCTGCTTTTTCAATAAGTTTTAGAGAATTGGCTTGTATGATTTTCAAAGTAGACGATCCTAACATTTGTTACGTGACCCCTGGTTTATCGTACTTGGCAGGAGCTCCGGACTAGCTCTGGTCTCCAGGAGGATTCTCAACCCTTCCTGTCAAGCCGAGGGGCTAACAATAAAATAAACATTTCTCGATAATAAACGACACACTACGGTCCTCCAGCTCTACACATTCCCCCCCTCGCTCACCCGCCCACCAACTCAACCAACGTAATTAGCCGGCCATTCTTTTCCCGGTTAACTCACCAATATACATTTTATTCGAATACATTAAATAATTCTCAAATATCAAAAAAAATCTGTTTTTTTAAGGGTATACTACATTATATAGATTATAATAGTAATTAACAATGAATATAATACTTAAGATATGTATATAACGCATGTAGCAGGTCCAATAAAACCAATTAACTTAATTCGCCAATCCCTGGTCTACCACATTCTTGGTGATGGCGACGATTAAGAACACATAAACGCAAAAAAAAATAAGATATAACTTCGAATGAGCTCGCTCGAAGTGCACAAGGTTATTCACCTCAACGAATGAGAAACCGATTTTACGTACCAGGGTAAGGCGTTACATTCACACGCCGGCACGTACAACAACAAAATACAACATATAGAACAACGTATATATTTAATCAATGACACGAAATAATTGGCCGCTTTAATATAAATTTTGTACTGGTTCCGGATTACAGCAACTCTTACTTTTACTCAATTAGGGCTGATGATAGTTTATGCGAAACTCGAGTCCCTTTTATCTCAGACTAAGCGTTAGCTGAGGTTATTAAACAGTACCAGCCAAATTGGGGTGAGGTGGCGAGAACATAAAGGACTTCTAACGTACCAGACTGCTTTTTAAGGTGCCACACCAGGACTTAGCTTTACCGAGCCATCTCTCGGCAAAGCTCGCAAAGATCACAAACTAATAACTCACTGATCTTAAGCTCAATAGGCATATATATAAAAAAAACACTTATCTTTCTCAGCGCGGTAGGCAGCGCTGACACCGCCTTTCACTTAGATCAGCGACCTCAATCCCGCTCGCAACACCACCTCACCGACCAGCTAACCGCGTAACCAAAAGAAAATGGTACATTTCCATTATAATCCCTAGATTATATATTTTCATTTTAAACCGATAAACTTACTTTTCTTTCCTGTTTCAGCACCAACCAAAAAGACCACACGGCAAAAACCCACCAACTACTTGCATCGGTTTCAACACTAACCTTCCAATTTTGCTGTTCTAGAACTTCAAAAAAAAAAAACCCAAATTTACCCGTTTTTTCTTAAAATTTCATTTTCTCGAAACCACAGATTTTTTTCATAATTTATTAAAAAAATTTTTTTTTTTTTTTTTACCGAAACTTCGCAGCCCGTAACTAAATCTTTGCGTGACGATTTACCACCACCACCTTTCATATATCACTACCGAATAAGAATAAAATCATTTTGGATGGGCTTTGGCTTTTCTACCGACTAAGGAAGAACAGTTAAACATATTTGCTTTGAAGAAAAAAACCTTTTTTTTTCCGCGGTGCTAGAACGGTTCTTAATCTTCGTCCAAGTACTATACTGTCGACAGGTAAGCATTAGCTGCAACAATATCAATTTCTTCTCTTTTGCATAACGGGCCGGGTCATCGCCCTGTATCACATAATCGACGCCACACTAAACCCTCAAATTTCCGGTCCTTGGAGGATTATGGTTGTACAACCACACAAATCCGACATTTTCGGTACCTTGCATCAGCCCCTATATTTCGAATTACGTATATGGATACAACTCTCTTATCCTTCTCACAACCTTAACTCTTTTTTTTTACCTCGTTTTCACCATTTCCCTCTACCACGCAAGATCACCTACAAATTTTCTTCTCCGAAGTTGAATTACCGGGGCCACACTGTCAGTATCAGTTGCCTTGGTTTGAGCTCCTCTCACTAAATCACTAGCTCCCTCTATTATCTGTTGTCCTGCCTTCTATAGTTATTCACCACAGTCTTATTCACTTTGTAGACTTTAGGCCTTACCACATCATGACACCTAAACAATGCGGGTGAATATAGACAATATTTTCATTCCACACAACATAACACTGGACTTGAACTCCCTCACAGCTCTCAACAGTGGAGGAGCCACACGAAACAAAGCTACGACGTTACGCTTCCGTCATGATGCTATCACTCTCCATGGCTTCAACCGATTGATCTTACTTCACCAGTCAATTGCTACGCTCCACGATCAGGAGCGACGAGGGAGCGCAAGGACAGTGTGTGTGCAATGAAACAGCATCCGCCCAACGCAGGCAACCGCCCACACCCTAATTCATAACTGAGCTAGCCGGGCGATTAGACGAACACCCTTATTCATCCAAGCTCATGACTAAGGCAACATTTACCGTACGAGGAACTTCTTTTGCTTGTTGTTCTTCGTCTCCTACCGTGTAGCGTGCCATTGATTTTTTTTCAGTAAAATGGATTATTGTTAAAATACGATGGAAGGAAGGGCCTTAGGAAGGACTTTTGATTGGTCAGACCAGCCAATTATTGTTTTATATCTTTTGCATTGTACACCCCCAGAGGTTTCCCGTCTAACGTCTCTAGCCGATACATATTATTTCCGACCGCTTCTACGACCCGTCCCTTCAAAAACTTCCTACAGAATTTCGAATTTATATTGCGTTTAAAGTCGCTTAACGCGAAATTTCTCCTATATATTTCTTGGCCAGGTTTGAATTTAACGGTGGACTTGCGTTGATTGTATCTTCGGGCACTGTTTGTGTACGCTGTATGCAAGTTGCTTTTTATTTTATCGCGTATTAATGATAATCTATCTTCACGATTAAGTACCGTTAATTCACTTTCGCTTATAGATTTCAACTTGCGAGCCAAAACGTAGTCAGCCCCACTAGTAAACATATTCATTCCAAACAACGCAAAAAAAGGTGTTACCCCTGTTGCTGTGTGAATAGAGCTTCTTAATGCACACTCTATTTCGGGTAAATATAGGTCCCAATCTCTTTGATCCTCTTTAAGATACGCTCGTATGGCAGCCAACACAGACTGGTTAACGCGCTCTGATGCGTTTGATTGAGGGGAATGTATCGCTGTTTTGATATGCTTAATTCCAAATTTATTGATCAATTCAGAAAATTTTTTTGAAACAAATTGATTGCCATTGTCCGTATGAATTATTTCCGGTACTCCGAACTTGAAAAATATTTCATTCTTTAGAAAACTGACCACATTTTCGGCAGTTGCTTCCTTCATAGCGTTCAAAAACATAAATTTACTGAAGTGATCTACCACAATAAATATATACGCACATCCCCTCTTGGATCTAGGATACTTTCCCAGGAAATCTATATATAGTTTTTGAAATGGGCGATCGGTTATTACCTCTCGGCCTATTTCAGTGCGAAGTTCGCGATTCGAGGATTTGGTCTCTTTGCATATGGTGCATTGGTTTATGAAATTTCGCACCTGCGTCGTCATTCCAGGCCAATAATAGAATTGTCTTAGCCTGCCTAATGTTTTAGCAATGCCTCCATGAGCAGTAATCTCAGGTACGTGAGCTTTTGCAATCAGATTAGCAGTCATAGACTCAGGAACCCATAATTTCCAATTTAATTCTGATTCGACTTTATTTTCCTCAAATTTTGTTCGCTTATACAGTCTTTCACCTTCGACTCTTAAGTCTGGCAACCGTTCAGAATTTTGATTAACCGTGTTGATTAATTCGAGATACTCAGGTGATCTAAATTCCGACATATCTAAGTCCAACAGATTATCAGTGTCTAGATCTACTTGATCCACCGAGCGAGATAGCATATCCGCTACGACATTTTCAGATCCCTTTCTATGTTCTATTTGAAAGTCAAAAGCCTGCAATTTTAACGACCACCGTGCTAGTCGCCCGCTCAAATCCTTCAGCGTCATTAGCCATTTCAGGCTAGCATGATCCGTAATAACGGTGAATGGCATCATTTCCACGTAAGGACGGAATCTTTTTATCGCCAGTACCGCCGCCAGGCATTCCTTTTCTGTTACGCTGTAATTCCTCTGGTGTTTGTTAAGCTTCTGAGAGAAGAATGCGATTGGTTTTTCATTTTTATCATTATCAACTTGAAACAGAACAGCGCCAACGCCGTTATCCGATGCATCGCATTGAATAAAAAATCTTTTTTTGAAATCTGCGTGCGTAAGTACTGGGGCTGTGATAAGTGCTCGCTTCAACTCATGAAACGCCTTTTCTGCTTCTGGAGTGATAGTAAATTTCGAGCTCTTCTTCAGCGTATCGCTCAAAGGTGCCGCGATGGTTGCAAAATCTTTAATAAACCGTCGATACCATCCAGCGGTTCCTATAAAACTGCGCACCTGGCGTTGCGATTTCGGAATAGGGATTTTCTCGATTGCTGTCACCTTATCAGGGTCCGTTCTCATTACTCCACCACCAATCACAAAGCCTAAATACTTCAGTTCCTTGTAGCAAAATTTTGATTTTTCTAACCCGATTGTCAGGTTAGCCTCTTTTAAACATTGTGCAACTTTACTTAGCATGAGCATGTGTGTTTCAAAATCAGGAGCTATTATTAATAGATCGTCTAGATAAACGAAGACATGAGATTTCATTGACTGCGGTATAACCTTATCCATCAATCGACACAAGCGCTGCGCGGCATTGCATAAGCCGAAGGGCATTACCGTAAATTGATATAGCGGACGCCCCGGCACCGTGAACGCCGTATAAGGCTTACTTGTTTCTTCCATTTCGATTTGCCAGAATGCGTACTTTAAGTCGACGCTACTAATGTAATGCGTGTAATCTATTCTACTCAGGATTCCTTCGATATTCTGTAACGGATATGCATCCTTTATCGTTTTTTCATTCAGTTTTCTTGCATCGAGACAGAAACGATTTTTCCCTGGCTTACGTACGACCGTAACGCGATTGCTCCATGGACTTTCACTTTCCTCTATTACGCCAAATATCAACATTTTGTCCACTTCTTCATAGACAATTGTTTGCACTGCTGGTGACATAGGATAATGACGTTCCTTCACTGGTATGGTACCTTCCATTAGTTGAATAGAATGTTTCTCCAACGACGTACGCCCAAGGCCCTGCTTTTCGAAGCACGAAAATTGTTTCTTCACTGTTTCTAGGATCACTTCCTGCTCGTCTGACAGTATGTGCTTGTTCTGCAAACTGTGTTGTTTTTTATCCTCTGCGCAATCTGTTTCGGTCTTGATATCTGCTACTCCAATTATGTCTGGTGCCAGCTTGAATCTATCCCAAAAATCTATACCGAGATACAAACTCTGCTCTAAACTTGGACATAAGTAAAACACAAGATTATTTGTATCTTTCTTATACCTTACTTCTAAATTAACCTTCCCAATAATAGTACTTTTATTGCCCAAGGCAGACTTTACATTGCAAAAATATGGAATTACATCTATATCTAATTCTCGTATCAGCTCTCGGCATCCTTTCCCTAGTAAGCTCACCGATGCACCGGTGTCCAGCAGTCCTCTTAACCTCTTATCACCTATCTGAATATCGGCATAAACGCGCGGATCATCATTATTTGCTTTACTTATGGCTTCCATGATACATTTTCTTGTTCGCTTACGCTGTTGATAACGGTCTCGGGCTTTTTGAACCTTCCTGGATACTTTCTGCTTTCCTAGATATTCATTATTATCAAATATGCGCTCGCGGACCTCATAGTAATTTCGAATTCTTTCCTCAATCGGTTTTCCATGGCAAGGGGTCTTGCTACTTTGATCAATGTTAACTAATTGCTGTAAAATTCGTATGTTTTTATCATCTCCAGTTTCACAACGGTTATTCTTAACATTAACGTGCTTTTGTTGACGAATTAAATCAGCATTCTCATTCATACGAGTCCTTACACGGGGTTCCGATTGGAGCATGGCTTCCCCGCCGATACCGCGCTCCCTTTCAAGTTTCCCTTGCAATTCGGGCATTTCGGCGTAATGGTGTTAGGTTTTCCGCAACGAAAACAGAAGATATTTTGTTGCGAAGACATGCAGTCCATGAATGTATGTCCAGGCTGTTGACAATTCCAACATCTCAGAAGGCGTATCATATTTTGTTGTTGCTCCGGATTGGCTTCTACAGAACTACTGGTGGTCATCTCATCAACTGATTCTGAATTCCTTTGACAACTATCATCTAAATGGCCTTCATTTACGTCCAGTGTCATTTCGTTTACTATGCGCTGATACCGTGTCATTGGTTGTAAGGCTGTTCGCAAGTCTCGCCGTTGGAAATTACGCTCCACTTCTAAGCATTCTATTCGAAGTTGTTCAACGGTGTTCACCGGCAATGCATAAACGATCCGTGCCAAATAATCTTTCAAATTTCGTTTTATTATCTTGATAATTTCCTGTTCTGGTACAAAGTAACTTAATCGCGAACGCAATTTGCCGACAGATTGAAAAAACGCGTCAACTGATTCAGTCGATTGTTGTCGTCGGTCAACCAAATCCCTCATAACTTCGAAATCTGACTGATTGGTACGATACCTTCTCATTAAAGCTTCTCGCAAGGTTTCCCAATTGGGGACAATATTGGTTTTCAAATACAGCCTATACCAATCTCTCGCTTCGCCTATTAAAAGCAGGTGAAAATCGCGCAACACCTCCGACCATGCGCACTTATACTGAGTTTGCAAAAATTCTATTCGAAATACGAAATCTTCGACCGACAGGTTATTTGAAATCCCATCAAAACTCAATCCCCATTTATCAATTTTAACACCAGAGATGGACACTCCGGACTGCTGGCCCTGATACGCATGTTCGCTTTCATTCACGCTACGTCTACTAGCACACGAACCTATCGAAACTCTTTCTTGACTGTTTGGTTGCTGTATTTCTACAGGAATAGGTGGAAATGGACAATGATTATTATTATCATGGCTAACTCTTGTCGGCCTCACTGCATATTGATTGGCGAATGCTGTGTTGTTATTTATACTCTGACCCTGCGGATCTCTAAATGCCTGATTGGTGGCTGAAATATCTGCGGGAGCATGAGAGAAAGAAGGTTGAGTGTTGTCATAAATCGGTTTGGGTCCGTTAAAGCTAGTTATTTGACTTCTTATTGGACCTATTTGCTGGCTCGATGGCCGTTGGCTGAGCTGTGAAAAATTCCTCTCACCTCTAGACCGTGTTCTATCAAATCTGAAATTTTGGTTTTGCTTTGCTGCTGCATATATCATTCCTTCGACTTTCCCCATAACTTCATCCAGACCAGCCCGGATTTGTCGATTTATGGCCTCGTCTAAGGAAGCACGGAGACCTTCACACGCGCCTGCGACCATTTCCCCCAAACGCTCTCCGTTTCTTTCATTTCCTACTGACTCATTAGCAGTGATGTTTGCGTTTATCACGGACGGCACAGACTGGGAATTCTGTATAGTTGTGGTTGTTTTGGGAATTGCCCCACGACTTTCATAGGTACTATTGGTTACATCAGCACTAGCCGTCAGTGAGGACTGAGCTTTACTTCGCGTCACCATGATAGTATCCGACAAATCAATCATCGATCTGTCCGTGACACTCGTGGTTTCACCAGTGATTCGAGATTCGGCCATGTTCAAATGCCGTAACGGCGTATTATATTTCAAATGTTTTACCTGTGGAGACGATCTATTCAAGTCAAATCTAATCTGCCTACGCTTGACTAACTTCTTTTTAATTTGTTCGGTACTACTCATAACACCTCGACTGATTTATCCAGCCTTAGGCAAAATTTGTGGAACTTCAACTGGATTTAATTTATATTTTAAATTACAAAAATGACAACAAATTATACTTGATGTTACTATCGCTAATGCTAATCTTGGCTTATCTTTTCTCGCTTCTAGTTTGTCATGTTGGTAGAGAGTGAGCGGCTAAAGAAGAATGTGACGCTATTATTTTGTACAAGGACCTTATGTTTCGCTTTCGTTTACCTTTCCTACATCTTTACATTACTAGAGACGAACTTTCTTCTTTATTAGTATTAGTGACATCACGCTTGCTTTCCCTCTCGTTTTCATTCCTTTGCGATGGTGTTTCCGCAGCACTACCGCGGACCGGTGCAATTCTGTTACAAGTTGTTCGCAATGCAAAGTCACCTGTACTAGCCCCATCGCAAAAAAAAACGTTGCACACAATTATCAAAATTGAATCCGAAGGAAGAGCCCTTCTCGCCCCTTTTTTTTCTCTCTTCCATTAGCAGAGCATCTGATTTCGGGGCAGGTGGATAACGCTATTGATAGCTCATGCACGTCACCGATAACCAACACCCTGCCAACGGAAGCTGCGAGGTTCGCGATGTTAAACTATTACTTGAAGAAAAAAAAACAAAAAAAAATATATATTATTACATACTTTACGGTTTTGCTCGTGATAGCTCTTCGCACACCCCGCCCCATGCACGGTGCATTTGGAATCATCAACTGCTTGTTAGATTTAGACACCAAACCTGGAACGGATTGTGCAAAAAAAAAATTCGCCAAGCTTAATCAGACTTGCATCGCCACCATGATATGATGATATGATAGCGTTGCACCAATCTTTGCAGAAAATCTAATAAACCAAATTTAGAAATTTATTTTGAAAAATATTTTTTTTTATTTGAAAAAAAAATTTACTTGAAGAATGAACTTTAATGGTTTACCACTCGGTTGTTTATCCGCAGCGTTTTCTTCTTTTCTAATACCTTTAGAGTTAGCTTGCTATGCTACTCTAAGCCACTGAACTTGGACTACGCTGCGGAGACAGAACCGCGACCTTGATTGCTTTTTAAAATTTTGGGTGGCATATTGTTATACGCGGCGCCATAATGTTAGACGTTGCTACCGCGGTTACTTTTGGCTGCGGTTGTTCGTCCGCCGCGTTTCTCTGCCATAATGCTATTATAATTGGCATCGTTGCCGCTACAAGCCACCAGGCCGAGAAACACGGCGAAGGAAAAACCGCAAATCTCTGCTTTTAAGATTGGGCGCCATATTGTATGGCGCTTCATATAATTTCAAAAAAAAAATCCCTTTACTTATGCCTGCGATTATTTGTCCACAGTGCTTCCCTCATCCGATGCAATTGAACCAGGCAACTCCTCCGCCAGTTCAAGCCACCGAATTTAGGAAACCCTGTGGAGAAGGAATCGCAAAGCCCTATTTACCTTTGGGCGCCATATTGTTACGTGACCCCTGGTTTATCGTACTTGGCAGGAGCTCCGGACTAGCTCTGGTCTCCAGGAGGATTCTCAACCCTTCCTGTCAAGCCGAGGGGCTAACAATAAAATAAACATTTCTCGATAATAAACGACACACTACGGTCCTCCAGCTCTACACATTCCCCCCCTCGCTCACCCGCCCACCAACTCAACCAACGTAATTAGCCGGCCATTCTTTTCCCGGTTAACTCACCAATATACATTTTATTCGAATACATTAAATAATTCTCAAATATCAAAAAAAATCTGTTTTTTTAAGGGTATACTACATTATATAGATTATAATAGTAATTAACAATGAATATAATACTTAAGATATGTATATAACGCATGTAGCAGGTCCAATAAAACCAATTAACTTAATTCGCCAATCCCTGGTCTACCACATTCTTGGTGATGGCGACGATTAAGAACACATAAACGCAAAAAAAAATAAGATATAACTTCGAATGAGCTCGCTCGAAGTGCACAAGGTTATTCACCTCAACGAATGAGAAACCGATTTTACGTACCAGGGTAAGGCGTTACATTCACACGCCGGCACGTACAACAACAAAATACAACATATAGAACAACGTATATATTTAATCAATGACACGAAATAATTGGCCGCTTTAATATAAATTTTGTACTGGTTCCGGATTACAGCAACTCTTACTTTTACTCAATTAGGGCTGATGATAGTTTATGCGAAACTCGAGTCCCTTTTATCTCAGACTAAGCGTTAGCTGAGGTTATTAAACAGTACCAGCCAAATTGGGGTGAGGTGGCGAGAACATAAAGGACTTCTAACGTACCAGACTGCTTTTTAAGGTGCCACACCAGGACTTAGCTTTACCGAGCCATCTCTCGGCAAAGCTCGCAGATCACAAACTAATAACTCACTGATCTTAAGCTCAATAGGCATATATATAAAAAAAACACTTATCTTTCTCAGCGCGGTAGGCAGCGCTGACACCGCCTTTCACTTAGATCAGCGACCTCAATCCCGCTCGCAACACCACCTCACCGACCAGCTAACCGCGTAACCAAAAGAAAATGGTACATTTCCATTATAATCCCTAGATTATATATTTTCATTTTAAACCGATAAACTTACTTTTCTTTCCTGTTTCAGCACCAACCAAAAAGACCACACGGCAAAAACCCACCAACTACTTGCATCGGTTTCAACACTAACCTTCCAATTTTGCTGTTCTAGAACTTCAAAAAAAAAAAACCCAAATTTACCCGTTTTTTCTTAAAATTTCATTTTCTCGAAACCACAGATTTTTTTCATAATTTATTAAAAAAATTTTTTTTTTTTTTTTTACCGAAACTTCGCAGCCCGTAACTAAATCTTTGCGTGACGATTTACCACCACCACCTTTCATATATCACTACCGAATAAGAATAAAATCATTTTGGATGGGCTTTGGCTTTTCTACCGACTAAGGAAGAACAGTTAAACATATTTGCTTTGAAGAAAAAAACCTTTTTTTTTCCGCGGTGCTAGAACGGTTCTTAATCTTCGTCCAAGTACTATACTGTCGACAGGTAAGCATTAGCTGCAACAATATCAATTTCTTCTCTTTTGCATAACGGGCCGGGTCATCGCCCTGTATCACATAATCGACGCCACACTAAACCCTCAAATTTCCGGTCCTTGGAGGATTATGGTTGTACAACCACACAAATCCGACATTTTCGGTACCTTGCATCAGCCCCTATATTTCGAATTACGTATATGGATACAACTCTCTTATCCTTCTCACAACCTTAACTCTTTTTTTTTACCTCGTTTTCACCATTTCCCTCTACCACGCAAGATCACCTACAAATTTTCTTCTCCGAAGTTGAATTACCGGGGCCACACTGTCAGTATCAGTTGCCTTGGTTTGAGCTCCTCTCACTAAATCACTAGCTCCCTCTATTATCTGTTGTCCTGCCTTCTATAGTTATTCACCACAGTCTTATTCACTTTGTAGACTTTAGGCCTTACCACATCATGACACCTAAACAATGCGGGTGAATATAGACAATATTTTCATTCCACACAACACATTTTTGATAATTTCTATATTTCAGTAATATTTTTTATCACGAAGTTTTTCGATTCAAATAAAAGCTTTCTAAAAGAGTTTGACTGAAAACGAAGAAGAAGGGTTCACTAGATATAGTTGACAGTTTTTTAAATGATTTCTGCAAATAAATATTAGTGCTTTTCCTTTAATGAAATCTTTCTCTCTCCAATCTAAGTGAGCGAACGGAATGATTCATTCGGGTCTCTTCAACTAACTTGGCTTGAGCATTTTATAATTATCACTATTCTCTTGACTTTGAAGAGTGCTTAGTTTTGCAAATTTGTTGTTTTTCCCTTTCTAAAAAAATAAGCTGAGATTGCCTTTTTGCTATTTCCATTTGTATTGTATTTTCTCGATCATTAATTCTAACACACACACATCAACACTTTTGTTGTTATTTACTTTATTCAGTCTTCTCTTCAAGTCACTCTCGAACTCAATCTCTCATTGAATATTTCTCTCACTCAGCTTATCTTTTTACTTGTCGCTCGATCACTTAAGTAACGATCTTTGGTCCCTGCTCTCTTTAAGGTTGTGGATTGGTGCAGGTTTCTTTAAAGCTCAATCTTTTGAAATTCATTTTCAGTTAAGTTTTCGTTACCTTTACGTGCAGTTCGGTTTATTGCATTTGACATAATGAAGTATGTATAAATGTATATCCGTTTTATATATAAATTTAATTCAAAACAGTGCCGGCTTTTGGACATAAAAAGGCTAAAGATAATTATATTTAATCTTGCAAATTATTGAAATTATCTTTTTAATCTCTTAGTGATTATAATGGTGCCGTGATTAATATCATTCATGAGCTACTTGTAGTCGTGTCAGTCTTTCAACGAAAGATTATCTTAATTTTATTTGGCATGAACTTTTAAGAAATAAAGTCAAATGAAAAGAAATTAAACGAAGTTAAATGAATAAGAGAATAAAAAATGTGAAAAAAATTGAAGAGGTTTTCGTTAGATCGAAAAAAGTGAGTTATTAAATACAACTAATTAATTAATAGTAAATAATTTATTTAAGCAATCTTCTAAACCATCAGTATACTATCCGTCCGTCTCTTTTTTTCTTCCTGTGAGTGAAATAAAAGAACAATGTTTTAAAAAGAACATTTATTAGCAAAAATTCAGAGAATGACAAAATACAAAAAGACATAAACAAAACCTTCTTTTATTCAATATAATCTTATTTAAATATAACGGTATTTCGACATTTTACGAGAAATCATTGTGGTTATGTTGTTGTTTGTTGTTTTTGTTTTTGAGTTTTATAATTCGTAAGCTTGCTTCATTTTCCACGCTAACGATTTTTAAAATGACCATCATCGTTCCTACCATCCTTCACACAAGGTCTTTTCCTCCTTCTTTCATTCCTTCCTTCCTTTTAACACCCTACAGGCAATGGGTGAAGTATAAATCAAGTCTGTTCCTCCGTTTGAAAGGCGTCAAAGGTGGCGCAGCAGGTACAAAAGTGTATAAATATTCTGGTTTAGAAACATCTTCTGAATCGATTTAGCCTTTTAAAAATTTGGCACAAATATTCTTTATTATTATAAACTGTTTCATATTGAAAATGCGCCTACTTCCGATACCTAATGTGATAATACGTACAGTTTACTTTCAAGGTCGGAATTCGATAATAATATTTCATCCTCGAGCTCATTCACGCATATTAAATTACTTTGCAAAAAATGGGCGGGCACGCCCGTTATTATACTATACCATGTGTGGATTTGTTTGAGAAAAATTGTGTTCAAGATGAATTAGTAGATCTGAATTAATCAAGGAAAGGGAAATATAATATGAATATGCGCATGTATCGCTTATTGATCCACTGAATTTATATTACGAATGTAGGGTATAAAACTGCGTCCAGGCCGAAGTTCACGCTTTTGTTTCCTTGTGAATTTCTTGCCATTCCGTTTCACAAAAACCGGTCCTTTATTTGGTTTGCTTTTAGCAATATTCTTTGAAAGTTGTTTTAAAAAATGTTCTTTCATTATCATCAATGCAATATTATTCATCATCATCGTTTTTATTGCAAACATTTTTGTAAAAGTTTTGGGAATAATTTTTCGAATACAGTTTTGATCGTTTTTTTAAATACGATTGACCTTAAGATTGACCTTAGTTCGATATTAATTTTATACAAAGAATAATAATTTTATAAAAGGAAAAATCCGATAATTTTCAGATATATTGTAGTCTCTTGATAGATTGTCTTGATAGAGGATTATAACCTCCCCTCCCCCCCCCTGAAATTTAAGTGCATCTTATACGATAAATCTGTGTGCAAAGTAATTTTTCTTCGCCGAGAACGAAAGTCGAGCAATTGAGAACTGAAAAATCAAACAATCCTTATAGTTATCACAGTCCGTTCATAAATAGCCAATGCTTTTTAATTTCCTACGGCAGCTAGGGGGTGAGCCCCAAATCTCCAGAAATTAAAAAACTTTATTTCACGGAAAAAGTCACCTAAAATCAGTTTTATATAATTTTCTTTTGAAATAGAGCTTAGTGGTCTTTAGAAACCGTTAAGCATGCCATGAAAAATAAATGGCTTAATAATAAGAATGTTTCACGCGAGCCTTATTTGAATCCAATTAGAGCGGCCAATTGACAGTTTTCTAAGATAATGAACTTCTATCGAGAAATTGAAGCGAAAATTTTACCGCCTTGAAAAGAACCCGTACTGAAATCGAAGTATCGTATAGAAAGTCATAGATCCAACAAAACATGTTGGAGCGTCCATGAATATTGTATCGAAATTAATAAATTTAATAAAAACAGCAACAACAACAACAAGTGGTTATATTAGTATACACGTTATTAGAAATAACGTTATTAGAAATAATGATATATGGACTTATTACTAAATCATAAACGAGGTTTTGAGAATTCTCGTGTTTAAAAAAAATCCAACGGGATCACAAGCAAAAAGCATAAAATTTGGAATAGATTTTAATAAATGAAACGATTTGCGACATTTTCAATAATGTTCCAAGCATAAACAGAATAATGTTTGCCACTGTGTCGTGCAGTTTTGATAACCTGACTTGATTGAAACCAATTTAATCGTCGAAGAATTTTCAACAAAACTTGGAGTTTATTATTACTTGTGCGTATAAAAGGTATGTCAGAGTATATAAAGCTCTATAGTCATATCGCCAATGATTGCAATTATATTTCATATAATTGTAAAAGAAAATCATTGGCTATTACTCGTCATTTTATTACTATTACAGTCTTACTAATTGTAATAAAATTTTTACAAACTCGGAATATTTTATAATATTTATTGAGTCATGAAATTCTTACTTTCTATTTCGCCGATTTTGATATCTTTTATGATTAATAGGCAGTTACTTAAAATGCAATGCGAGTCTTCGATGAAAAGCGTTTTAAAAGGAGTTAAGAGAAATGAAATGAAAGAACTTGGAGGATATTGGAAGTATTCATCAGACATATAAATTTTTTCTAATGACGTCAATAACGTCAAATAATAAGAAAAGACAATAATTATTGTTATTCAGTATCCGGCAGTAATATCGTCGCCGAGGCAAAAGCTGTGACAGTCTTGCAAATGAAATTAAAGTGATGACAGGTTGTCAGGAGTCGTAATAGTCAAGTTGGTTAATGATGGTTTTATTGTTAATAAATTTTAAGAGTACGATTGATCGATTTCGAGAGGGGGTGAGTGGAGACGGACATTTACTAGGGCGTTTTTAATTAAATTCAAAACATCGAAATCGATTGAGTCACTCTTAAAAGTGATTGTAATAATGGTGAATTGTTTACTTTTCCTATGATTATCATCATTACTAAACGTGATTTTTGCTAGAATACCATCAGGAGACTTTGGGGAATTATCAGATGGTTAGATCAGATTATAATAATCGCGAATAAATTATCATTTGTGATGATTTTCTTTCAATATTTCTTTTAGTATTCAAAGTAATATTAACTGAATTTCTTTGTGTTTTGCCATTTATCTTTTTTTTTTTTGCTCGAGTACAAAAGACCTTTATTTTTATTTTAGACGAGTATTTAAAATTTAATGCCTTTGCTCTAAATTCATTTGAATTCGCAACGAGTATACTCCTTGTTTTGACTAGCACCTGCCTGGTGGTGCAGGTCTTTCGACTTTCGGCTGATGCTGTTCCAGTGAGAGTTTGAAAAGACGAGAACCTGTCGGTTCTTCAACAAAGCGGCGGCGGCAGTATGTGTCGGTCATGCATTTTAGCTTCAAGCATACTTTGCCTTGTGCAATTTTCCCGTGTTAAAACAGCAAGAGACAGCAGCGAGTACAGCAAGTTGTGGAAGTACGAGTACCATCAGTATAAAACAAAACAAAAGAAAACACCAACAAAATTTTTGAAAAAAAAACAGGGAAGACCAAAGCCAATTTCAACAAAACCTAGTTACCTAGTTCAGTTGCTTGACTATATATTCTCTTTTTCGTGTTATTGTTTCTTGTTTTTATATGTGCTCTTTTGTCTTTTCTGCTTTTCCCGGTTTGTAATGTTTGTAATAAATGTAATGTTCAACTTTGCTTTACTTTAGAAAGAGCTTAGAGGCTCGTCTGCTTAGGCGGATTAACAGAAGCACAAATAACAGCGATTCTTTGTGGTAACAGCTGTTTGCTTTTGCTGTTTTCCCTAATTTGGCAGCACTTTTGAATGTCATTAAGAAGCAATATAGTAATAAATTATTAGTATTTCTTGGTTAGGAAGTTATTCTTAGGCATGTCAGATTTTGCATTAATTTTCTCTTTCTTTTTCTTGCTGTTTCATTTCATATTTTTGTTAGTTTTCTTTAAATAATTCAATTAATATTTACCCTTCTGTCAAGGGTAAAAAACAATCTCTTCTGTTTCTCAATAGACTCGATAGCTTTGAACCGACTTCCAAACGACTTTAACGAGTTGGGAAATAATAAAATACTTAGAAATATTCTCTCTAAATAATTTGCAAATTTTGACCTTCTGTAGTTATCTTGGGTGCCTAATTTCGTTCAAGCATTGTAATATCGTTTACTCTTTAGATCAACTGTGACTATATCAAGAGATAAAATATCACTCGTTGCCGTCGAGCCATAAGCTCGTGTAAGCACGTACGAGTAGAAGAGAAATCGATTTCATTTGACTCATGAACATAAAGGTTAAGGATGTTGTGATTACTGAGGTCAAACTTTCTGTGCTTATTAAGGTCATTACGTTCAAGGAAATAAATCTACTCGAAAAATCAGTTTTAGCCATCGGCGAAAAATCAAGAGTTCTCCCTCAGTTTCCAAAAAAAATCATTTTAATAACAATCCTCTTAAGGATGCAATTATTTTTCTCCTTACTGTAATATTGCAAAATCAATTAAGAGACCTTGAAGTGTTTCGATAGATAGCTATTCAATGATTTAGAATGCTCTGAGTGTTCTTAGAAAATGCATGAAGGCCAAGATTGTGATAATCAACACGAGAATTCGAGAATTATTAGAGACATTTTTAATAAACGAGATTTCTACGAGGAGAATAAATAATGCTCTATGGGATCAATTCATTATTGTTACCAACATTAAAATAATGTCCAATATTTTTTATATTGCTTCGGACTGTTTAAACAATGGAAGCCGAAGTTTATTGACCGGTGAAAAATGTTGAATGTTAAATGTTGAATGGTACCAAGTGGTCTTTGCGGTATTTATTTCCATGAATGTATACGGTATGCATTTATGTCTATATAACTTTGTGGCTTGAATATTGAAGGGAGTTGTCTGTGTTTTAGCTGTGTTCGTGTGTGTGTGTATGTGTGTGTTTGTATGTGTGTATGTGTGTGTGTGTTCGTGATTTCCCTCTTTGAATGCTGTTAAGGTGTGGTCACTATTGTTAATATCGTGCCTTTTATAAATTTACTGAACCATTTTATTTCAAATGTAAAATTGCCATTAGTAAATAATGATTTTTTTTCTATTTGTACTTGTTGTTAATTTATTACTTTTCACTATTTACTTCCTACCTTTTCCCTTTCGCTGAAAAACTTAATAAAATAGAAAGGTTCAAGATAAAATTACAAGATAAATAATTTAAAAAAAAATGAGAAAAAATCATAAACTACAAATTTTCATTTTAATTCAAATTCAAGATTTTTTTCTTCGGTGAAGTTTTTGCATGTCATGTCATGCTTACATGCATGGCTTCTTTCACACGGCGGAGAAGACGAAAAGCGGAGGAAATGAATAGAAAAAATTGTTAGAAAATTATTTAAATAAAACAAAAAGCCATAAATTTTAAGACAGTCATAACCAGATCACGAAAGTAGTTAGACAAAGAAGATATCTATCTATCCTTTTCGATTTCTTTCTATTGGTTTTGTATTAGTGAGAAGGGTAAACCCCTTTTTTAACCTCTCCTGCTTATTTTCGCTTTCTCTGAACATTTGGACTGAAAAATCATAAATAGGTCATAAAAATGAGAGCTACAAAAACACGAATGAACACCCCCACCCCCCTTTACAGCTTTTCTCAACTCACTCTTTTATTCACCTCACAACGTATTCACGCTTACCAAGAATTAAAATATTAAACGGTTCCGAAATCAGTCAACAATCACTTCAGTTCAGTTTGCCGTAACAACATTCGTCATCATCGTCATCGTCATCGTTTGTTAGATGAATGATAGGATGGCTGGGGGGAGTGGGAGGACCTAAGCGAAAAGAGTGTGTGAAATGAGGGCAATTGAAGTAGTGGCCGGCCGTGGTAGGCGGTAGGCAGGCAGGTTTGCAGTAAACTCTTGCGTGGGTTCTTCGAATATTATTCAAATTAAGGTCAAGTTTATTACTTAAGCTTGCTGGTGCTAAGATTAAAACTGAAATGAAATAAGAAATCTCTCGTGGGAAAGTGTTACCAATCATGTAAATATAGCAACAAAAAACTAACGAAAGTTGAATCACCTTGACTTCTGGATTGCGTTTTAAATAATTAAACTAATTTTACTAAACTTTGTCTTCCTGAAAACTTTTCGTGTAAAAATATTTTTTTTTAAATTCACAGAATGCAAAATTTTTCCCTTTTCAACGTATTTCTCTTGTTTACATCTTTTTCCAAAGGTCTGCCACATGCATCTGATTAATTAATTCATATTGTTTTAGGCTTTAGTGTTTTAATTTGTTCGCTTTTGGTTCTGTATTAAATGTGAACTATATCGCCTCTCTCACTATCACGTTCATTTATTATTCATGATTAGTTTAATTGCAGTCATTCGAGTACTTTGCACTTAGTAAAATCAACGAGTAATTCGTTTGGTTGAATAAGCTCCTTACTACTAATTCTCTTTCAATTGTTTTTGTTTGTAGAAATGTTTTTGTTTCCAGTGAGGACATAACATAAATTTAGCAGAATGTTTATCTGAATGTAAAATCTTTGTATGAAATTTTCTAAAAAGCAGTTAGACCGTAAAAATGTCGTTGAACCGAAATATTTGTATAATTTTGAAGTAAAGCCTCTAGGAGGACATAAAAGCTCTTTGCCAAAGGAATATCATTGTCACTCACATTAGAAAATCTGTGAATTACTATTTTTTGCGGCAATTTATCCACGAGATACCGCACGCCCGCGAACATACACAGAATTATCGACGAGACAATTACGATGGTCGAAAACTGAAGGTCGAAAGTCGCGAATCGTAATTAAAGCAAGCCTTAATAGGTTTTTTTAATTTCAAAGCATTGCACGCGCGTAATAAAAACGTTTACTCTAATTTTAGAAATGTTTTAACTTAGCAATTAGGAACTGTTTTTTTCCTACCGACGATTTCTCCAAATTAATTTTAAAAGGAATTATAAATGTACAAAATATATGACATAAACTGAATGAAAATTATGACGAAAATACGATTGTGATTTGCTGTAATGGATATAATGAATGCCATTGAAGTATAATTACGTGTTACGACCATCAATTAGATGACCATCAGTTGGATTTAAAATTTAAAAAAACTAAACAAAACTGAATGCGTTGGATGTTAAAAAGTGTATTTAGGTGGAGGCAGCTATTTTATCGTTTTAAGTTGGAAAGTAGAACTTAAGAGTAGCAATAACAACAATAACAACAACAAGAATCATAAAGTCATTTGACACTAAAGTTTTTTACTCAACAAATGTTGAGTAAAAAAATATCAAAAATAAATAATAAGAGACAAAGCATAAATTCCGGTGGGTTGCAGAGATAACAAACACAAAAAAAAACAACCATAATACAACTCGTTTAAATTTGCCTTTAGCCAAAGCCATTTCTAACAGTTACCGCCACTGTTGCGCGATCTATCAGTCTGTTATGAGCACGTGAGGTTAACAGCGTTCTCTTGCTGCTCCTAAGCAGTTCTGTTAACATAATTGCTTCTCTGTTCTTCAAAACAGGGAGTGTTTGTTATTGGTATTGTTATTACATGGCAACTCGCATCAAAATTCGAGCCGAGCAAATTGCAAACTGTTTGAGAAAAACAACAACAATAACAACAGGAGCTAGACATAGAAAATAGCATATAATAATTGAGAAGCGGGGTATATTTGAACATTTTCCGCTTATGCAAACTAACGAAATTCAACAGATTTCGCATTTGAATTGACCAAAGGCTATGAGACTGGGATTTTGGTAACGGGTATGGGCATGTGTTTTTCGAATGTTGGTTGACAACTTCTGCATCCGCTTTCCGCATTTTTGTAATGTTCTCTATTGCTTACTTTTCATGAAGCCCTCCCTCATCCCTCTCTATTTGTAGCTGTCGTTTTTTTATGGAAATTTTTTTTTGATTTCTCGTTTTTATTTGTTTTTGTTCCACTTCTTCTTCTTCTACTATGCTTTCTTGTACCTTTACGATTTTTCTTTGAAACTGCATTCATTCGAGCAGAAAAGCTTGCGCAATATTTTTTCATGCCTGTTTGATTTTAATCCACTTTTAAGTTATAAATACGTTATATATATTTTTTTATTGTTGTATTTAAACTCATATTTATGATGATGCTGTCACCGACAGTTGAGCAGTTGTTTGCTTTAGGCGCACAACAATACATTAACGAATTTTATTTACCGATAATACGCTGCGGCCAAAAATTGTTTCTCCTACACGAAAATTTCACTTAAAGAATTTCACTTAATCTGTGTTTAAGATATTTCGTTTCAGCTTTAAATTATTAAGATATATTCCGTGGATTTCTTTACAGTATCAAGGTCGTAACCCTGTAGGGCAGATACAGTTTTTTTGTTAAAATGATCCTTCATATTTCAATTTCGTGAACAAATATAGAGTTCCTTAAGCGTGAGCTAGTTTAGGAAGGCAACCCATTGCTTGGAGCTATTCCTCAGATTTATTCATTCCACTCATCGCGATTTCATCATTATGGAAATAAATATTTGAGGACTTTCTTTTGTATGAGCTTTTTTGTTGTTGTAAATGTTCTCTCCTTCCAAACATTTTTGCTCAGTAATTTCGGTACAGGCTAAACTTTTATAGAAGTTTCTTTCCAAGTAATTTTCTTGAAGTTTTCCTAAACGAAAAATAAAAGGTTTAGAATTTATTTTGAAATTGATTAATATGTTAATAATTACGCCAAAATTTTATATGAAAATTCAGTGAAGAAAACCATTTGCTTGTTAGTTTCAAGGCTGAATTTTCATTTTTTTTATGTAACCAAAGATAGCCTTGAAGATAATTGAAATTGTCCCATCGTCATTCTTCTAGCAATTCTGGCCAACTCTTGAGAAAACTTCTCGGCTTATCTCTTTCTGCTTCTCTCTCTCTCTTGTTTTCTATTTATTTATCTCCGCTTTCGCTTAAAGTATTCAATCCGTCAGTTAGTTTACGTGTTTTACTTCTACCAAAAAATAATTCGTACAGACTGCTAGTGTCAAGGTCATCCATTCATCCACTCATCATATTTCATGCATCTGCTCACGTTCTCCGTTCTTGTCCTTTATCAGTGTTGTTGTAGCATTTAGTGTTTTGTTCTTTTTTTTTTGTTTTGTTTTGTTTTGTTAAGAAAGTAACAACGTCTTATTTGAATATAAACCAAGTAAGAGCTCTTTCTCGGTCTGGTCGAATCTTATATACCCTGCAATCGCATGTATCGAGGTGATGATAAAACGTGTAAGCATGCCCCTTCCACCACATCCAATTTCCGTGATAATGGTCTCTAGTTTTTGTCATTTCCATTTTAATCAATGTAATTGATGATTGTAATTCTCTTTTCCGTTTGGTCCGACACGCCCATGTTGAAATACTTTTTAAAATTTTGACCAAGACGGTGGATCCAAAAATAAAATGTTACCTTCAAATTTACAAACTCAGATGTATGTTGTAGCACCACCTCGATTTTGTTCATTTTCAAATATCAAATAACTGAATACGAAGAACGTCATGCCGATATTCATTCATTCATTCTTGTGTCAAAATTATGTATGCAAACCGATGGAGAGACAGATGGATTGAATGGCTTAAATTGAATGAAGGGCTGATTCTGAGCCCGATTGTGCGTAGTTGTGTTTTTAAAAACCTCGCCAAAAACCGGTTTGCCTCCAAACCAAGTCTGACAAAATCTGACGGGAATTCATTTCGAATTTTGTTACGAATAAAACCTTTTTATTTCGGGTGTGGAATATAGAAACATATTTATATTATAAACATTTAATCATGGTTTATATATTAAAAAGTTCGAGTCTCAATCAAATGTCTTTCCATACCGGTTTTAGTCCATGCTAACTTTGGACTTTTCTGTTAAAAGTTATTTTTAAAATCATGATTAAATTTTTTATATTATATTACTTAAAATATATTAAAATGTTCATAATTCCGTGGCTTACGAATATAATTTTTCAGTAAATCTTTGTCTTTTATTTAAAAATGTTTAAACACAAAATTTATTTTTGAGGTTTATTAAAGCTTTTGATACTAGAATTATAGATCCTGAATTAACTTCGGTGTAGTGACTAAAAATACTCCTTTATCAGAATTAATTAATGAGATCTTCTTTGACACTGACCTCAACGTTTTTTTAATCTCATTCTGAGTTTCTTCTGAACGAAGATTGCTTTCAGATTTTTATTATTTTCTTTTTTATTATTTATTGAATGACTCACGTTGTTGTCTGTTCGTTCGTTCTTTCTTTCGACCCGTGTCAACAAACCATGAGCTGAAGTAAATGGCCGTTATAAAATCATTAACGTTTTCTTTTTCAATTAACAAGAAAATTCTTTTAAAATTGTTTACAGAGAGAAAGGAACATATGGAAAATTATCAATTGTTTGATAAAATTGATAAATATTTGGAGAATCATGCAATCAAATATTCATTAAAAATTATTCAGTCAAGAAAATGTTGCGACGATTCGAGAGCTCTGCGATTTTTTTCTGATTTAGAGGTTGTGATTCTTTTTCGTGGGTGATTTTGAGGTTAAGCACGACATAAGTTTCAGAGATCGATAGTTGACAGATTTTCCAACGAGCTGATTCCATTCCGCTTCATCGCCTTCTAGCGACTTTATTTATTTTTTTAATATAAAAATTTATAGTAGTTTTAATGCTTCAGTTTAATTAAACAGAAAATTAAGAGCAACAATTTTTTATATAATATAATCATCATTATTATAATATAATATCATTTCTGATTATTATCGATGACATTAACGCCTACAAGTTGAAAGGAAAAAATAAATAAATCAGGAAAGTCTGAAGTTTCTTCAAAGACGCAACACATTTTCCTTTAATTCTTCTCTTCGCAAAATAAAAATAGATTCTTAAGAATTAAGAAAATTTATGAGATATGACTTCGACGCAATCATTTCATTTCCACCCACTCAACGAAAATAAGTCTACTGGCGGCGCATTTGTTAGACACAAACACAACAACTACAAATACAACAATAAAAATACCGATAACAATTATTGTAATAATAACAATAACAATTACAATCGCAGAAAGTATAAAGCGTTATATTATTTCTTGTGTTTATTTTATAATTAATAAATCATTTATGAATATATTTACCCAAGAAATATTCATAAGGAAACAGCAAAACAGAAATAAAATCATTAAGTATTTAATTCCTACGGAATTCTTGTAAAATTTTAAAAATAAACCAATAAAGCAATTTTGAAAATAAAGCTTTAAATTTGGAATAATAAATTAATTATTTTGTTAATTTTTTTGAGAATTCGTTATAGGGGTTAAGCAAATTAAATTAATTGTAAATGAAAATATGTTTATTGTGATACGGTGTTTGTATTTCCACCCATTTAAGTACCCTACACTGTAAAAAATTTTGTAGTCACCACGAAATTCTTAATTTCTTTAATTCTTTCGATCGTGAAAATAAGCAAACGATTCAATGGGAGTGGCACAAGGACGATAGTACGAAATTATTAATACAGGCTATAGTCGAGATCTAGCCCCTAGTCATTTATATCGTTATCGAGAATACGCTGAACGCCCTTCATATGATAAAAGTGTTAGTTTTTTTACAAAAAAGGAATAAAACACGAGAAAGATGTTAGACACACGTTCATTTCAAAATAAAGTTGATAAATTAATGGAATTCTTGTGTAATTGTTAAGAATCTGTCATGCGACTCAAGAATAAAACAAGAAAAGCAATATCAATCAAACTAAATCCGAATTGGATAAATGTCTTTAAAATATTTACGCACATTACATTTTATAGATATTTAAAATCTTTAAACAACGACGAAGCTAAGTTGAAGAAACGTCTGAAAATAGATTTTATAAGCGAGAATACAGAATCTCATGAATTAGCTGACTGTGATAACGCGACATGCGGCTGATTTAATTAACAGCTACAAATTAGTAAACAAAATCAACCGCACGATACTAAAAATCAAAAGAGAGAAGAAGAATGTGAAGAAGCCAAAGAGGGCTCAACAATCCAACGGAATAAGAGAAGATAGAAGGTAGATAGACGATGAGAGGGAACTGGGAGAGCATAGAGGAACTCTCTTTTGAGTTTCATGAGAGAAATTTTCTTAAAACTATCAATGTTATCAATTTTATTTCAATTTATTTGAAAAGTGATAACACAGGAGAGGATCACTTTGGGATTTTTATCACTTTGGGATTTTTATCACTTTGGGATTTTTATCATTTTGGGATTTTTATCACTGGGATTTTTATCACTTTGGGATTTTTATCACTGGGATTTTTATCACTGGGATTTTTATCACTTTGGGATTTTTATCACTTTGGGATTTTTATCACTTTGGGAGTTTTATCACTTTGGGATTTTTATCACTTTGGGATTGCCCAATAACTTTATTTATTGGGAATTAATTTCTTATATTTGTATATTTTTTCCCAGTTCGTCCCCAATTCTTTAAATAAAGAGTAGAAAACGTCATAAAAAACCTTCTACTACTAGTAATAGTATTTTACTAAAGAACTCCTTGTGAGTTGATAGTCATGTGTCCATATGTTTGCCTGCGCCACGATTGGATTTATCATTGAAATTGCAGTCATACTCCTGGAGATATTGTTTCTATTTTTACACGGGCAGAATTTCTTAAATATTAAGAAAATTTTTTAGTTTAGTCAGACTTCGAAATTAAGTAAATTGGATTGCAATGCAATAACCTCTTATCAATTTTAATGTGAAAAATAAACTTCACACTTTGATATTTTTTTAGGTGCATCATCACAAATGAAATATCCAGTTTTACTCGTTTTCTTCTTTTGTTATATTCTATTACACTATCGAAGGCATTCTTAAGTTGTGTCTCATCTGCTTTTCTCTTCTTATTCTCTCAGTGAGAGTAAATACTATTGAACGACATTGCGATGAGCAAGCATTGACGAACACACACACACAATCGTTTTAGCCCCAGCCAGCTGCTCAAAGTCTGATCAGCAGCTGTATCGCCGTGCCACAAGTAGCGAGTAAACGTAACTGCATTCTCAGTCAACTATTGATCCATCAAAAAACATTCGTCGTCAATCTGTTTCTTCATCCCATACATCCATCCATCCAACTATTCTTCTAATTATCAATTTAGTCGTATGGCAAACCAGTGGAAGAGCCCGCCATCCGCAGGCAACGTATTTTCAAATTCAGTCATTAGTTGTTCGCTAAACGTCGATGTACTCCGTGTGTTGTGGCATCTTTTAGATATATGCGAGTTTAAACAAGAAGAAGAGCAACGAGAAGGAAGGGAACGGAAAGAATCTTGAATACGCAGAATGTAATAGACCCGTGTGGGTTCGGTTCACACATCCATCACGTTATCTGCCTGCCTGTTTACGCCCCCGCCTTTCCTCCTTAATTTCTTTCGTTGATTTTATAAGAAACTAAAAAAAACAAAATTAAAAATCACATTCGAAGAATTAAAAAAATTGATTTTATTAGAAGTTATTGTTGTTGTTGTTGTCATTATCGTTGTGCTCTGGAGCAAGAAATTGAGAAAATAAAAATTTCAAACAAAAAATGAAAAGAAAATTATAAAAAGACCTATGGGATACTTTTCAGGGTGAAAATAGTGATCTCAAATCAAAAGATGTAAAGAAATTTCAACAAAGTGAGCAATAAATTGCATAAAAAAGTGATAAAATTAACCAGATTTTTTCAAGTGCATTCGCTGAATTTATTTTTATTGCGCGTTCTGTGAGAATACTAATCACAGTTTTTTCTGGAATATTTAGTATTTTTAAAACAGAAAAAAACGCACTCGTGATATTTCTCATTTTGAGACCATCCATCCATCGGAACAATCGAATCGAAAATGCTTGCCATTAAAGAATGTTTAATGCGTGAAGGAGTTTTTAAGGATTCAAACGACTGGAAATATGAATTGAAGTACGATGGTTCAAGAACGGATCTACTCCCGACTCAAAGTTTGTATATTTTTCTTCAAAATTCATTCGAATTCATCCTTCAAGAAATTGTCTTTCTTTTCTCTCTCAATCGTCGTTTTCCTCTTCAGTCCTTCCTTGAAAGGAAAGGCTTTCCTTAAAAATCATGCTTGATATCACAATTTTATATAGAATCCAAGTACGATCTGCCTGTCAGTATTTTTATTCTCGACCGAAATTTTAATAGTCTTTCAAAGAATTTTTATTATGCCGACGATGAAGATATGAAGAAGAGTATCACGCAGTTCATAGCTTTTAATCTCGAAATTTTTAATGACGACCAACGACTTACCTTTGACATTGACAAAAGCACAAAATTTCCAGACAGAAGTTGAACAGCCGTCATTTACGAATGTCTAGAAGTCGTGAGGTCTATTAAAAGAAGCCGTTATTAATTAATGGGTTTGCATTTGAAACAGGTTTGTTAGACGTTATTATTTAAGAAATTTATTTTGTATTCGTTGTAATTTCTAGAATTACACAAAAATTTGGAAACGAAAATAACTTAGCTAATTAAAATTAACGAGTAAAGTTGAATTTAGAGATAAAATAAGCAAAAATGTTAACTACGGTGCGGTCAAGGGCCATATACGTTATATCTCCGGTATAAACTCATGTTTTTTTTAGTCGACGACTAATTAACAGGCACGCCATTGATTTAAGACAGTATTTTATATATTTGTATGGTTTTAGATATATTACGGAGACATGGATGGGTAATACCCAATTAGACACTCGAGTTAGAGCCAGATAACGCGCTTCCTTACCCTTAAGGATAACAATTTTTGTTTCTGGTTATTTGACCTAGATACATACACTTCTACATCTGTTCTATATCTGCCAATGAGTACGCCATTATCACTTCGGGTGTAGGGTACAAAAGGAAGTTTGAAATACTTCCATCCTGTTCTCTCCTCTCCCTCCTTCAGTTGTCGTTGGTTTCTTGTTGTTTAAATATTTGCGATTCTTCTTGCTTGTCGCCAAATCCTTTTCTTCTTGCCTGTTTCAAATTCGAAACCTGAAATAAAATTGGCTTTTAATGAAATGAACTGGAATATAATGAATATGCGATCGACCTTTTGAAGGGTAAAGAGAAAAAGAAAACAGTTTGAGATATGAAAAGGGATAAAGGTTGTCAGGAAAGGAAATAAAAGGAATTCGTGAAATTTCAGAAAGAATCGTATAATTTTTTGCTTTCCAAAAATTAGCTTATTTCAGAAAGGGATTCTTTTTGGAAATTATCATTGTTCTAAGAAGCTATTTTTGTCCTCATGGCAGTTAGGCTTGAGCCATCGAGGATTGCTTTATTTTCTTATTATCCAAACCTGATTTAAATTTTAAAGAAATAAATTGTAATGCTTAAGCTCTTGGAGTGAGTAATCGCAGTTGAAAAATTTGAAGAATTTCCTTCCTTTTTTCGCTTGTCCTGATAATGATATTTTCTTTCGCTTTTTTTTTGGAGGTTCTTTTATGGATTCCTTTGCTGCGTGGAATTTTGTTTTGAGTATTAAATTACTTTGTTTTTTTTTTGAGAAAGGATCATTTGATTGGCTAAAGGCATTTCGGTGAAAGCCAAAAATGATATTCAAATAGAAAAAATTACATAAAAAATATCTCTTTTGAAGTTCCTCTTTTTTCAAATGACTTCGACTGAAATTTGTTTATTAAGAATTTTAATTTAAGCAAAAATTTTAAATCTTAAAAAAATATGCAAAAGAGATATTTTTATGTCATTAATATTCGTAACTTAAACCTGATTACTGATTACTGTTCACTGAACGTGAACAAACAACTGATGTTGCGACAGATGGCCGCGCAAAAAAACTTACCTTCATTTATAACCGCTATTGACATTTCGTAACACTTTTTTTTAATTATTGCATTTTCGTCAATTTGTCGGTGTTGTTGTTGGTGTTATTGTTGTTGGTGTTGTTGTTGTTAGTCGCATTAAAACTAAACTGTGTTGGTTTTTCTAAGGATTCCATCATTTCAGAGTTCAGTAGTGGCGGGCTGCTGATTTTGTGGTTTTAACCTTTGGCGTATTATTTTGTTATCGCATTTTATGCATTTTCTCTCTTGCGGTTGTTGTTGTTGTTGTTGTTTTGTTGTACGTTATTGGTTATACCATTGAAATAATTATATTAAATATATTAAATTTATCAGAAATTTACTGTCAGGTTTTTCTTGTTTTGTTTCTTCACTCTTTGCGCCACTCCCATCGCCGTCGGTCTTCGTAACCATTAGTCGTTACGCGATTCGATATTCGGTAATTTTTTGTAGGATTGTATTTTAATACTTTGCTTTGAAAAATAATGGCGTAATAAAAGATTAGTTTTCAGTGCTTCTCTTTAATTTTTACCAACAACAATTTTACGTTCTAGATACAAAATAAAATTCCCTTGAAAATATTTTCAACGTGCCTGACATTTTACTCGTATTCCTCTTCTCGTCTATTTGATTAAAACGTGTTATTAACGCTTTTATTGATTGAGCAAATACCTTTTTTGCGTTTCTTAAAGATTTCGTTCGTTCTTTAGAAAACAACGAATTCTAACAGAATTTAAACCGAACACAAACTAAAGGAAACAAACTAAAGGAAACAAACGAATATATATCACATATATATGCATACTATCCAACCAGTTTTAGCTCATTTACTACGATTATCATTAAAACGTTTAATTTATGTTTAAGCAGCTTAAAAACAAACTTTTTATTGCCAGCATCGTTATCTTGCCTTTTATTTAAATTCGTTCTCGATTCGTTAGTTTGTCTTTCTAACTACGCTAAGGGTTCAAATGGCATTATATAATTTTGTTTCATACTTTTATATTCCCTTCCTTTCTTAAAACTTTTCTAACGCAGCCTCTGCAAAATTAATTAAATCCATGTCCGTTGGAATGAGCAAACACTTAGTCGCGAAGTATTTGGCAAGGAGCCCATCCCGAGCTGCGGCACCGGCAGCAGCATTATTATTAAAATTCATTGCAAATGCATGCGTGTCTGCAACAAGTTCTTGTGCTAGGCCTAAATTTAGAGAACTAATTTAAATAGAAATCTAAAGAAAGCTTCTTTTTAAATTTAAATTTTTCTTTTATTTTCTTTTATTTGATTGTTTTCTTTTTTTGCTTTTTATTTGATTTTTTTATTTCTTCTTAGTTTTTGTTTTGCAATAATAATTATGTGGATTTGTGGATTATTTTAAAATTTATTTGATTTTTGAAAATTTTTTTGGGGCATCTCAAATAGAATTGTGGCTAAATATTAGTTGAAGGTATTAAAATAAAACAAAAGTAAAATTAAATAATAAAATAAATTCTTGCATAAAATTCTTATTAGAATTGGAAAACCTAATTGTGTGCAATATATCAAAAACTTTTTATGCGAGAAAATTAACAAACCATACAAACAAAAAATTGCGGGAAAAAATTAAAAACGCGAAAATTTTTACATTAAATAAAAATTTTCTTCTAAAAGAAGAAATGTTGATAAAAATTTATTTGGAATTATAAATAATAATCTAATTTTTTTATATTATTAATTTATTTTAAATTAATATAAAATTTTAAATTTTAATATTTACATTTGTCTTTTTCGCTACATTTTCATTTGTCTTTCGTTTAAGAAATTTCATTGATAATTACTACTTAATAATTTAATTACATTAGACGAGCAAATAATATTCCATGTAATTATCAATTTATATCAAAGAATGCGTGTTGGAATGAATTTCCGTCATTCTTTGACAAAATTTGGTTTGGAGACAAACCGGTTGTGTCATCTCAAGCGTTATTTTCCGTTTAATATAAAACAACTTTTTAGAAAATGTACTCAATTTGAGACGACTTTTTGCATGGCCTGATATTATTAATATAATTAATGATATGTCACGCTTATTTATCATTTATAAATAATGAATTTTCCAGTAAATAAATTTTTGCAGACTTTTTGACATTTTCGACAAATTCAATTTTGAAAAATTGAAATTTATTTACGTTCAACCATAAATTAAAATCTGTATTATCTCTTAATTGTGAGTGATGTTTTATTTTAAAAAGATTTCATTTGAAAGTAATTTAATTTAATTGATTTTTATTGTCTAATTTTATTTTAATTTTTTTAATTTTGTCTTCATAATAAATAGCGTTTTATCGGAAAAGCATTTCATCCGGAAAATGAATTTTGTTCTTAAGAGCTTGCTTTCTTCATTAACTCCGTAATTACATTACAACTAGATGCATAATAAATATATAATTACTAACTAACTACATAATTAATTAACTCATGAATTCAATAATTAATTATTCATGAACTTCATTAATTCCTAGTCATTCCATTTAATGAAAACAAGAAACTGTTTGAGTCAATAAAATTGATGACATCCAAAAAAAATTTTGTGATGCAAGATTAAATTAAATTGGATTAAATTAGATTATAATTACAATGGAAAAAATTGATGATATTATCTTAAGTGTATTTATTATAGTAAAGGTAAAACATTAAACCAAATAACAAAATTCGAAACAAGCAAAAGTTGTTAATGTCAAAAAGTGTGTGTAATACAATTGTGTTTAAAGCTTTTACATTGTGTGCATTTTTTTTCAAAATACGTTGTAGATTATTTCGATCAGGGTGAGAAAAAATTTCTTTATTTATTTTTTTTTATTTATTTATTTGCGCTCTTCGAAATTTTATTTATAAATAAATTCCGTGCTAATTTTAAAAATGCTTTCATGTTTATTAATTCCTTTTTAATTTTATGCTTTTCATAGAGTTTACAAATTCAATTATGATGACTTATTTATTTGCGAGAAATATTTGTTTACATCTGTTTAAAATGTTGTAAATTATGGAAAACTAGAAGAAATTTGTAATAACCCGCGGTTTACCGGACAGACATAATGAACAGAGATTTCTGAGATACAATATCTTATCTTTTTATAAATACACAGTCTGATTTATAATGCGTAAGTATTTAATGGAATATAAAAAGCATTCATTAATGGCTTCTCAATTTCATTGTTAATTAATTTCCATCAAATTCAAAACAAAAACAACTTACGAAATTAAAAAGCCATTAATTCCGAAACAACGTTTGTCATTAAGGTCAATACTTCAACATCAATTATAATTATAATTAATCCAAAAATTATATCCAAAAATATTTCAAGTATTTCAAGGTCAAACTATTTTCCATTCATACATTTTCGTTAATACGTTTCTAACGTGAAAGATACAAAACCTCTGAGCTAAAGTGTTTCCGTGAATCTGTTTTGCAATACAAGACACTAACAAATTGCTCTTGACGCAGGTGGCGGGGGTGGTGGAGGGAGGAGTGCAGACGATGCCAAGTCGTCGTAGTTTGTAAAGAAAAAAAGACGTAGCAATTGTTCTGAATTCTTAAAGAAAACTGACCTTCAAGCAAGAACAACATCTTGCCTCCCTCCATGTTTTTTTGTTCAACTTTCTATTTCAATTTTCTTATTAGACGTCATCTTCGTCTCTGTCCGGCATTATATTTGCGTCTTTGTCAGGTTGTGCGCATCTGCCTTCTTATAGTTATAAAAAAGTATTGATGAGTTTTTTGTAAAACATTTGTTTTCAAATAAAATGGAAGTATTTTGAAAAATGAAGCACTTCTGCTTCTTAAGCTTCTTGTCGTCAAAAAATCGTTTCCCACGAATGTCTTTTTTCAAGTTTGGAGGTAAATAATAATCACTTTGGGGGAGAATTTTTGAATAGAATTGGAGACTAGTTTTCTGGAAAGTGTATTCACGTACACCAGCCTACGTGGCACGCACTTTGAAAGGGGGGGCGGCGTGGAAAGGGTGTAGCCATTATCATGAAAACGGGATTTATCAGCAGTAGGCCTACCGTGTCTTTTTGCCTCGAGTGGTTGAAAAATGTTTGATGGATTTCCACCTCGGAGTTAAAAGTTATCTGCCATTCTAACTTTCTTCACCATTGCCGCGCCATTTATTCTAACTGCTTTGTGAAAACGATATCTCGCGCAATGATGATCATTAATTATATGAAATTATATCTACACATTTAGGTAGTGACACTAAGGTAGTAATTATGTCATAAGGTTTATATTAAAAACCTATAGTAAACCATGATTAAATTAAAGATGTTCTCAAATCAAATTTTAATTGCGATCAATCAATTTTTAAATTTCGTATTTTCGAAAAAAGTCTCAACTCTTAGCGAATTCGTAATAGTCATGGCAAATTATCACCATCACAATCACCATTATGATTATTGTAGACATTATCATCTTCGTGATCGTCGTTATCACACCCGTGGCGCCAGCATAATACCCTCTAGGGGAACCTTCCCATTATTGCCACCGAAATCAATCACATCATCACCCATTGATCATTATCATGTTGAGCACTATCAACATTATCATCACATTATTCCACAATTGCATTCATTCAAAACAAATGCGGTGCAATGACAGATGAAGGGAGGGGTGGTGAAGGGAAAGGAGCGTTAATCTACACCTTGACATCTATAAACTGATTAAATTAGATTCTATTTCAGGTGCAATCTATTAATTAATTGCATGCCAACTGCTGTCTGTTGTCTCTTGTAAGCCCTTGCTATACCGTCTCTCTCTACCGTCACCATCCAACCCTTCACCCCTCCCCACCCCTCCTACATTGATTGTTATGCGGGTTTGTTTATGCGATTCAGAAATCTTTCCGTCATTTGAGCAATTTCATTTCCTTTCAATAGTGCTCATTGTTCGTTATATCTTTCTTCTTTATTGTCTTTTACTGATTTTTTGCTATTGCCATTTGTCCTTTTGTACCCTACACACGTTAGGGTTAAGGTACATCGTTTGTTTCTCCATTTGTAACGAATTGAAGGAGGCGTGACAGGTCTAGAAAATTTCATGATATTTTCTGACTCAGAATAATTTCTTGTCTGTCTGGAGAATTCACACACATTTCGCACACTCATATTCTCTATTATGACGGGCTGTTCAGTATTGAAAGTGGGTAAGAACCACGCCCACTTACAATATCTGATATGAATATATCTATATATATTCTTGTAGACAGAATTGGATGACAAAATTCTATCATCGAACTTACCCACGATAATTAAATTATTTTGCAAAAAAATGGACATTTCCCGCCCACAAGACCATAAATATAAAAAGTGTCGCCCTTTTTCAGGAGAACGAGTGGAGATATTGTCATGAAATGTCGCACGAATATTCTCTGTTATAAATTGTTTGTTATTAAAATTAGGAGAAATTATATTGGTGTCATGCCTACTTTTTATGGGATATTATTTTTATGGGAAATTTTCGATCTGAAATTTTATGGTCGAGATGGTAGACTTTATAAATCCACTAAACATTGGGGGCGAAACGCCCACCATAGTATCATACCATGTGTGTACTTTTTGGAAAGAAGAGTTGAAGATGACTCAGTAGATCTAAATTAATCAGGGAAAATGAAATGTAATATTAACAGAGGCATGCACCGCCCACTGGTTACTAGAAACAAAGAACAAATTAATATTACGAGTGTAGGGTATATAAGCTTCGGCCAGGCTTAAGCTAACGTCGTCACTTGTTCTAATTCAGGTTTCTCATGCTGTTGTTGTTGTTGCAACTATTGTTGTATTGACGTGTTAGTGCGTTTATTACTATCAGACTTAATTAGACTTCTCGCTTTCATTATTAATGTTATTGTCATCATCATCATCATCATCGCTATTAGTGTCGTTGTTGTTGTTGTTGTTGCTGTGGGAATTTTTTTCTGGTTGGGTGTAGGTTGCAGCCAAGTGCATAAAACTAGGCCATTAACAACAGTTTAATCGTAGCAACATTATTGTTTGTTTTTGCATTGGATACCTTCGATTGTTTGTCTTTTTTATAGAAATAAAATTACAAACATAACAATATAAAATGTATAGAAATACTTTAATATGCAGTTCGTTGGTTTTGCCTTCATACGCTTAATGTCAGTAAAAATAATATTGTTGATTCGAAATTTCACAAAATGTTTGGTAAGTCATTTACGTTAGTGATTTACTATTGGTTCTTAATGATGTTGCGTGCTTTACAGAATGACATCTATGGAACTCTCTCTCTCTCTCGCTCTTTTGCGATAGAATTTACGATAGAAATATAAAATAATATTTATTACTTTTTAGCACTTCGTGAGGATATCATTTATGTTTTTTACGTGACCTCACTGAAATTGGAAAGTATAAAATGTACTTTCTTTCTAATGCTTCTCATTATCGTCATTCTTTGGAATGTCTTTTTTTACTCTTTGAAACGACCTCTGTGTAGTATTCTCACCTTCGGTGAGTTTAGTGACAGTTTTCTTTGTTGTCAGTTTTGACACTAATTCGGTGTCGCCGTCAACGGACCGTTTGACACAATGAGCTTTAATTTAACGGTCTTCTTTCGATTGTTTTCTTTGTAAAACATTAGAGAATGTTGCGAAATGTTAATGCTCTTTACTTTACATGAAAAAATCTGCATCGATATCTTTTGAATTTAATTTTTCAGAAAGTCTTTTTGAACTAGACCAGATCAAGAAAACCTCTCTTGCCACCAATGTTAGACAGATCGCATATACCATCAAGCCTTAACAAAAAATCAAGCATAGCTCTTTTTAAAAATAATTTTGTATCCTCTATACTTTCAGAATCACAAGACACAAAATTGTCAGAAAATTTGACATCATCCAGCAACTTGTCCTCAACAGCCGTCACTGCCAAAACGAGCTGCCCGCAATCATCTCATTTGCAGCATCAAAAGCAACAGCCTGTCAAAACCAAAATCAATTCCTCAAGTGAACGTTATCAGGGATATCATCCACATTTTCGCAATCATACTACTCCTGCCTATTACACCGACATCCATTTACGTATCCATACGCCAGACGTAGCCGATGTGGCTTCCCTAAATGAAAACTATCGCAGCGTTTACAATACGCCTTCGAACTTGCTAGAAGGCGAACATCATTTTCCAAAGACATCTACTGCAACCGTGGCACCACCGCCCATTGGCACCGCGAACGGTAAAAACAACGGAAACGGAAACGGCTACAACAGGACGTCCAAGCCGTTCGATCAGCAGCAGCAACGTGCAGCGTTTTTTCGTGGAGCATCTGCGGTGAACGGGCAGCAGCGACGAAAGAGTTTAGAACCCTACACGAGGTCATCGCCAACGTCTACCTGCCCTACAAAAGGTGATTTCAATACATTTACGCAGAGCTTGAATCCCGATGGTAGAGTTGTTTTTGCGTGCGTTAATTTGAAACAGCCCACGGTAGATCATCCCGCAATCGTTGCAGATAGTAGTTTGCATTGTGCCATCATCAATGATAGAGAACCCCTTGCCACGCCCTCACCCCGTCACAGTCGAAACTCACAACGCTTTAATCAGCGTAGTAACGGTAAACGTGTTGTACGCGTTCGCAGTGAGTCGCGTCCCCTTAGCGCCCTCTATGATATAATTTGCAAAGAGAAAGGGCTTGACACTGGTACGCTGACAACAACAACAACAACGACAACGACAACAAGCGACGAAGAAGAAAACTCTCGGGGCACAAATAGTTTTGACAAGTCTAGCAGGCACGACGACGACGTCGATAGAAGAAGCAAAGACAGAGACGCCAGACGTAAGACAAGAAAGAAACATAGTAAAGGGCGCACCATGAGCCTGAATAGATTTGAAAGTCCTCCAAGTTTAATGAGACAAACGAGTACCACCGGTACTGATTGTTCGGCTTCAAGCAATAATGGTATTACGCACAACCATCGTATTAATAACAACAACAATAACAATCATCATCAGCATCACGAGGTTTCGAAACCAATGACGTTAACCCCACATCCATTCCACAGTGCTTATCCCATAAAAAGTCACTCTATGGGTCCCGCCAATTCGACGGCGCCGCTAAGGAAGCATTACCCCGACTCGGACAGTAATGATGATTACACTGACATGGACGATGATGATGACGACGATGACCACAGAAATTTTATTGATAAGCGCGATAAATCGCCGGTGTATAATAGCCCAAAATCAAGGAAGCGGGGCGATGACGTCGGCTTCTGCGATATAAGTAAATCTAGTCAGTCCAAAGCATCCTCTGCTCCTCCTGCTAACACTCGAAATGTCGAGGATAATAATAAATATGTTATTCAGCATCGACATTACCAAAAGTATGCTAGAAACGATCACCCAAATCACAATCATTCTCCTCATCCAAATCATTCGCTTCATTCAAATCAATGCAACAGTAATTCACCACGGCAAGAAGCAACGAATCGTGCCACCACCATCACTCGCAGCATTAACAGTGATGCTGCTTCGTGCGACTGCTCGCTCGATATGGACGCAACGTACCAAGCAAATTTCATCGAACCTGTAAACCTACCCGATTCCAAGGATCCCAAGTATGGAGCTCGTGCTGAGAAATTTTTACGTTCGACTGGTTTGGCAAGGCGTTGCCTCGAGAAGTCTCCTCACCATCATCATCATCACACCGAGGATGGTCGTGCTACCAGCATGATACCGATCAGTAATTGTCGTCCGAGTTCTACAGCCGATAATATTAACGCATATCGTGATAATGAGAATGAGCAGAAGGCGAGCCTTATCGCTGAAGATTTAAGTGGTGATGGTGGTCTGTGCCACCAGAGTAATGGTACTAACCGTAGGTAAGTCGTATTTCCTGCTTCCTTAGTTATTGATTACATGCTTCCGGTATCTCTTTTGCATAATTGCTTTATATGTTTGAAGTATTTCGTTGCTATAATTTTATGCTTTGTATTTACAAGTTCGTCGGGTAAGAAATGCGCCATTATTTTCATTATATTTTCATTAAGATACTTTAGAAGCTACAGTTATAATATGGATGATGGTACGATCTAGTAAGACCCAAATGCAGATCTTTTGACATCCGCAGCTTGTATTGTTTTCCATTAATCCCCGATTTACAGATTTAGTATCGCGCAAATATGATATCTTATTTAATAACGTTAGAAACAGAATAAACAGAGTTATTTAACAGAACTATGTTAAATAAGAGACGCCAGAGTGAGGCAGTTCCAGGGTGTGCTAAAGAACTTTTAAATTTGTTCTCTTTTAAAGTTAAAATTAGTTTTAACTCCGCTTGGGCATTTCAGAAATTGTCCCCACTACTTTATTATTCTTGAGAATAATCGTGCATAAAATTAATCAAGACTAGTGCGTAATTAAGACTAGTGCTAATCTTCCTACTGGGATTGATCGGTGAGCGCTACCGGACAATGTTTTCAATATAAGGAAATGATAAAATATCTATGAGATAGTTGTGGTAACATAAGCTACCGTCTTCTTGCTACCTGCTATCTGTTGCTAACTCTATTTGTTGTTCGCCTCTTTCTTCCTTTTCATTTCCTACCGCTATTATCAAGTGATACCGGTTATTGTTGCGGTTGCTGTTGTTGTTGTTATTGTTCGTGTTGTTATATTCAAATCGAAATCTAGTCTGTCGTTTGCTGACTTCTGCAACTGTTTCCTTCTAATCGACCCCACAACAACAAAACTGACTTAAGCAACTCGATCGTTGCTGTTTTTATTGTTGTTGTAACTGTTATAGGTTTTATTGAGATTACTACAAATTTTATTTGGTTCGTTATTTCTTTTTTACATCGTCTGATGAGAAATGTATTTGTGGTTTTGGGCTGGCTTTTGATGTAACTTTTCGCGTTATTTTTGCATTTGGGAAAGTCGAAATTATTTCCGTTTCGCGGATTGATGGGAAGCACGATACGATCTTGAGGTCGGTCTAATGGATTCAATAATCAGTAATGAGTAAGAGTGATTGTGGTGATGAAAATATCTCTTCTTTCTGTAGTACATCTTTTCATGCATCAAATAATTTGGAGCTTGATTAGTTTTAGAACTTTTAGATTTTGATTCGAGTAAGTCTTTGCCTCCTTGACATTGAAGTGGCTACGGAGAGGAGAAATTAGCTGGAGATCGTTTAGCAGGACAAGACGGTATCATACGAATTAGCGAACACTAAGACCCATGGATTCCATTAAACTTCGACTTCGATCTCAACTTCAGTGACAGGACACTAATATTGCTCGAACATTAACTTTGCCCCAAAAATATTATTTCAAAAGTTTCATATAGTTCTCTAAACCAATCTGTGAGTAATAGAATATTTAAAAAATCGGCATTAACTGATTGAGATAGTACCATCTCTTTAAAAAAACATCTAATGGCTTTCGTTGAGAAAGTGGAAAATTTCGAACGAGTGAACGTTATAAATTTAAATCTCAGCATCTCTTCATTATTTCTGTTTCTTTTCCTGTCTTCCCACTCGAGTGTATCGAGTGCCGTGCAATTCTCTCTTGACGGGAGAGTTACTTGAGAGATATCGAGAGCTGCAGTAGTTGGTGTTATTTATCAGCGAGCGGTTGAGAGTGTTTTCTAAATCGCGCAAAATTCGTTTCTAAGAATTATTTATTTATTAATCATAGAGTTTTGTTTTTATCTGAACGTTTTGCTGAAACTGCAAACTCATTTTGATTGTGAAACGCCGTTCATATTTTTTTTAAAAAACAAAATAAAATTTGTAATAAATATTTAAAAAATACATTTTATTTTTCATACGATGAGGATACGTTTATCAGTTGAAAATAAACAACAATCAGTCTATTTTTAGGCGTTTCACATTTCTCTGTTTTTATTTTTTAAATCTAGAATTTACTAAATCCCGTTTTTTTAATAGATTTATAACTCGTTCCCATCGAACATCGCCGCGGGAACGGAGTAATTTAAATGGCGGTATACCATTATCGAATCCTTCGAACCGTTCCTCCGCCTCACACTCGCCACCGTTACAACGACATTCAGTAACAACAACAACAGCAACAATCTCGCCAAAGCTTTCTTCAAATGCCGAAACAAAATTAGATTTCTGTCCGGATTCGGTTACGAGTGACCATGTGCATACGGGCGCATCAGAAGCGTCAAAGACTGGAAGACCTAATCGTAATTTGGAGAATGGTAATTATCATCATAATTATTAGTTTTGTTTATTAGTTTCACTTCTAATAATTCGGTATATTCAATTTTTTTATTACCATCTACCATCTCTAACGCAGAAGTAATAATGACCAACTCTATCACTGCTGCACCCGCTACTTCTGCAGCCAATACATCATTATCTTCTTTCACCGAATCCTCCTCCAATGCCGCAGCCTCATCAATAGTTCGAAATGATCTTTCAGAATCATCAGGTAAGTTTTTTCCATTATTTCTTCTGCGTTGTTTTTGTGCTTTATACTAGTTCAAAATTTACTCGTTATCGGCTGCCTCAGAATGCCTGTGGTCGGTCTATCATTTCGTATTTTCGTTAGTCTTATTTGCGATTTTGTTCTTGGCAATATTTTACTCTCAGCGCTCTTATAATTACCTCCCCCTCTCTTTCATTCTATATCTTTTTCCATCTTCTGTTTTCTATGAACTTTTTCTCTTTGTGTTGTTGTTGTTGTATTAATGTAATTTTATACTTCTGAAACTTTTGAGATTGTTTTGATATTTATTAAAAGATTTTGTTCTTTATTTATTTGTTTCTTTCCAAAAAAAAGACAAAAGAACGATTTTCTAAAATTTGTAATCATCATCATAATAAATGTCATTATCACTACGATATTATTGCGGTCATTCGTCTTCCTCCATTTCATTTTGTATTCTTCGTCATTGGCGAAGTTAATTACTTCGGCTTCTGCAAATGCGTTTTGAATAAATTAAAGCCTGACTCAACAATTTTTAAATTGTCAATAAATCAATTATTAAAACGCCAAATGTTTTAATATAAGCGTAAAAGGAAACATAATATTATGTTTTCAATTTCTAGAAATTACGTTTCGTGAAATTTTGACTAATTTACGGAATCATTAATAATATTATGAAAACATGAAATAAAACAAACAACAACTGATCGAGCAGTGTACTCTCTATAAAGCTTAATAAATTAAAAAATATTATTAATTGTCTTCATTTGTTTTTCTTTTTGAAGAAACGCTTAAATTTTTGATTGTTTTCTTTTTCCTCATTGTGATCTTTGTTGTTGTTGTTGTTGGGGATATATATAGACATATAAGTAGTCGGTATCGGAATATATTATAATTTAGTTATTTGGTCAACGTCGTCCAACCATAAAAATGAAAGCAAACCAATCAGACGTACCTCTGTCTGTTTTTTGTTTATCTGTCAAAAATATCAATCCTAAGAGAGATTTAAATGCGAGTATTCCTAATGTCTTTCAAACCTATTCATAAATAGAAAGCCATAGAGATCAATAGAAATATTATTTAAGCTTTCATTTTTACCGTCAATTTTAACGGGTTTAAATCTGTGGCTTAGGTTTTCACTTTTGAAAACATTAAAATGTTTGTTTATTTATCTTCCGATAAACTTCAATTCGCTGTCAAAATAAATAAATCAGTGTTAAACGAAAGAGGGGAAGACTGATGATTACCTACCAGTTAGAAAGAAATAAATATATTGAGTATGGCCCATTCATTGGTTGATTTATTGATTAGAGTACGTCAATCTTTTTCATTTCATGTTAAAATCATATTGTATTTGATGCTGATTGTTCTAATTAATTATAAAATCCTAATTAGTTATAAAATTCAATTTAAAATTATTACAATTTTTATACACTCGCTTATTTTTATTGCTCGCTAATAACCGAGGAGAGAACGATTTATTCGGGAACTGAAACGAATGAATTAGAAGCACTTTTAATTTTCCATTTTCTTAGAACCTTCTTTGAAGAATTTTAATTTCATAAAAAAATTTACATCATTAACGCAATAACGCACGCAAACTCTTTTTGTCTCTTCCTTCTTCTTGCTTTTAAACTTTTACTATTTCTTGCACGCTTTACCCTTTTTTGTGGCAAATATATTCATGTCTTTCAATCGCGAATGCAAACTACACAAAACAACAAAAAAACATCACCAACATTTTTATTAATGCTTTGAAACTGCAATCAACTAAAAAGCAAATGCATCATCGCAACAATCACAAAAAGAAAAGCTAATCATAAATGATTTAGAGCTTAAAAATTGCCTTAACAATAATGAGAATTTCGTTGATAATTACCATCAACGATACAGAAATGCTTTTAATAATATTAACAATAATGACTACATGCAATCGAATGTCATCAACACCACAGCCATCGCTGCCAACACCGCCAATAATGCCAACATCACCATGCACTTAACGTCTCACGAGATCAGAACACCAAAAAAGACTGCACTTCGCACCACCATCACCGCAACAACAACAACAAAAACAGTGACTAAGCCCAAACGTAATCCTTTGCAACCGTTAATCGCTGCACAGAGCAATAATAATGAGCATCAACTCAATTATGGGCACACTTGCCACCATGAATATTCTCAACATATGAATCACTTAAAACTACGGCAATCATCACACCGGTACAAACACCAACAGCAACAACAACTACTACAGCAACCGAAGCAAAACTACCAACACGATCAACAGAAACAACAACAACAACAACTCTTATTATGCCCACTACTGCTTTCACTACTGCCACCCGCTTCTGCACCACAATTATCACCATCGTCGGTGCCTTTAGTGCGTACAACAAAAACATCACGCTTGCGTGCAGCTGCACTCGGTGAGTAAGAAAGAATTGAGTGGTGAGAAGAAGGAGAAGAAAGGGATCATTATGAATATTAGAAGATGGTGAGAGGATGGATGCGTTGCAAATATTGGCAAAAAAATTATATTTTCCATAAACAATATTTGACCTCAAAAATAATATCCTTAACTCAATTGGAACCCAAAACTAATTCGGGAGAAAACCGTGGTGTCTCCTCAAAATCCTTGTAAGAACCTTCAAAGGACGGCGTCAGCGGCAAAAGGGCCCTTGACTTTGTTTCCACAGGATCCCAAACGAAACGAAGGATACATGCATGTTTATGCATTTACCATATTATAGTACTAACCATATTGTCGGATTTCTTAGTGCTGAGGCCGTACCATAATCCTATAAATACATACTCGGTATTTTAGAGACCCGTTAAAATTATTGTCAACGAAGCGATTGCCAATTGCTTAAAATTCAACATTAAATTGACATTTCTATACCTCCAAAAATCATTTGTACCTCTCTCCCTCTATATTTCTCTCGCTGTCTATCTCTTCGTCTGTCTATCCTTCACTATCCAATACATCTGTATATCTGTCCTTTACTTTGAAGCTTTTATCTGCATGATTTTGTATTAATAGAAAACAACAATAATAACAACATCAATACTAGAACTAACATGTGACTAACTTTTTTGAATTTTCCCTCTCTTCGCTTCCCCTCCCCACAACCAAACCAATTATCACAACCCCCACAAACATCTCGCGTATTAAACAGATAAGAGAAAAGATGAAGATCTGCTGGAACAACGAAATTCTTCACCAAATTCATCGCGCTTACCACAGTCACCACGTCATCAGCAATCACCACATCATCAGCAATCACCTCGTCATCTAACTACCCCGAAAAAATCCCCACGGCCTCTTTCCAATTGTTCACCTTCCTCGGAGAATGAACATGCAAATCTTGGTATAGTCTCTTCGCCAACCGGTCGACGTATGCGTTCCTTAGGTGGTGCCGAATCTGCGATACCAACTAGAAAATTAACGCCATCCATGTCCGTATCAATGAAACAAAATCTTAGTGATCTTCATTATACCGGAATCACCTCAATTTCGATAAGTCCTCGTAAAGAAAATTATTCACCACCATCACCGAAGGCCACCAAACAACACATTCAGGTCTCTGAATTGACAACTACGGCGAACGCTAACTCAAACGCCACCAATGGCAATACCATTGGTACCAAAACCATCAATACCGCCAGCCATCCGCCTAATGTTAGAACCATCTCAAAGAGGAGGCCTCTTTCTCAAGCTGACCAGCCTGGATTAGATGAATCGTTGTTCTTGGAAGATGTTGGTGAGATGCGTCAACGTTGCTCCACAATGTTATCGGAAGAAAGTCGCAGTGGATCGACATTTAGTAATGCTAGTAAGGAGAATAATTTAGATGTGAGTCCTTTTCATACGAAGCAAAATGTGAGTTGATGATGATGATCTTTGCTTTTTTAGACTTAAACTTATTTCCTTATTTATCTCTCTAACCCATTTCCCGTTTACTTTTTCTTTCAGTCCATGGAGGGTACACCCCAACGTCATCCCGTCGAAGATCTCGACAAATCATCGAAACGCAAATCAAATTTAAATCGATCACAGAATGTAGAATCCGTTCAGGATGCTGGTAAGTTTGGCAAGAACGGAAAGAAGTTAGCAAAAGTTAACAAAGCAAAGGATCCTCCAGGGTGTTTTATTTTCATTCTAGAAAAATATAAACGTTATTAAAGAAATCTTATTTACAGAAATTTTTACACAGGTAATTGTTTGTTAAGTCATCCGTATAAATAATCAATGGCTCATTCGTAATTCATTACCATAGCTTGACTATAAGCCGAGTATCAAGAAGATTATGGAAGGAATTTATTGTGAGATCATATGGATATTCTATAAACTTTTTCAATCAGCCTTTTTAGCATAGTTTATTAAATATCAATCAAAACGATTCACACGATTTACTTCAATTTGGATTAACGTAACGTTTAGAAGAAGAATTACATATATATACTTCCACTATTGCACCCATCTTCAATTCTGACGTGAAAACGACCAATTGTCGATGTAGAGTTAAAGAAATCAGTCGAAACATATAAGTCTTTGTGACAGTTTTATACATTTTTAAGAAGTTTTTTATAAAATATTTCGATAATTATTAAACCATAAAAGTATTAGATGTGAAAAAAGTTTAAATTTTTATAAAAGCGGAAGACATTGCTGCATTTTTTGATTCATTAGCAAAATTCATTCGATTGCACCGAACACACCGAACAATTTTGGAATTTACAAATAACAATTTCCAGTACATTGTGGCATGTTGTATGAATGTTTGTACAGTGTTGCCATATGTTTGCATATATGCTGAATTGTTTCCTTTGCCCTCCTACGAAGTCCACCCTACGAGTTAGCCACGCTGCAAGTTGTTTGCTTGCTTTTTTCAACCCAAAAACAAAATAACTAAACCTGAGCAGTTTTCAATAATTCTCTATTCAACATCGTTTTTAATATTCCTTCACTACTTCTTGTTCCAGATGAAACCATCGCTGTGCGTCGCCGGAGACGTCGTGAACTTGGTATGGCTCGTCAATTAATACCAAACGATGATCCGGCTTTGCGTGAAATAATTTCTACGCAAATGAACTCTGAAGATCCTGTAAATCGCAAGAGCATAGTCAAACCTAAGCAACGAAATGATTTGGCATATCACATGGAGAACGCGCGTCGTGGTCTCGATTTGGTGAATACCCCCGCCGGATCAATAACTTCACCGAAAGAACGACGTCGTTCTCAAATCACGAATTCTAAAGTTATCGATTCATCCGCCACAGCCATCAATAAGACGGAAGAAGGAAAGAAGGGTACGACTATTACACGGCACACGCGACGCAGCGATACATTGCCACAGAGTGGCTACGAGACACGTAAATTGCGTTCTAACGATGTAAACCGAAAATTGAATGAACGTACTAAAAGCGATTTAGCGGACATTATTAAAATTGTTGAAATGGTCAGTGATGAAAAGCCATCACCGCCGGCTGCGATTATCGTATCAGCGGCTACGCAAGATGAAAGCAGAATTGAGAAATGCCATAACAAACGCGACACTGACGTGAAACGCCCTGGTGGTCATATTATCAACACCAATAATGGCCGCGAAGTGCCATCGAGGGCAGATTCTTCCGTGTCGGATGGTCAGAGAAATCATAAATTGGAGACCTTTGTCGCGCCTTCAACACTGGATAAACCCAAGCCTGCCTTGCAAAGACAATGCATACTAAAGGCACACAGCGTTGACCGTGAAGATAATCCTAGAATATCACCAATTCTACGGCGCAAGAGTACCGCAGATGAACCGTCTTCCTCAACGTCAATACCCTCTGGAGCAGCTTCGGCGCATAATCATATTGTTTCTATTTTGAAAAAGAATTCTGGTGAATCTAGTTCTGCTTCTAGTAATGCCTCACCCGTTACGTTCTCCGCCAATGTGTTGGATACACCGACGAAGCATAAACGGGCAGGAATTCTTAAGAAGCGTTCTAGTCTCGATGAGTCGCGGTACTATAGCCGCTCACATTCACCCGATGAACGCAGTATTCTTATCAAATCGGCGCGTCGGAATTCGCTCGAAGAAACTGCTGGCGTGGGTACGGTATCCACGCAACAGCATGGTATTCTCAAACAGAGCAGTTACGATAGTTGCAAAAGTGATGGTTGCTCCTCAGCGAACGAATTACATCCTCACAGCATACTTAAAAAGAAGGATTCCACTTCTACGCCTTGCGATGGTGGCGTCCATATATCGAAACACGTATCCATTTCTCAAGCAGTTATCCTGGCAGCTGCAGAGTTATGCAAAGATTCAGCTAGTGATACGAGAAGAAGCGAATACGACGAGGGCAGTCCATACACGCCTGCCAATGAGGAATACGATTTGCGACCTATTCTTAAAGTAGAAACAACATCTAGCGATGATGCGATGCGACAACCGAAACCGATACTCAAGAAGAAATCATCATCGGGCGATTCGGATGAGCCTGAGATTCGTCCAATTTTAAAGACATCTCGAAAAAGTAGCCGCGAAGAATTTGACATGGGAGATGATTCACGCCAAACGGCCAATGAAATCACTGTACGACCCATACTCAAAATTGAATCGCCAACTAAGCGCCGCTCACTGGGTAGCAACGAAATCGATGGCACATCCACCAACCAATTGAGTTTGCTTCAACGCCGCACTCGCTCACTAGAGCGTGCCGGGGAGCCCAACTCAAGTGCTGGTGCGTCGCCCGTTATTGATTTAGCTGCTGCCCTCAATGCCATCGGTCCGCAATGTACATCTTCACCACTTGAGCTTGTTCCGAAAAGTACTTCAGTATCGGTGGCTGATCGCATTAGAATCATGGAAAAGTTTCTTCAAACGCCATCAAATTCGGCGGTCGCCAATTCCGGTGATCTCCAAGAGGATTGTGAATCGGCCACAAACATCAGCTGGGAGTCACCAATATTGGCGGGAGCTGTATCCAAAATATATCAACCTAGTACTGTCAAACGTGATTTCTATCGCGATCGTTATAAAACACAACCGATTACCAGCGAAGAGAAGATCATGATGTGAGTATAATTTATATGTTTCTAGATATGCGTTAAAATTTCCGAGGGAGTTAAATTTTTCAAAAATTTTGGAACTATTCTCCGTTATCGCTCGTCAAATTAAGTTCAGGGACAAGTCGGTTACGGAGACCGTTTTTCGATATGCCAAAAGGAACACTGAAGGTGTCTGTTTTCGTTGCCTCTGAGAACGAATGAAAAATTGTTAAATAAATAAGTAAATAAATAAATAATTATTTATTTATTTAATCATTTATTTATTCCTTACACTATTTGTATCGTATTTTAATGTGCTGCGTAAAATTCGTCGCGAACGGAAGTTTTTTTTTCGTTTATAACGCTTGACTGCTTTTGTTCTTTTTTTTGTTAGCTTTTCATTTCATCATCATCAGAATAAAATAGATTTTTTTGATCACGTTAACATTAACGATCATCCGATCGTCACAAAAAGTATGATTATAGTAATTAAAAAAGAAAAGAGCGAAAAACAATTTACAAAACAGACTTGTCATAAAAATCGATAGTTATTTCTTTTTAAGAAATAGTAAAAAAATTATTTAAAATCTGCTTTGCTTTCTTTCATTCCTAGTTTTAGTAATTTATTTCTATTTCTATTATTTCTTTGCATTATTTTCAATTTTCACGTAATTTTTCTTTTGAGTAAACGCAAACAAAATTTGCAAACTATTCAAAATTGTGTAACGTTAATACAACATTAACTTATCTATGGGTGATATCTCATTGATAATGACCCTTTCCCGCCTATATCCATTATCATTAGGCTGATTTTAATTTGAGTAACAGGCTTAGCGATACATTTAATCGTAGCTCTCACTCTCTCTCTCTCTCTCGTTATTTATCTCTTTCTCTTCCTCCCCCTTATTGGTCATACAAAGTTTTGTTATTGTTATCTTTCTTTTGCTGTTCTTTTTTAATACCCTGAAACGTATTTTTATCATATACGTTTTGTAGACTTTAGTCGGACTCGGTTTGGTCTAAAGCGTAGTAGTTCAGCTTTTATTCTAAAGTGATTTGTGTGATATTTTTTTAGAAGAACAAACAAAATTGAAGAGCTGGAAGTATGTGCCTAAATCCAATTTACAATATTTTGAAAGTATTTGGTAATTTGAAAATATTGCTTACACCGATTTTTATTTTGTGTATGCTTTAGTTTTTACTTTATCAAAAAAACTATCAATAATTAACAAATTTTGAAGGCCTTGAATAAAAGTTAATTAATTTGTTATTTGGCGCCGTTTATTTGATTGTTAGTTGACAATATTTTAATCTAGAGTTTTCATTAATTATTGAAACAATTTGATCTCGAATGAATTTCAAACTAAATCGTAGAAGTTTTTCTCGAACTTGTTAAATCTTATTTTGGATATTTTTCATATTTCTTAACGTCGTATATCTTGATTCAGATTTAGAAAGCATTCTGAAAAAATACCGTAGCGGATTTTCTAATATTTTTTAGTTCTATAAAAAGAATACGCTATCGAATAAATCTGAATCGATGGAGAAGAATCAAACGTCGGATTTGGGTTGGACTCTTTAAAATCCTCTCGAGGGTGTCAACTGTATTGTTTTGTTTTGATTTAAATGGTAGAATCTTATCGGCTTGAGTTATTTTAACAATAATTATCAAAATTATCGATTAGTGATAAACTTAATATAACTTTCTAACCAAACCAAAAACAATAATTTTATTAAAATTTAATCGAAAACGAAAAATCTTGTCTTCTGAGTATTTCAAAATTAGAAAGTTTTACATATATTTAAAAAAAATTAATTTTACAAACATTTTTACAAATTGAAAAATTTGTAAAAATTTAAAAAATTTTACAACTTAAAAGAAATTTTGAAATGTTTGTTTATATTCAGCTCATTTTATGAATGAATAGAAACGAGCATAAATAGTATTCCCATAAAAGTATTTATTCATTCCTACCATTAATTTTTATGTCATCGCCTTCAAAAAAAAAAAAAAAAAAAATAAAATCTATTTTAAAATTGTTTTAAAAGAATGTGAATGAATATTTCAGTTCTTGTTTAATAAATGAAAATTTGGATTTGGGAGGGAGAGTAGAATGAAATACTTAATGGAAGAACACAAAGGTCTTTTTTTTAAAAGAAAATTTCTAACGACTACGTCGTACAAAAAGTTCAAAAGGCAACAGTATCGCATATAATTGTGTTGGATGGTCTATGAGGTGATGCCTTTTGCAATTATAAATCTTTTTTTTTTTTGCTGACTTTACTAGAGAAAGGAAACTCTACAATGAAATATCGATTAAAACGATTTTTGAATAGTATCGAACTTTATCATCAAAATGTCTGAATTATAAGGAAAAGCATTCGATGGCTCACATCTCGCAGTTATCCAATATTATTTATGTCCATAGCAACTTTTATTTATCCCACCAACCCCCTCGCTCCAACACCATCACCACAATTCCAATTTGAATTCCATTTGAAAAATATTAGAAAGGAACATTGGGGTTTGTCATTTATAGATAAATAAAATATTATCGAAACACTCAATAGTGTCACCTCAATACAGGGTGGTAATATGTCGAGCAGAGATTACAATATTTTATTTAGATTAATAATAAATGGTCTTATGTAAGGAGTTTTCTCACCTCCCTTAGAAGAATAATATAAAAAACATCATTCATTATTTCTCAATTATTTTTTTTATTCAATGGTTTCTCTTTAGAGAGAAAATAAATTATTGGATATTGTAGAAACAAACTTTACTCAAAAGAAGAAAAAAGAAAGGTGAAAAGAGGACAGAAAAAGTGAAAAGGGAGGAATTTAGAAAGAATTAGCTGAAATTCCTTTTTAACAGAAATTATTTTTCCTCTCACTTTTACTCTCTCAATAATGATCGAATGCATCTTCTTACCCTTTCTTTGTCATTCATTATTCTCTTTACTCCTAAACTGAAATGTCTCTCATAGTTAATTTTTTTATTGCCGACACCGCTCTTTACCTAATTTTTCAAGCTTTTCCTCATACTTTTTCTCTTTTTATACGTTTAGTATTTATTAATAAACTCAAAGCTTTTGCAGTATTTTTAAATTATTCTCAGCATTTCCTGGCAACGTATTCGCGATCAGTTGAAAACGATTGCTTTCCCAATTTTCACGCGATTTTCAAACGTATTTCCAAAATAATAAAATTGCCGAGTTTTAAGTGTTTTGTAATCAATTTTATAAAGTCTGTTAAGAATATTTTTAACTATTTTTTTAAGGTAATACTAAGTGAATTATAAGTGAAAGATATGTGAAAATTAAAATAAATTATAAAAATATTAAATTATAAAATTATAAAAATTTAGTTAATCACAAAATGTTTATTATTCGAGAGTGTCGAGGGCGTTTTTAAATATTTTAATTAACGACCAGACGTTACAAAAATGCTTGAGAATGAACTCTTATAAAATTTTTGGTAAAACTTTAAAGAGAAAAATTTTTTAATATAACAATTTTTTTAAAACTCGAGAAATGAATTAAGATCTCTTTGTTTCGTTTTTTCTTTGTCTCGGAAGAGAAGAAATTGCGGTGAAATTATTTTATGGATTTACTTTTGCGAAAATATAAGCATTTTTTGTATTTCTAAAAATAAATTTGTGAAAAAAATTTGTTGTCCTACAAAAAAATTTTAAAAATAGAGAAATAATTAAATCTCTGCAAACGTGAAACCTACAAAGTCTTCGACAGCAAATAAAAATTTGTCAAATGCTTTCCTACAAATTGCGTTTATAATTTCCGTTGCCTTTTTTATTGTTTGCGTATTTTGTAAGATTTTATTATGGCATATTTTTACACCCGGCAATTGAAGATCCATTTTGTTCTTGTCGTTGTAACGCCTTACGAGTTCAACGTATTAGACGAAAATGTGTTTAGAAAAGTCTCATTTGAAGTTACGGAAAAATCGTTGTCACGAATTTCGGCGCGAATATTCATCCTTTGATGAAGTCATTAAATTTTTAAGAATGAGGAACTCTACCCCATTGTCACGCCTGTTTTTGCCCCATAGAAATTAACGGTTTCAATTTTAGAGCTAAATTTCTAAATTTATGGTTTAAACCTCAATTTCAGATTTCATTATAGGTATTACCAGAATTATAAAAATCGTGTCACGTAAGTGAGAATGACACTCCCCCATCAGTATTATAGCAAATGTGGGTGTAAGGTGTATAAGCCTCGGTCACGCCGTTGTTAATTTTTACGCATTTCAAATAAACTTTTGTAAATATCTCAAGCTTTTCTAGTTCTTTTTCTAGTTGTCTTCTATGCACTGAAATTATGTGAGCTCTTATATTCCCAGAAGCTATCGATTTTTTTACAATCTCTTTATAATCTTTTAATCTTTTTTATAAAGCTCAGACAAGTATTTTTTTAATCAAACAAGAAACATATTTAAAACATATTTAAGTTTATTCAGGTGCTGAATAAGGTGTGAAAAGAAAAGCCTTGATAGACTGAATCAGGAAGTAATAGAGAAATGCTTCGCTTAGAGACCTTAGATCAATTAGAACACTTTTTAGATTTCTCTCCTCTGCCCACAGGCGTGGTGGTGTGGTGTGGTGTCTCAAACACAGAATCAACCCTTCCATCATGAGGTGACGTTAGGAAAAGCAAAATAGCAATAATTAAAAAATTAAAGGAAAGTGGTTGAAAAACTATTGAGACGTTGTCAATGCGTAAGCGGCGGTAAACATTGTTTTGCACAAAAAAATCATACAGATATTCGTGCGAGTTAATAAAATAATTCTAGAAGAACTCTCTACTGTTGTTGTAAAACAATCATAACAATAATAATAAACACTAAACAAAAACTTGAGCACAAAATATAATTCATAAATTTTTTCATTTCCCTTTTACAGTTCTAAATCCACTCCCCCCACCCAGGACTTTGTAAGCAGAAAAGATTCGGCACAACCGGTGGCGACGTCAACAAAAAGTTCAGCAATTCCTTCACAACGAATACCGGCACCAACACCATCAACAACTCCTCGCGATAACCAACGCGACGCGTATGCAACAAATCAAATCAGTTCATTTAAACCATCATCACCGCCACCACCCAAACGTCCAACACAAACGAAATCTTCCGTTCCTCGACCAACTTCTGATATAATAGAAATTTCCTCACAGGATTCCGATACAACTCATCGTCACACTCATTTCGACGACACATCCAACAACAACGACAACGAGCAATCATCAGCTTCATTGGCCGGTAGTGATAGTGAAATAAATTTCGATATGTCGTCTGGAACGATTGGTATCGGTGGCAGTAATGATGGCAGTGAAAATGAACAAAGTTCTATGCGAGATGATAGTGCTATGGAGACCACGCCGGTTTCGAGTGCTCGCTCGAAAGACGAGATTGATCATAAACAATTGCAATCATCGATTGCGCGCAAGAATAGCGTAAGAGCAAAAGCATCGATGTTTGCGCAATTGGAGGAACAGTCAAAAACGAGCAGTGCCACAGATCGATTATCGCCGCGAAGAGGTAACAGCAATTATTTTTGTTTTTAGAAATCAACGTTCTTTTATTGATTCAATCCTATTCAATTCTTCTTCGACAGTTCTAAGACGCTCCTCGCCACCAATCTCCTTTGCTGAAACGAAAAATGATGGCTCCAATACATGGACAAATCATCAGTGTATTAATTCGGACGAAGAAGTTGGTAAGTTGGTCTTAATTGAAATACAATTGAATTTTTGGGATCCTCAAAGAATTTGCTCGATCTGCCGTGCTCGCTTATTTCGTGAATGCAATTTTTATTATTTTGTTTGATTGTGTTTTAACAAATTTTCTTCTAATCGTCTATTTTTTTTTAATGAAATTTGCTAATGATAATTTTTACTTGGAATGCCGTTTTTATTGTTGTTGCTCTTATTGTTCTTTTCATATTATTTAAAACTATAAAACATTCTCTTTTGCTCGAGTTTGTTTTCGTCTGTTTTGGGAATGCATTTATCGTAAAATTATTTTCAAATGGATTCTATTTTCATTTCATGAACGTGTTTTAAGAAATATTTTCATTAAATTCACTTTTTTTCTCACTTACAATTTTACTAACGATTTTGCACGAAATATTGTGCTGTCTTTTATTTAATTGCTGTTTTTTATTTGAAAAGGATTAAGAATGTGATGTTAGCATTTTTAGCACATTGCGTGGAAAGCATGCCTTTAATATTTTTATAAAATCCGAATTTATAAGTCTTCATTTACTAATTTTATTTCTTAATTAAAACCTATATTCTTTATAATCATCGCCATCAATATAATCAAGACAATTCAATTTGCCCCCCGTTTATTTTAATCTTCTCAAAATAGTCCGCGTCATGATCATCAAATTTTCAATAATTTCTCCGATAAAAAGGTTTAAATCTGCAAATTAAAAAGTCTGAAATAAGCAACAAAACTTTTTATTGCTTATTTTTTACGATTGCAATGGCTATCTACGTCTTCTCTTCCGTAAAGACGGAAGTTACTTCTGATAGCGAAATAACAAGTAGTGTTTATGTATTGAAAATGCCATAACAATAAACAACAACAATAAAAAATAACAATTACAAACATTCCAAGAAACAAAAAAAAATTAATAAAAAATGCAAAAAAAAAATCAAACGAAATAAATTGTGATTAAAAATAATGAATATTAGCACGTACATATCTCGTTCATTACGATGAATGAGAAGATTATCCTCAACGATCTGAAGCATATTCTTTACGTTCAATCGGGCTCGTGATAACTCGTTAACCCAACGGTCAGTCATTCACTAGAGTCTCATTTCCAGAGCCATCATCTTTACCGCTTTCGGAACGCTTACGTTTCTTCAGTACTCTTAGTGATAGCGGTCGTAATAGTTTCCATAACCGATCTAGTCCTCCAACCCAACTGAATTCCTTTAATGGTAGCGTGGAACGCAGTGCCAGTGCTGGCGGTTACACCTCCTACTTCACGCCGCACAATTATACAAACCACAATAATAGTGGCAACAGTGCCAGCATAACTCCCACACCCATGGAATGTTCGTTGAGCGGGGGGAGCAGCTGTGGCGAGAATGCCATCGATTTTGACAAACGTAATGAAAATAATGAATGTATTCGGACTTCGGCGAGCGAACGTCGTAAATCCTGCAACGATTTTCTTATGCTGAAAAAATCGTTATCGCAAAGCCAAGTCCCGAACACTCTTGCCATTCCGCAAAATAATTCTCTTACGGAAGGACTAACACCCATAGCGAAACGTATTAAACTGAAAACGATTGGCAAATTGATGATGCCGCAGACATTTCTTAACTGCAATGATCGCAACAACACCAACAACGTCCGCAACAACAATAACAGTAGCGTTAATGATGATCTCGATAAGCCGCCAGTGAAGAAAATTGGCAAAATAAAGTCGCCTTTTATTGAGAAACAACAACAGCTGCAGCAGCAGCAGCAACAACAGAACGCGAAATTTATGAAATTTGATTTCCGATCCTCGCCCAGTTACGGCTGTGTACAAGCTGGCGGCGACGGCTGCGTGCGTGATAACAATTTTCCAGGTGAGGGTCGATTAAACGGTGACGTAGGAATTCAAGTCGATCTCGGAAAAGAGAATATTGCAATGAGCAATAACAGCTCGAATGCGGCGTCAGAGCAGCGTGAGCATAAGCTACCTCCTGTCATCGAAATGCGAAAAAAATTCACTCGGAACCTAAGCAGCTGCGGTTTTAATAGTAATGGAAATTTATCAGCGATGCGGTCTCACAAAACAGGATCGTTGAACCGCCATAGCTATAACGGTACATCATCATCATCATCTGTCGTAGACGAACGATATGCAAAATATTTTGGAATACCTATCAAGAATACAGTCGTTACGACCGCAGCCACCAACACAATTAGCACCACCAACAGCGTTACCACGCGCAATTCGTTACAAGAACGAAAGACGGCTAGTAATGGAGTCATTGATGATGATATCAATCACATCAAAATCCAGATGAAAACTCAACGGCACATTGATTTCAATGAATTCATGTCCGATGAAGATTTATCAAATCGAAATCAGCAACCAATTTTGGCTGCTGTCAATGAGAATGTTCGTCTCTGGAATGATACATTACTCTCTAAAGGTATTGCTGCGGTTAAGCGACGAGAAACTGGTATTAAACGTAATCGTCCTCTAACTGCTGTCGTAACGAGCACACTCAACTGCTATAGCCCCGCAGATGGACATGAAGGATTAGTGACAGGAATTAATGGCACGCCATCAGGACGGTCTGCGCTACGATCGGGTCGTTCACATACCATTACACACGGCATTCCTTTCATTCAGCAGGTGACCGAGGTTAAAAAATTCGAGGACATTATGGTGACTAAAGAGGAATTTCAATTGGCTTCGAAGGAATTTGAAAGGATCTTCTTAGGTGTTGTTTAAACGAAGGGTGGAAATAGAATGGAGACAGTGAGATGGAGAAAGAGAGAGATGGTTAAGTAAATAAAGGGTTCTTCAGCTGAGCTGACAATGTATGAAATATTTATAAACATGTTTTGCCTTCACTAAAAATAAAATGCGTAGAGTGACTAAATAAAACTCAGTTTAACGGCGACAAAAAACTGCAAGAGACTAAAACTATCAAAGACACGAAGGAAAGAAGATCGTCTCTCACTAAAAACAATCAATAATCCTCGAAACTCGAAAGAGTAGCTGAGAAGAGAAGAGAGATCAAATGTGAAAAGCAAACCATATTATGGCGTGAACGTTAAAAGAGAATCGATTCATCAAAATTGAGAGAACTCCTTCAGTTGTCACTCAGTTTGTCTCTTGAGTACTCTTTGAGTTTGTTAGCGTAAGGCGTAAGAGAATTATTTCGAGTAAAACAAACGAATTTTAACGAAAACTGCGAAATATTTACGAACATTATTATACAAATCCGCTTTACCGTTGGTTTTCTTATTCTTTTTTTTTTTGGTATTGCCAAATTATTTTAAAATGCAATTAAAATTTTATATCAAATTTTTTAAAAAATTTTATTTTCTTTTATAAATAAAGCCAACAAAGGCATTCCATTTAAAGAACGATAATAATTTTAGTTATAGGAAATTTATTCATTCTGTTTTCTGTACTTTTTATTTGTCTTCATAATTTTTATTATTGCTCAAAATTATTGAAATTGTATTTGTTTTTTCAATGATGCTAATTAAATGAAATATGCGTAAATTTAATTTGTTTTCGCTCTATTTAAATTAATTCCTTCATTATTATTTATATCGTATATACATATATATAAATATAATGTTATAAAGGCGCTGTATATTAATAAAAAATAAATAAACGCAAGAAAAATTATATAAAGCGTCGAAATAAAATCTAACAAAAATTAAAAACATTTTTTCAAATCATTTTTCTTATCACGATTTCTGCTTAGTATTTATAAGTTAAAAAAAAAAAGAAAAATACGTTAAAATGGAACAAATGTAATGTGTCTTTTAAACTTTTTCTTTGTGTATAAAATTAATGATTATAAAAACAAATTAATTTATAATAATTATAAAAAAAATTAATTTCTATCGCTGTAAATTTTAAAAATATTAATATAAATGCAGTAAAATAAATTATTAAAGTTTATCATGTAAAATATTCTCTAAAAAACATTAAAACTTCTCTGCGACGATGGTTTTCTGTATTACGTGTTTTTGAGTATTTAAAAATGAGAAATATTATGATTAATGTGCGTGTGATTGTTGGAAATTTTAGACATTTTAGTTATTGTAGAATGTCTACAATACTAATAATATACATAATTACGAATATTGTTAAACATAATCGTGTCTTTAAAATATGCAAAATAAAAAAAACTAAAATGATCTTAAAGTAGAAATCCATTATGAAAACCATCATAAACATTTTTAAAAATGTCATCGATGCAGTAAAAGATCGTTATAAAGGCTCTGGACATATCCAAAATCGACCACCCCCAAAAACCTCCCACTTTTTTAAATTTTAAAATTTAAAAAAATCGAAGGTTTAATGGAATTTTATACAATTTTGCTAAAATGGATTATGGCAAAGGGTTACATTCCTTAAACGATCTCTAGAATTATAAATAAAATATCATTATTTACCGTTTCCTTTTGTTTATTTTTTGATTTATTTATACGCTCCAGAATCATATTAGATATATGCTTTTTTATTTTTGCCAGTGAATGTACAAATTGTTATTTTCATTACCAATTTAATAAATATGTAAATATAATAGTATATTCCTTAACCATACTTGAAAAGAAAAAACGATGTGCTTTATCTTAATCAGGTAGTAATTCCTTAATTACAAGACGGGAAAATCGGGAGGAAAGGATTTTTTCCTTAAAAATTGGTTTTTAAAGTACTTGCAATTAATTCAAAAACCACCAGTCCGTGTTTTATTTTTGAATAGTGAAGAACAAACTTTTTAAAGGCTCAAAGCCAATAAAAATCGAATAAAACAAAGGACTGTGATAAATCTCTAAAAGCACGAATCATTTCCTGCAAGTAAACTGCACTAACGAGGCTAACGACGGCACGCCCACGATGAATTTAGTAGTGCAATCTAATGATATCCCAGATATATTGAAACAATATCGACCAACGAAAGATATCACAACCTATATTATATATCTCTATCGTGTGGAATTACGTGGAAGTGCGACGCAACTGCGAAGATACGCAACAAAAGCACAATTAACGGATGCTTTATTGGCCAAGAATTTTAGGAAACTTAATGAATTAAATATTTTCGACCTGATCGATCTAAATCGCGAATGGATTTTCAGGCAGGAATTTCTACAAAAACAAATGGATAAATTGTTAAAAGGAACGCAAAGAAAGAGAAAGCAACAAGATTAACCAAAGGCAAAACATTTAAAAATACTGTCTGAACAATTAAAACATACACGGTGCGATTTAGTTCATGCGCGAGAATCAAGAATTAGAGATAAATTAATATAAATTAGATTTAAGAAAAAATGAGAATGCGAATTGTTTCTTGGCAATAATTGTATATAAATCTTAAATTATACTTAAATACTTGTATTCGAAACATAATAATTTTCAAAATTGTTTGGAAAAATTAATAAAAAAGTTAATTTAAAACAATTAATGCTTACAATATTATTTTAAAGATTATTGAATAATTATTTATCACTTTCTGTTAAAAACAAACATTTCAATAAACTTTATGTCATGATATTTGTTTGCTCTTAATTTGCCTGCCGTTTAAGGATTTATTGCATGCCAATCAATAATTTACCGAAGACAAAACAAAATCTCAACGTTTTCGAAATTCTGAAAAAATTTTGGATTTAAATATTTTCTGGCTTTCTGATACAGATCGCGATGGGTCTACCTCTAGCGTTCGTCCGATCAGATCAATATCATCAGCAACAATTGCACCCATATCATCACCAGCAGAACCCATCAAAGGCATACTCAAATCGAAGTCCGGTTGCGTGGGTCTTATGGCGCAGAATCTCAATGCAGAGCTAAAGAATCGTTTACAGAGTTCAACTCATGCAACGGTATCCAATTTACGACGTCCCAATGATATATCGCGTCCCATAAGCCAACAAGATCAAACAACGAATCTCACAAAAGTCTTTCCGTATGCTCCAAAAGAAAATGTATTAAGTGCTGGCAGCATCCCTACGTCATTGCCATCTGCATCGATATCATCCGAGACATGTCACGATGATGCAATCAGTCTGGTTCGCAATCTCTCATCATTGGGTAGACCGCCGCCTCTGCGCTCGATTAACATCGTTACGGGAGAGACGGAGCAACAGCCGGCCGCCGCTTCGACTGGTTCAGAGGGTGAGAGTTCCGGTGGGCGTGAGATATCGGAAATAATTAGGAATAGCGCAGTTGCACGACGGCGAAAACTAAACGACGGGTGAGTTCGAAAGATGAATGAGCATGACGTCATTGCGTGAGGATAATTTTAATGAATTTTTTATGAAATATTTAATATTTTCGATAAATTGTCGAAGTATTATCCTTTTCAATGCATTCTACCAAAAAAAAAAAAAAACAAAAAAAAAACAACAACAGAAAAACTAATAAATAAATGTGTTTACACGATCAATTAAATTTACTATTTTTAAATAATTTTGTTTTACTAATACTAATTATTCTAAAGCATTAACTAAAATTTTTTTTATCGAAAATTCAAATTTAATACTTAAGAAAATGCATTTAAAAGCATACCCTAATCAAGTAAAATATTGTCACTAATTATAATAAAAATTACTAAATATTTTCTAACAAATGTTCTAAAACAAATGAATGTTTAACATTAATTTATTTTGGCAATTACTTCGAATTGTAAGTAATTATCACTTTGGTATTATTTTTAAGAAAAATATTTGATGCATGACGAAATTGCGGTAATGCAACTAAATGAATTTCCAAGATTTGCCATGGAATGCTTTTCAGCTTGATCTAAAAAATATTGATGTGATACACTCATCATTATTTCACGAAATAAATATCATCATAGTAAGAAACAATTCACAAGAAAAACATCCGAATTTTCTTGCAATCTGAATGCAATTAATTTTCCAAGGAATTATCAGATTTTTTAAACGAGTTTCGATGACAATTTTTTCGTCTGGATTAGGAATTACTCTTATTTATCACTAATTGTATTCACATTTATTATCATCGTCATTATCGCCATGGTAAACATAATTAATAAAGCTATGTAAAATATGGATAATTTATTTTGAAAAACTGAACTTGTTTAAGGGAGTCTTTATTAATCATATTACACGTTTGGTATTATTATTCGAAATCTAGAATATAAACCGCAAAATAACGTCTGGATATTCCTTTATTGTTTAGGAATTTAGGATTTCCATTTTTTTTTCTCTAACTTTCCGGTTTTAATCATTCATGAATAAAATTTCGACTTTCGAAGAAGACGTATAGCTCAAAACTTGAATTTTGTTTTAAAATCTTTTGTTTTTTCTTTTGTTTTTTCTTTTGTTTTTTTAAATCTTTTGTAGACTAATATATCTTGCACTGGTATAACGGAAAGTTATAAATATTTGACGAAGATTGATCAAACAATCGATAATTGATCCAGAAGTAGGAATTATAACAATTTTTATAATAATGATAATATAATATAAGATAATAATATAATATAAAATAATATTTATAATTATATAAATAAGGTTGTATTTATGTAGGAGGGCAGTCCCAAAAGAAATCGACCCGCTGCATGAATAGTTATAAATATTTAAAATATAATGACTGTAGTATACAATACCAATCATCCTTATTAATTATTTAACCGCCACTAACGATGAACGCTCTCTTTACAGCCGAGTCTCTTACCATAAGCCATTTTTTCGATTGCTACTTCGACTACGTTGTGGGATATTCACAACATCAAATAGTCGACTGAATGATCAATAATATCGTAATAACAAGTGTACGAATTTCACCAAAGCACAATTTCTCGTAATTAAATTTACAGTCTATATTTGTTATAAAGTCTACTTTGAATTTCTACCATTTCCGGTCATCATCATTGATGCTCACTTCATTTACTCGGTGCTCGCCTTGACGAACAGAAGTTCGGACGTTTCGTCTATCTACTAACATCCAATATTTTATTGTTGCAAATGAATGAGCAGACTCTCCTAGGCTAAAATCGAACTAAATTGTGATATTGGTTGGTTCAACTGAAAATATTACATCTTTAAATCAAGTTGGTAGTTTAAGATGTTGGTATTATTTATCAGAGTCATTATATTTCCAAATCTATGACTGTATGCATGATGGGGCGATTAATTTTGGGACTAACCTCAATCTATATAAATCCAAACGAACACATACACACATACTTATGTATACCATATTCTCCCATACACTATCAATGGTTAACCCTTTATTGATCATTAATAACATCTAGGTGTTCCCTCAGGTTTTATTCATAGAAATACCTCGAACTATCATCACTAGTTGTTTCGTTTGAAGAGAAATCGATTTCGCCGAGTAAGAAAAAAAGACGATGAAGGGTTATTGCACGATTCCAAAAGATTCGTTTTGAAATCAAATTTGACGAAAAAAGGAAGAAATTCGCCCAAATATCTCTATCTTTGTCTATTATTTGAATTATGGAACTCTATTAGACTAAAAAAATTCTTTAAATAAATACAATCGAACTTAATTAAAACAGGATAATTTATATTTATCAAACTTTTTTGTTTCGTGACAAAGGGCACAAAACTGCTAAAACCTCAGATCGTTATTTTAATGAAAAGCAATCTTATTTGCAGTTGCGTGATGTCACGATAAAATTATTACTTCACAGCTTTTGAAGAAATTTAATTTTTTAAAAAAAGGTCATACTTCATGCCACATTGATTCAAAAAGGTGTTTTTTAGCAATTATTTTACCATCAGGATAACTGACCGATTCAAAACAAAAATAATCCTAGCAAAAGAAAATAAATATTATTTTTAAAAACAAACCGGAAATCTTTTAAAAAGCAATTAATTTTTTTTAACTAGAAATTTTTTAATTAAAAAAAATAACTATTATTAATATTACTAAAAACTCCAACCACAAAAACGATATGACTGTCAATAATAATTGAAAAACCTTAGCCACAACTTCGTAAAATCCATAACTGAATGTAAAAAAATTGAACTCCAAAATGACGATTTAATAATATATATTATTCTTAATAAAATATTTCTACTAAATTATGATAAGAAATTTGTGAAAAACCTATAAGGTATATTGCAATATTTTAATATTTTAAAATGTAAATAACTAAATTCTTATCTTTATGTCAATTACTAAGAAATTTATGCATATATCTTCTAATTGTTGAAAATAATTTATACAAAGCATCGTTTGCAACAATTCAATTTGTTCCCCGCCAAAATTGCTCTGCTTTCTCCCAAATTAAATCGATTTACTATTTAATTACTTAAAAAATAATCGTAAAGCGAATGTATTTTTTTTAATATCAATCAAATAAAATTTGCATAAAATTAACAAATATTGCTTTCCTTTCTATAGACGCATTTTCTGACTGTTCTTGCTTGCTTAAGCTGATTGCTTAAGAAGCTTCATTAATTGCTGAAATTTGTTGAATTCATTTAGATGTTGGGTGTTTCCCTCACAGACTAATTGCGTGATTAATCGTTTATGTAATCTACTCACAAACCCGATTAAACGATTATTAATTATACGAAAAGAAAACAGTAAATTTTGTCAAGCAACCCGGGGAATTTAGAACTTGTGAATATGAAACACGTACGCAATGGAAATGGAACGAACGCCAATGGAAACGATGCAAACGCCAATGAAACGTCAAACGCCAATATAAATAAACAATCGAACGACGCTCCATCACCCTTTTTACTCAATGAAGCACCTGGGTCGATTAAAGTTCATGGAGCAACTATTAATCTGTAATGGAAACATAATATTAGAATAGATATTTATGCAAAAACGCAAGTTGAAGTGGCATTGGCGTTGGTAAACAGTTCTCAAGTAGTCCACTATTCCGCGAGCGCACATGAAAAATTTGTATGAAACGACGCGTCCGTTCTGCGTCTCAGCATAAGAGAAAGGAGCAATGTTCATTTGCTCGTTGTTTTCTCTTCGTTCAATATAGCGAGTTGGAAAATGTTAAAAACAAAATACTCGGTAAACGTCGGCAAAAGCAAATGTCAAAAACTAAAATTCTCTTCTTGATGTCACGAAGCGAAGCAAAAAATTAAAAGTGTCAAATTATACTAAAAATTTGTCTTTGGCTAAACTGTCAAATATATACGTAGTGTTTCACTCCTTTTTAGAATACTTTTCTACACTATTTGGACTTGTTTTCTGTAAAAAGTATAAGCGCTATTCTTGTTATTCTTAGGAACTAATGGCGATTAAGCTTTAAAATTAGTTGGATATTAGTTGGCAGTTGACATTAACCTTTATGCAATTCTTGCTTAAAACCGCACTTCCAATAACGAATACTATTTTTCTTCACCATGCGGCGATACTGTTTTGTCCTCGGCAAGTCTTCGCCTGCGGCGACTGCTTGCTGTTCACTCGCTTCGGCATACATTCATTCTCTCGTGAATTGAGAGTTGACAAATTTGTAAAAGAAATAACAACGTATTGACGGTTTAGCCAAGCAAATGTTTAAACGCCAAATGACAAAGAAGCAACTGACATTAAAGCAAATAAAGAAAATATGTGTCAAGTATTTTAAATGAAAAACATAATAAAAGACAAGCTCAGCTTATCCAAAAGCTGTAAGCACAAGTGAAGCTCTGTGATGGCTATACATGCTGGTTTGATTGTGTATTACGGGCGTGTATGCATTTGTGTTTACGAAATCTACTGAACGGAAAGGTTTAATAATAATCAGGAAAACGTACGAAGAAAATAAAAACAGCTGGGAGTATTTACGTTGTGTTGTTTCAAACGACGCTGAGAGAACTTGTTCCAAGCCAGGCTTGCGTCGTCGCTTCTTCAATTTCTCGCTCCCATTGAGTACGAGCCAAGTTGAGCGAACTCGCTCGCTTGCCTTCGCTTTGAATGTCAGAAAATTAGTAACCGTCGTTGGTGGAGGTTGTGTCTTTATTTTGGAGTGGATATTTATTTTTGTACGAAGGATTAAAAAATACTTGAGGATTATTAAAAGAAAACATTTGCTTTTTATCGAATGTAATACGCCAGATTTTAAAGTGTTATAAATGAATTTATAAATCGAACATTTGTTCAACTGAAAGTTCGCGTTTGTGAAATCGTGTATGAAATAAAAACGCCCTGAATTATATTAATTCTTATTGGTCGGAATATATATTTTAATATCGAATTTAATTCAAATTTATATGTGATTTTTTATGTAAATAAATTTAGAAAAGTTTAGAAAACAAAAGCAAAAGTGTCGATGAGGTGGCCGCTTACGGAAAGTATGTTTTTGTCGGCCTCTCGTTCACGAACGAGTGCTCATTGTTTTGTTGAATAATTTATAAAAAACAGCAGCGCAGTTCATTGTGTTTCGCTTCTTCTAAACAGAAAAAAAAACAGCTGAAAAGGTTTGCTATCATCATTATCATTATCGCTTAAATTAACTTTTATATGAATATAAATAACCAACTCGCTAGAACGAATGCCATCCTAAATGCTTTTACAAAAATCATTTCATGACTTTGTCTAACTTTCTGTTAAACTATTGTTAAAAGAACTAACCTAAGCCTATAACGTTATAACTAACTTAACCCTATAACGTTATTTACTAAACCTTCCAATAGAGCCGAAACAGAGTGAAGAAAAAGCTTTGTCAATTAAATACTTCTATTAAATTATTCTATTTCCAGAAAAACCTAATATGTTTTTCAAAAAAAATTATTTTAAATTTTTGTCAAAATTTATAATTTCGAGATTTATTATGGCATAATTTATCTCTACCAAAGCACATTTTTCTGCATTTGTTTGCATTTCAATTTTGTACAATTTCCTTTGCAGGTATTTTTCGGATTTAATTTTCTGTCTTTGAGTTGCGCCTTTATGACTTCTAAGAAATTTTATTAATCATCTCTAGGTTTTTTGATGGTCGTAACAGTTTTATGTTGACTCTTTTACGATTAAGACCAACCAGATCTTTTACAGGCTTCTTTGTACCCTACTCCTGAAAGTGGGCGGCATATTCACTTACTTCCTTCGTTCGTAACGCGTAAAGGAAGGCATGGTAGATTTAGAAATGTACACATAATCCTGACGGGAATCACCTCTTGCATCCATGTCCGTTCTTCTGTCTGTCTGTTTGTGGAAATCACGGTTAAAAACATAATCTTCTGTTTGTGTGTATGGGCAAAATCGGGCAAGAGACACGACTCATATTTCCCACTCGTTATTGTATTTAATGTATATATTTATAGCACAGTAGTAGGGTGTATGAGCATCGGTCATGGCAACTTTTACATTCGTACGTTTTATGAAGCTGATAAATAATACTGCCAGGCTTGAAAAAGAATTTTCAAAAGTATTTTCTTAATAAAAATCATTCTTATTAAAAATGTTTAACTGTGCGAAACTAATTTTTGCGATTTTTTCGCTTTCGTTATTGAAACTTTCACTTTCACTCAATCAACCAATTATCGATTTGTTGAAATCAATTTGTCAAAGAGAAAAAAACGGTTTCTAAAAGTGAAGACTGATACGAAATATTGCCAAAAACTTACCACATAATGAAGATGGCAAAGGAACACAAAACCCTCGAAAAAACCTGTCTCTGATCGGGGAAAAAAGGGGAAGAAAAATCAGGTTTCTTCCAAACGAAAAAAAGCAAATCTTGTTCTGTTTGTTTAAAATTTACCTAGTTTTTTCTTTTAAGATATTCGACCATGCGTAGCATGTCCGTTGACATCGAAAGCAGAATAAATGGAAAAAATAAAAAAAATTAAAAAAACTTTTTTGTGATAATTAAATTTATTTACAAAAAATGTATTCGCAAAAAAAGGGATTGTCACCAAAAAAATTTGATTTTAGTGAATTTCAAGATTAGCTTCTAATGGACGGTAACATACGACGCTCTAATCTTCCTAACAGCTCATGTAAAATATATGTCGGTTGAAACAGCACAAACAATTCATCATATACTGAGAATATTTTATGACTGATGGGATATTAAATTTTCCAAAAATTAAAATGAAGATTGAAATTTTAGAATTTTTATGAATATTCTTTAACTTTACGGCGACAACCATTTGCCAAATAATATATACGGCAACCTCTTTCAGCTTGAGCGAAACCAATACACCCTACACTTTCACATCTCTAAATTTGTTCAAGAATTTTATAAAATATTTTACTCCAAAATCAACTCATACTCATACTTATGGGTGTGTGTAGATGTGTGTGCGTGTGTTGCCATCAGAACGTTTCCCATTAAAAAAACCAACAAAAGGGTTAGTCACCTGATATTCTGATAAACCGAAGAGATACTTCCATGCCATTTTATACATGCATATTCCTAAATACACACACACACACATACATACTCGCATAGGCATTCACAATGCATACTTTCTTGATAGTTTTGTATTTAGCCATTGTGATGGCGTTGTTGTTGTTGTTGTTGTTGTTGGGTTCTGTTGCACTCCATTACACAATTCTCGAAAGAGACGTTTCACCGGCAGACACAACTTGGATGGACGGACAAATGGGAAAAATCCACAACGACATTGTTACGAAAACTTTTAAGAATTAGCTAAGAAGAAGAAGGGAAAGAAGAAGATTAGAAGTGAGGAAGAAATGTAAAAGAAGAAGAGTAATATTTTCAATTATTCTGTCTAGAACACGAAATTGGGGGACAAAGCAGCAAATGCAATAACAATAATAGCTACAACAACAACAAACGGGTAAAGTAACTTCTGATCCATAGAGCCATGATGCAACAAACAAGCAACAACAACAAGAGAAGCGATTGAGAGATAAAAAGCATTGAAGCGTGCATTAAAGAAAAGGATTATTACGATATGATTACGATTAATCGAATCGAAGACGCATTGACTAACATCGATGGACCATTAAAATATGAATGAACGAGAAAAGAATGAAATTGAGATAAGATAAAATGAACTAATTGAAAACCCAATTAAAAGGGAAGAATCTAAAGCATATGCAAGCAAAGTGTTTGTTTGGCTGAAGTCGGTGCTAAAAGACAAGCATTCCTTTTGTCACCCTTGCAGTCATTGCAAATCGTTTAAGACAACATCGTTTATTGATCAATCCATTCCGGTTATTCCAATTTTATTGCACCCTACACCTAAATGATAAGGGTATATTCATTTACTTCCTCCGTTCGTAACTCGTTAAAGGAGACGTTGTTAATAAAGAGTAAAAAAAATTGAGAAGATTCTGGCCCAAAATAATATCTTGAGTCGAATTCGTAATGTCCGTCTCAGTCGTATGTCCGCATGTCTGCTTTTCTGCCTGTATCCTGTCTGCTTGTCCATCTCCCTGTCTATCTGTCTCTGTCTATCCCGTGGTGTGTGTGTGTCTGCCTGACTGTCAGCTCGTCTCTCTCTATCTCGTCTGTCTGTCTATCGATCTATTTGTTTTTCTGCCTGTCGGTCTCTCTGTCTGTCTGTTTGCCGGTTTGTCTATTTGTCTTCCTGTCTGTTTGTCTAGGTAAAGTAAGATTTTACATTCGATTTCACCATTTAAGGTAAAAATGTGTTAAAAAAGGAATGTTGTCCGTCCACTGGTATCTATGGTCACAATAGCATGGACGCGGTGTCACAATGATGTATTTTATATATTTTTAAAATTTATATAACGGATGTAGGGCATACGAGCGTCGGCTATACCATGCGTTCTTACTTGCTTTATTTTTTATTTAATTTAATTCTTTTTAAATTTTTTGCCTGATATTTTTTGTTTTGCGTGATATTTATTATTTTTAGACATTTAAAAAGGCTTTGCTTTGATATAATTTATGCACACGTTGCAATTTGTTCTGGTGGCGATAATTATGAATTCTTATAAAAAAAATCATTATGAATGTAGTTTTCAAACACAAGCAGAAGTTTTACGCCATAAATATTCGATAATTGCTTTTATTTTTGTTGTAGAAAATATAAACGTGATGATGATGTAAAATTAAGAAAGCTTTGACTCTCAATCGTGATGCATACGTTGTTGATGCAATTTATGACTTTATGTTTTTAATTACAAATTTAACAAAAGAAACGAAACATCTGTTTAAAATTTATTGAAAAATTTTGTGGGTTGTTCGGTAATCGATTTCATTTAAAAGTAAACAAATTCAAAGCCATTCACGTTCACAATCATGAAAGTATTAATAGTTTTGATAATAAAAAAGTGAAAGTTAAAATAAAAAATAAGAAGAGCCGGCAAGATAAATAATAATTTAATGATTTCCATTATTCTTGCCTTCAACTTAAATAGCATTCAATACTCTCAATCAAACAATACGTATTAATCGTTCATGTAGTAATAAGTAGAATACACTAAGGGCGATTGAAAAGTCTCCGACCTTTTTCTCTTTCCTTGGGAACGGTTTGGGAAATGGATTGAATACGGATGTTAATCAAAATTTCAACTCCTTCAACAGTTATAACACTGAGATTGCTTGTGCTAATTATCGGTCACCAACAAGCTCGGGTGTTAAATAATGTCCGGGCTTTTTTCATAATTTTTCATTTTCATAATTTTTCAGTTCACTGACATCTTTCACAAGTATGGTCGAAACGGGTTTGTCATCAAACCAATCTCGACAAGAGACAGTTAAAAACATGTCCAGAAATTACAGACAGCTTTAATTGCCGCGAAGAAATATCTTCAGCTCCCTTAAATTACTCTTAAATTTTATTACTGTGTCATACTCAATTTTCTCAGCTGTTGCACAAATTTTGAAAGAGTGTTGTAAAGAAAAATAATCACCATAGTGGTTTGAATAGATTACGATTTATATTTTCTCAACGTCATCTAGGTGGCGAAAGAAAGTTTCCTAACAATTTACCTTAGTGTCGATAAAGACGGAAACTTTTCAAATGGACTTCTTCGTACACTCGCATAATTTGTAGAAAAAGTCGATTGCAATGAATGAAGTCAATTTGATTTTTACAACCTTTTGTCTAAGTTCGCTTTTAATTCTGCCTTTAGGTTTCCTTTTTCTCGTTTTATCGTCAATAAAATATCGAAAGAAAAAAATATATTGTAATAGAGAACAAGCATCGCCTGATGATCGGTTGTTATAAATGCATTTACTTTAAAGTTGAAATGAAGAAATGCTTTTGTGTATGCGCTCTTGTGGTGCCACTGCATGCAAATGCAAAGTATTCACTTGTGTTTTGTTCTTGGCAGTTAATACTATCTCTATAGGGTCATTTCAGTCCACATTGATTTTTTTTTGTTAGGAAACATTCAGTCAGATTCATTGAGAGGAGTTGATTGACTTGTAGAGGAATTCGTGATTGTCTTAAGAAATAAATCCGTTTTTATACCCCACACCAATAGGGTGTATTTTAGGTTCGTGTAGAAGGGTGGTAGGTATGGTGATAGGTGGTAGGTGGTAGGTATGGAAAACTATATATATTCTTACTCAGAATCACCTCCTGTGTACGCCCGTCTGCCCACCTGTCCATCTGTCTATCCGTGGAAATCACGACTGGAGCAGAACGAATGGGGCGGGGCTATCCTAGTGAATTTGCCACGCATATTCTCTGCCTTGTTTTGATGTGGCGCCCACTAATTAATAGATTTAAACCATAAATGCATACTGCGAGTGTAGGGCACACGAACTTCGGCCAGTCCGAAATTAGCGTTCTTTAACATGTTTCCACAACATTTTGCTTGATTTGATTAGAGTCCGTATAAATTTGTTTTTAATAAATAGAGCTATTTATGTGTTATTCTTGTTATTGTTACAATAGCTGTTATTTTCAATTAAATTTGTTGCTGTCTCTCTCTTTTTTCTCGATTTATCAACAGTCAGAAAACTGTTATAAAATCTAAAAGAATCGAAAGGGCGTTTTTGAAAAGAAAGTGTAGAGTATATTTTCCATTATTATTGATAAAAATAAATCTGGTCCTTGTAATTTTCATTTCGAAAGAATTTTTTTAATTACTTTGAAGATATTCTTCATTTAGTTATATTACAACTTCTTCGAACAATTTATTACCAACTTCCTGGCATCTCAAAAGAAATATTTTTATTCAATAATAATTAGTAACAATTATTAGTGCTTTGTGTTATATAAAATTTTATTATAATCCCGGTAACCGACAACATTTTTACAAAACAAAATAATACAATTAAAAACTAGTTTTAGTTTGTCAAAACCAAAAACAAATCGAATCCAAATCGCGAGAAATAAAGTTAAGTAATAAGTTTTTTTAGATCAGATAAAATTTGTTTTGCTGAATCTTATATTTTATTATATCAAAAGGAAAACAAGTTTTGCTACTTGAAATCCGTTACGCCTTGTAATAAAAATGTAATAAAAATATGATCTGCTTGTAAACGTTATTATAATTTTTATTATTTCTATCATTTAAATTATTTTATCATTATTTCGTCACTTTAGCATTTTCTTATTTTGTTTTAATTGTGTCAGTTTTTCTGCTGGCTTTCTTTTTGCGCTCCCTATCAGTTCCACCAAAACAGCCATCAGATGAATGTTCATGATTGGTGCTAACCAATAATGAAATGTTAGATAATCTCTAAAAATGGTGGTGAAGTCAATAAAGAAAATGTTTGAGTAACTTTCGATTATAAAATTCAAACAGGTTAAGATTTATCTAATTCGATAATAATGAAATAGTCATTCACAGTAATTTATGAATTGCTTAAAAATATTTGCACAATTTTCTCGTTTTGTTTAGCTTACGATTAAATACAATTAGATAAAAACTTTGAAAAAATTACAAATTTTAACCGCTTTTACAACGATTGAATAAATGATTGATACATCGGAAATCACTCTAAGTTTAGCGAATTATGTTGGGGAGAGAGGCGGAGGGAAGCTCTCATAGAGCACTTGCAGATACGTTTTTTATTACCTTCAACTTTTTTATACGATTTTTAATTTTGGTTGTTTCATTTTATCGATTTTTCCTCTCGTTTAGTACTCTTAGAAGATTGGAATGGTTTTCAATAGAAATCATCGTGTTATACCGTGGTTATTTATATTTATCCTTTTGTAGAAATATATCGCTCTTAAAATTATTATTATTATTATTATTATTATTATCTCCAACAACAGATCTAAAAATTCAAAATTAGGAAATAAATTTTTCAGTTTCTGTTTTTTTTCTTTTTTATTATTACTAAATAATTTGATATTTTATTATGATCGTTTTTTGTGCTTAAAAGGAAATACTTGTTGTAAATACTGGAGTTTTCTCTTCCTTGTTTAATAACTTTGAACATTTTACATTTTTTCATTATCATCACCATAAAAAGTATCTCTTACCGCGTCACCTTTACCATTTCGATCGTTATCGAAATTATTGTGCACACGTCGAAGCTTACAATAATTGCGGTTAAAATTAAAAATGATGCTCGTTATGAAAAATCGATTGTAAGTTTTAGAATTTTAAATATTGATTGATGATAATGTGCGATAGGAATGATTGGAAAATATCACAATACATGCAATAATGAAATAGCATAAAAATAGAGATTAATTCTGACATTATGAATTTATGAAAACTTTTGTCTTTAAAAAATGATAACTTAAACTGATGCAAATAATAATGAGTATAATTTTTATATAAATATAATTATAATATAAATATAAAAATTTTAGTTAGGAACTTCCTTCGACACATACCCAGTAGGAATGGAATGGAAAAGAGTAATTAAACTTGATAATAATTTTTTCAAATATTTCTTAGTTATCATAGGATCTTCCTCATTCAGATCTCCGCAAATAATGTTTACCACAATTAATTTCACCACATTTTTAAAAATAAATTTCGACGGTCATCGTAAGTGTAGCGAAAGCATTTCTGAATATAAAAAACGCCCCTGAATGTAAGGAGAATCAGAATCAATTGAATACGATTATTTTCTGTGTAATATAATACAGAATATTTTCTAATAATTAGTGAACCGTTCCACACCCATATTGATGACTTTACCAGACCCTCCCACTTCTATATTGAAGATTTTTTACCAGAAGGTTTGGCGGAAAATCAAATTCTATCCTCAAAATTCATCTTGAAACTGGGTAGCCTAGCCGTAAAAACAGATCAAATAATATTACTCTGAAACATTAGGTGATGATTTCGCCCATTTTCATTACAACCATTCTACGAAGCCCAAGAATATTCACGGAGATATCCTTGAGAATACCTTATTCCATGATAAGTCAAAAGGACACGGCCGGAGCTGGAGGTGGTACGGTGATTCAAAATCGATATGTGTTACAATTGAAAGCGAAAAGATTCTCAATCCTATATATGTGGTGTTATAAATAACCAGTGTAATAAATAAAAAACATACAATATTTTAAACTTCACATTTATTCACTTCAAAATCTACCATGGTACAATATGAACTGCTATACAAACTGTTATATAATATAAGCTATTTTATAATTTTTTCTCATTATTTTCCCTGACGTTATTCTCAGAAATCACATATTTTTGCCTTTATAATTTTCCCCTATACCTAAATATGAACTCATTAAATTTTTAACTTCTAACTTCTGACGATAATTATTAATTCCTATTATTTTTCTTGAACAAAAACATTTTAAAAATCCTTTTAATTGTTTTAATTAATTGTAATTTACGCCATTTATATTTTCGTCTCAATATTCCCCGATGGTTTGCTCTTGAATTTGTCGCTGGTTTTTGATGATTGCCTTCAATGGTTTCTTCAATCTTACGAAAATTTTCAATGTGTTTTTTTAAAAGCGCGTTCATTAATTGCTCTCGCGTCGTCTTTAAAAGAGTTTTATTTGATTTCACCTTACGCAAATTTTCCAAGTGTAAAAATAAATAGTAGCCAATTTCTGTTTGTGGCAGCATTTTGATTGCCGAAACGCTAAATATTGAATAGTAAAAATATTGAAATATTGTAGAGGAATTGATATGATTGGTACACTTTGTTAATTGCAGAGAACAGAAAGACTACTATTGCGCTATGGAGCCTGATGCGCATCGCTTTTATATTAATTTTGGTAATTTATTCTGGATACATTCGCCTGATTCCAAATTGACTACCTGTTATCTAAGGTCTATTAGCCCTTTTCGTTTAAATGATCAATCAATATGTTTTATGTTGGGTGCTTAAGAAATACCTGCACCGTTTTCAATTTATTGCAACTTAATTTCACTAAAACCCTACCCTCAAGAATTTCAGAATTTAATACAGAGGCGTAACCTAATTAGTATTTTATTTATTATAAATTCTTTAGAATTCTTTACCAGTAAATTATGTTGTGGCCAATTTAGGAAAAATATGCCATTCGGGTTGCGAAAATTATATTTTTATAATATATATTTTCTCACATAAAATAAATAAAAAATGCTTGCAATAACAATTCAATAAAAAATGGGGAAAAAGCTACCCTACATGCAATTGAAAACCTCTGAGAAAAATTTTGTAAACTTATACCCTTAACCGCAACAACGACAACTACGTCAAAGTTAACAACAAAAAACAAATTCGCCGAATGAATGAATCGAAATGTATTTGAAAAATTAAATCGTAAAATTAGAAAGTAGTGAAATCTAATATCGATTACTTTTTAAGCAAACAATTAAAATCCTGAAGGAACATTATGATCGGATTTTATTTATAATTGTTTTTAATCGTGATTTCGAATAAATAAAGAATTTTATTTCTTTGTAACAAACTCTTTATTATTTTCCACTCTTGTAATTCTTTTTTCTTTTATGCAGAATAAATTAATTAAAAAAACACTAACAAAGAACATCATCGATAGAACAATATCTTTCATCATCATTATCATAAGCATTTACTGCCTTTATAAGATAGTGAACAGGAATTTAATGACCCATAGGAAATTTCCATTGTCATTGAAATATATTAAGAAAAATGCAGAAAAGAGATGCATTTATGACTGTGAAGATTAGTCGGGCGGGAAGATAAAAAACATATTAAGTGACTTGGTGGAGGGTGACAGGTTATCAACTACGAACAGTTAGGTAGAAAAACAAAGCTTATGGAAAACAGAAAGAGAATAAAGTCATATCAATGTGGAATAAAGAAAAGCCTGACGGCGCAGAGAAAGATAGCAAGAAGAAAAACATACAATTATACACGTATATAATGCATATGAAATAAGAAGACAGATAACCAACTACGAAACCGATGTAAACCGTGTAAAAGTCAGCCTGATGTACGAAGTTTTGCAGCAGGAGCATAACGATTACGACATTTTAATGCGAGCACACATTAAAAAATTTTAAAGATTTTGTTATGACCGAATATCAGTCCAGGTTAACATTTTTATTAAGATAAAATTAGGAGGAAATAACATTTAGGAATTATTAGCAATTTCAATATCATTTGAGTCACTCGACATTCTCGGATTGAACTTTGCTAATGTGATGTTATGTCCTTAATGGAAAACTTCTTACAAACACTCAAACAATGTGGAGGAAAAGAAACGTGAACAGAGTTATAACAGAGACATAACAGAATGCAAAACGAAGATTCCTTAAGAAGATTCAGAGAAGGTGAGATAAAAATGCGACGATATTCGATGGATGAATATTTAAAGGCAATGAAAATTTGCTCTGGCTCATCGTTTTAATAATATTTCAAATCACTCCAATACTTTTCTAAGATGAAGCACTTATTATTTATCTCTTATCGTTCGCTTATGTTGTCTCTCGTTGTTCTAACCCTATTTATTTTTAATACAAAAAGCAAAACCTCCCAAAAGTTCATGAAGAATCATGTTATCGATAATATAATTAATGCGACGAATTACCAATGATTTCATATTTCAATAAAGTATAATTCAAATCTGTATCGGCGAATCCACCTGGCTCCTTTTTATGAAAGCTTTATCACTTCGTGGGGGAAAGTATCGTATAAAATCGATCCGAAAAAACTGAATTTAAGAAAAAAGAATTGAGCCACTAAACCGTGAGATACATGCAGTCAATCCCTCCATAATTCAAGAAATCGACTTCGATTATAATTAATGCGAGGAAGATATCGCTGTAACGAAGAAGCATAATAAAAACGAGAAAGGAAGGAAGAACAAGTTAACGCAATATCACAAACAATGAATCTTGAAGAAGAAAAAAAAATCAAGTTTCTCTTGATTGATGGCAGCACCTGCCTCATGACACTTCATCATTATTAAGTCCGAACGAGTTCGTAACACAAACGACATGTACTACGTGTTCGAGGTACTCAAACATGAATTTCTGTTGTTATTGCTGTTATTGTTGTTGTTGTTATTTTCTTGCTGAAATCACGAAGCAATCATTCGCAGATGCAGAAAGAAGTTTCCGAAAGCTTTTCCTTTAATTTTATCATTTTTGCTTTCTTATTTGTTTGGTGTTGGATACTACAAAAACTATCTGTTTAGATGGCTTTTGGCCGCGAGGTGAAAATTTGTTGCCACAACCTCATAAACAAAAGCAAAAAAAAAAACAAGTAAAATGCAAAACAACTTGGACCTGCTCGATAAAATATTGATGATAAGCCAACGGCGATTACGACGACGACATTTACGTGCAATAAAATTGCGAAGAGGCAGTCGTTGCAGCTGCTCGTTACCGCACATCTAGATTAACGATTTATATCGCCCCAACGCCAACAAACTGCCGCTCATCAACACTCCTTGCCATCCATCCCATCCAGCCAAAACTTCCATACTCTTTACGTTCATTCTAACATTCAATTTATCCATTTTTCCAATCAACCGCATATCCATTCATCCAACTAGTCATCATATTCTCAACATATTGACCAAAATTTAAACAAAAAAAAAAAAAAACGAAAATATTCATAAATATCCTCGCCTCCTCAAAGGATTAGTCTTCATCTTCATGTTTGTTGTTGTTGCTACGGCAGGTTATTGTTTCACCGTGTGTTATTGCTGGTGTTTTTATTGTTGTTATTGCATTGGCAACTATTCAGGTCACTTGCAGCAGAAAATATTATAAACTTTTCACAATAATCGATATAAATTTATGCTGTTTTTGCTGCTGTTGCTGCAGCAGGTATTGCTGCAGATTAGCACTAGATTGTTACCATTTTCTGCAGGTTTTTATTATAGTTAGTGTTGTTGTTGTTGTTGTTACAGGCAACAAGATTCATTCATTTGTCAAAACCCAATAAAAATTGATGAATTGATTTATGCAGTCAGTGAATGAAAGCCTGCATCTTCAATGGCTTTAGTTTTAGTTTAAAGCAATTAACAGCAATTGTTGTTTTATCAATGCGTGCCAGTGCAGTTGTCAATAGTCTTTGCTTAGTGAGTGAGCATTTTCTTTTAAAATTGCTTGTCTATTTCACCTTTCTTTTACGTGCGAAATAATGAAGTCCAATAGTAGTTTCATTGATTAAGAAATTTTGTGGGAATGTATTGGATTGTTCAAAAAAATAATTTCGCTTTTTTTAGTAAATATAACAAGCTACTTCTTAAAGGCTTCGACGTGTGGTCAAGTTCGTTAAATTGTTGGGCAGTTCGCACACAATCAGTGTTTTCATTTTGTCTCCATCAGCTTCAACTGACTTCTGATTTCATCGTAATCCATTTGGAACATCAGAATTACCAGAAAAGTAATCAGAATTTCAGTTACGCCTCTGGTACTTTTGCTGGTACTTTTTCTGGTACTCTGCGTATTCGATCATAATATTCAGTAACACATTTTTGTACTCGGAGTACGTCGAATTGAAAGGATAATCCTTAATCTCTCTTCGATCATAAAAATAATTCTGACATCTTAACTCAATCAAAGGAATGTAGAAAACAATTTAGGATTCGTTCACTTTAATTGAATTCGTATTGAATTGAATCAGCATTTCATTCAATTAATGAATCCAAAAAATCAATTACGATGATATCTACTCCATGTCTCTTTTGTAGAATCCATAAAATCAATTCTAACTAGATAAATCCTATAGACTTCGTTACGTTAATGACGTTGGTGGAGATCCCATAAAGACAATTAGTTGCTGATTACATTAAATCATTGATTTGTTTTACTTCATAAAATCACCAGCATAAACGTAATAAGCGGTTTTCCAAATAAAACGAATCAATCATTTTTAATAAAAAGTTAGGCTAATTACTTAAGTAGCCGTTAGAGAAGTGCTCAGTAGGGACACTCCTCTACATAATCTTAATTTAATAAAAATCTTAATCATAGAAATCTTAGACTTGTGAATAATTTGTTAAACATATTGGCATAATTCATTTCAATGAGCTCGAGGTCGTAAACCAATATTTACTCCATTCGAAGAACGCAGAATAAAATTTGTCATTGGTTTTAGCGAACCTCCTAATGGCAATAATTCGAAATTCTGCAAAATCTTCGTAATAATCACTTTCATTTCCAACATGGCGAACTTTTGGCCAATGCAATTTTTTGGGCCAGCACTGAAGGGAACATGAACGAACGGATTTTGGTCATTCATCAATGTAGTTGATTCTTCATTTTTAGCGAAACGCTCCGGCTTAAAAGCCTCAGGATCCGGAAAGATGAGTGGATCTCGATGAGCCCAGAAAATCAACAGATATATGCTAGTATTTGCCGGAATCATTATATCATCTGTGCGTAATAAATCTTATAAAAATCTTTATCTTTGAATGCGTCAAGAGGGCTTACCGAGTTGGAAATCCGTTGCAGTTTTTCGCCCGATAGCCGGGACAGGTGGATGCAAGCGAAGTACTTCTTTGATCACACATTCCAAATACTTTAACTCATTCAGCTGCTGCATGTTTATAATCCCGTCATATTGCAAGTCACCCAAAACATGTTCAATTTCGGCAACTAACCTTTGTTGAACGTCCGGGTGACGCGAAATGCAGTAAAGTGCATGCGATATGGCGCTGGTGGTTGTATCGTCACCTTCGAATATAAACGTGTCGACTTCCTCACGTATGTCTTCGTTACTCATCGGTTCACCGTCAATGGTGGATTGTAATAAAATATCCAGCAACGCCATCGGTCTTCTTTCGGAAGCTTTGTCTTGGCAGAACAATGAAGAAGTCATAGAATTGTATACATTAATGTTTTCAAGAAATGTCGCTTTAATTTCTCAAACTTACTCCCTAAATTGCCGTTTCTTTCTGCCCCTAAATTCTGTAACTCCGCTCTGCGTTTTTCAATGACACCGATAGTAAATTCATGCATGATACGAATATTTTTTAATTGTTCACGATAGAGTTTCGGCGATGTTAACCGGAACGCCCAATCGAATCTTTGCCAAATGTTCAACATACGATTAGCTTGAATATAAACAAATCTACGCGGCGAAATGAAGGAATTGTAGAAATTTCGTAAATAACAAATTGAATACCTTCCAAACTTTTCCAATACCTTTTCAAAGCTTTCACATAAGGAAACTCAGAATTCAATTGTGCCTCCACTTTTACACCCATGGCGGCCTCTGAAAAAAATGATTGAATTGCATAATAAAAGCTTTGACAAGTCGAGCGTAACCAACGTGAAATCACATCCAGAGCCGCCAAGGAAATATTGTGGAATACATCGAAAGCAGTCTTTCCATCAGCGTGTGGCTTAAACTGTTGAACCAAGATGCTGGCCTGCTCGTTAAAGACTTGCATATACTGTTGAAGCATTTGGAAATGGAAAGCAGGTGTAAAAACCTTGCGACGTTTTTGCCATTTCCGACCGAAACTTAAGAGTAGGCCGTCTGCTAGCCAGTCGCGCAGCAAGTCATAATGACTTCCTTTCTCGAGGACAGTGGTGGACGTTAGCAGGCTTTGAATGTAACGTATGTCTGTGGTGTAGACTTGTGCATCATCCAGTATCCAAAGCCGAAAAGTTTTACCATGCTCTTTCTGAAATTTTAGCGCGTACTGCAATGTATCTAGAGGTGCGCGATGACCATCTTAAAACCTTATCAATTAGAAAAGCGCAGTTTTCTCTTACTCTCTGAAGTCACCGAGATTGTATCTAAACAGTTGCCAATGAACGGCAATGGGAGGGGACCCTTGATAGCGTACTTATCGAGCACTTTATTCCTATATCGTCTTAACGAATAATCCCAAACGAATAATATACTTAAAACAGTAATCAAAACGATGATCCAAAACATTTTCAAAGAATGTTATTAAGAATCGCACACCTACGATCTACGACAGTACACTTCAATCGTTCCGCTACGATTAAATCGATTTTCAAATTGTTTCGTCAGAATATAAGCTTAGAAAGACTAGAATGTATTAAATTCAAATTATAAATAATAATTTAAGTAATCGTAATTTAACTAATAAATGCATGAAAAATGAAATGCAATAAAAAAAACTACTAAGAATAAACTTGTCGTCGTCGAGGCTAGAATTTAAAGTTTATTCAGGTTTTACAAACGAGAATATTATACCTAAGCTGAGACTATAATGTTGTCAACCTTTTTAGTCAATTGTTCCGACATTGCTAATGACCCCGGAATTTATACACTCTTCTCAGTAATTTTATTGGGAAAATATTAATATCGATTTTTTTTTGAAAATCTTTAAAACAGATAGGAGTTTTAGGATTATTACCTCGTGAACAATTGACTAAATTGTTAATTACCTCGGAAAACATTTGATCAGAAACCCCCTTTTAATTGCTTTTTGTGTCGCTGCTTACCACAACCATTTGCAGAATTTACCCAACATTTGAATCAATCTAATCTTTTTCATCACGCTTTGCCTTTCTTGTCATGCCTTCTTCAAAGTTTTTCTAAATATCCTAATGTTGTTTCTTACAGAGCGTGGATGCGTTATATATCCACAGGAATTCAAGATGCGTCAGCTAGAAATTTATTTTAGATATACTAATAATGCAATAGAAGTGTTTTCGGAATAATTTTATTGTTACGAATCTTCTGACACTTACTTTCATTTCAGCACATGCTAATATTTTGATAGTTGCAACACATACCGCGACGTTTTGAAGTTCAAGATGTAGTTATTAAATAAAACTGGTTTGAGTGTTTACAAATGTGTGTGAATATGGTACAGTTTTAATACAATTTTATGATTTTTATTGATTGATATAAATTGATTGTTTTTTGCTTCACTTCAGCTGCCATTTTAATCCACTGCGTAAAAATTTCAATACCATTATCATCTTAATAACGCTAAGTACTAACAAGTCATCACATACACAAATATTTCCAGTTGGTGATCATGTTGTTCAGTGTTCAGAACGAGCCTCATGATAATATATCGATCGTATTATAAAATTGACATCATATCAAAACGGATATAAATTTGTTCTCAGGGAGCATTTTTTCGTAGGCCTTTGGAAATTGTTGTCGTTTTCAGAAATCATATTTAAGTTAACTTCTTGATATCCACGAAATCCGCAACCCACAAAAAAATCCTAATTTCTATCTTCTTACACAATAATAATCGAATTTTATACCGAAAAGTGTTGTTGTTATTCGTTGAGTATTCCGACAGGATTTGTTGTTTACAGGTTTTGGAAGGAGTTTCTGTCATCTCTCGTCAAGTTCGATTTTGAGGGAAACCGGTTTCGGGGATGTGTCGTCTTTAGTGTCAATTTTTGTTTTGTTCTTTTTTATTACTTTTACGAGACATACGATGGAATCAAGAAATAACAACATTTAAGTATTTAATTTAGCTTTATTTTTCAGATATAAAGAAAATTTGACATTAAGTTGTTTAAATGAAATATAGAAAGGTCACACTTTCGATTAGAAGATTCAATTTATTCTAATTAAATGATCAGTAACTGTGTGATCTATTAGTAATGATTTAATTTTTTCTCTTCAATACTAGAAACAATTGTGGAGATACTCTAGACATAGTGTCTAGACAGATTTTATGATTGCCTTTTCAATTATATTGTTGTAATGGTTCATGTGGTTGACCTTGTTATTTCTAATCACGTTGTATTTGCAAACTTGTTAATTAAATACAAACTTGGTCGTAATACATTGCATCAAACATTTTAACAAGGTGATAATTATTGATAATTTGATAAATAAACAAAACCAGCTTTATTTTATTGAGATGCGGCTGATCCTAAAACCGATCTTAAATGTGTTTATATTCTGACATTCATAAAAATAAGTACCCTATAGTTAATGAGCGTTAGGAATGTACGATATGGCTAAAAAGTGCTGTAAACTTTTTCCATTTAGTCGTTTGGATGGACTCGGGGTCGTAAACCAATATTTACTCCACTCGAAGAACGTAGTATAAAATTTGCCATTGGCTTGATCGGACTTCCTAACGGTAATAACTCGTAACTCTGTAAAACCTTGGTAACAATCACCTTCATTTCCAACATGGCGAACTTTTGGCCAATACAATTTTTTGGACCAGCACTGAAGGGAATATAGACGAAAGGATTTCGATCATTCATCGATACAGTTGTTTCTTCATCTTTCGCGAAACGTTCTGGCTTAAAAGTCTCAGGATCGGGAAAGATGAGTGGATCTCGATGAGCCCAGAAAATCAACAGATATATGCTAGTCTTTGCCGGAATCACTATATCATCTGTGCGTAAAAAAATCTTATAAAAGTCTTTACTTTTGAATGCGTCACAAAAGGCTTACCAAGTTGGAAATCAGCTGTAGTTTTTCGCCCGATAACCGGGACAGGTGGATGCAAGCGAAGTACTTCTTTGATCACACATTCCAAATACTTTAACTCATTCAGCTGCTGCATGTTCATAATCCCGTCATATTGCAAGTCACCCAAAACATGTTCAATTTCGGCAACTAACTTTTGTTGAACGTCCGAGTGACGCGAAATGCAGTAAAGTGCATGCGATATGGCGCTGGTGGTTGTATCGTCACCTTCGAATATAAACGTGTCGACTTCCTCTCGTATGTCTTCGTTACTCATCGGTTCACCGTCAATGGTGGATTGTAATAAAATATCCAACAACGCCATCGGTTTTCTTTCGGAAGGTTTGCCTTAGCAGAACAATGAAGAGGTCATGGAATTGAATACATTAATGCTTCAAAGAAATGTCGCTTTAATTTCTCAAACTTACTCCTTAAATTGCTGTTTCTTTCTGCCCCTAAATTCTGTAATTCCGCTCTACGTTTTTCGATGACATCGGTAGTAAACTCGTGCATGCAACGAATATTTTTTGCGTATTCGCGATATAGATTCGGTGAGCTTAACCTAAACATCCAGTCGGAGCATTGCCATAAATTTAGCATACGATTAGCTTGAATGTAGACAAAACTACAACAGGTTGTGGAAAAGAGTTGTGATTGAAATTTTAGGTAAAAAGTGTTTCGGATACCTTTTCAAAGCTTTAACATACACGAAATTCGGGTTGAGTTGTGCCTGAACCTGTACGCCCATTGCGGCCTCTGAAAAAAATTACTGAATTGGAAAAAAAGTTTTGGCGAGCCGAGCTTAACTAACGTGAAATCACGTCCAAAGCCGCTAAGGAAATCTTGTGGAATACATCGAAAGCAGTCTTTCCATCAGCGTGTGGCTTAAACTGTCTGACCAATATGCTGCCCTGCTCATTGAAGACCTGCATATATTCTTGAAGCATTTGAAAATGGAACGCCGGTGTAAAAACCTTGCGTCGGTTTTGCCACTTCCGACCAACGCTCAAGAGAAGACCGTCTGCCAGCCAATCGCGAAACAAGTCATAATGACTTCCCTTCTCCAGCAACGTATTGGATGTTAAAATGTTTTGAATATAACGTAAGTCCGTCGTATAGACTTGTGCATCATTCAGTATCCAAAGACGGAAAGTTTTACCAAATTTATCGTGACAATCCTTTGCGTACTGTAGTATATCTGCAAATAAACGATAATGGCATTAAATATTATAATCTGATCATTTTGAACACCACAAGGTTTTCTGACTTTCCGAGGTCACCGAGATTGCATCCAAGCTAGTGCCAATAAACGGTAACGAAATGGGTCCTTTGATAGCGTAATTGTGAAATATTTTAATCCGGTGTCGTCTCAATGAATAATCCAAACCGAATAATATACTTAAGGCAGAAATTAATATAATAATCCAAAACATATTTAAGAGGATTTATAGGAATTGTTAAGCATAAAAAAACCGTGATGCGACAATTCAGCCCGACCGTTCGGATGCTACTAAAACCAGTTTAAAATTTAATCGAAGTAATCTCGAGCTTTTAAAGATTTCGTTTTTAAACATCGTTTTTAAACTTCGAAAAGCGACTTCATTGCAAACTTTTTAATACAAGTATATAAAGATTGAATTATATTTATTATCATTACTGATAGTCTATTAAAACAATTTCCATGTATGCTCAAAAGTGTTCGAGTTATTCAAGTTTTGCGTGCTAGAATATTTTTTCAAAAAAATGTAGCAATATTTTAAAATTGTTTTCATCAAATATTTCATCATTGCTTGAGTAGATATCATTTTGAAGTAAATCTTATTCTTCTATCGATGCAAAACAATCTGAAAGTGTGTGAAATATAAAGAGTTATTAAAATATTATATAAATAGCAATCGCAGAATTTATAAATAGCGCGATAATTTACCTCAATTATAAAATAAAGCCTTAGACTACTTTTTCGATTCTAAATTACTTCTAATTATTTATTATTATACGATTAATTAATTAACTTAAATCATTAATCATTCAAGGTCATTTCAAATATGCTTGTATGGGGTAGGACGTTGAGATTTATTGGAAGAAAATTTCGTCACTAATTGTCATGTTTGGTTTGGAGATAAACCGGATTCAGTATCTGATTTCGTTCTAAAGAGTTTTAGAATGAAATCAAATCCTGATAATGACACGTCTCAGAAACCGGTTTGTCTCCGAACTCGTCAAAGAAATTCGTTCCAACATCTGTCTATTCAAATCTTATTGCGAATTTTGAATTTCCGCGGGTTATTATTTTGCATTTATTCTAGCTTAAAACTTAAAACCAAGGCACAGATTTGGAAAAAATGCAATTTTAATTAGCAATTTAGTATAATAGGCAATAAATCGGGGATAACACGTACGTATATAAGTGCATAAACAATTTACAAATAGAAGTGGAATAAAAGGAAAACCAAAACAATAGAAGGATACCATCCAGTCATGGATTCATTTTAGAAAAGGAAAATTAAAGGCATTAATAAAATGGCTAACATTAAATAATACGTGCCCATCTTTCTACGCTTTTATACGATATACATGAATACGATATATATATTCGTCCAGACAGGTCTGCCAACAATTGAAAGGAAATTAATACATTAAAGGCATCTCCTCTACTCTCTTCTTGTTTATTTTCTGCCTCTGGAAGCAGAAAATAAACAAGAAAATCAACAATAAAACTGAAAACAACAAAAAGCAGCAGTGATATTCATAAAACATTTTCTATCATGGCAGTTACCGGTCGTTACGCCGCCGACAAGCTTGATAATTTACTTTTGTTCTCGATGTCTCTAGAACTGAACCGAACAGACCGAAATTGTTTGGCAGACAAAAGGATTCGGGAAACGAACAGATTGGGGGTACGAACAAGTTGGTGAGGCGAACAAGTTTGGTGAGACGAGCAGGTTGCACGAAAGCAAAACGTACCAACGCGTACAGACAGACATACAAGTTGGTGAAGGATGTGGCCTGAAGGAGTTTGAGAATAAAATGTTAAGGGTTGACTGTGTACCATCAGGGTAGTTTCTCCGACAGAGAATACAAAAATAATGGAAGAAAGAAGAGGAATAAGAAGACGATGATGTTGAAAAAAAGCAAAGAGAGTAAGCACGTTTTCAATAATAACAAAAGAAAATGTTGAATCGATAAACTCGTCCCTCCCAGACAAATCGAGCCCAAAAGAGAAAGGGTTTTGCTTTGTAAATTCTTATAAAATTATAATACTTGTAGAGTTAATAATGTTCACCGTTGGCAAATGCGTTCGTTAAAACCGCCGCGAGACAGAATTGTTTTAAAGAGCGTCGCACTTTTTGTCAAAATTGAGGTATGCGCTAAAGTACTCTTAAAAGCCTTTTTAGAAGCGACGAAGTAAGAATTGTTCATGCTGTTATGACGCATGCCTCGGAAACCAATGTGTGGCAACCCTAATCAAGTTCAATGCTTGAGTTTAAATGAAAGAAAGACGAATTTAATTATTGTTTAACGAAAGAGTGTGGTGGGGTGATTAAATGATGCAAGCCAAATGGGTTGAGACTAATGACTTTAGTGAAGAGATTTTAATAACTCACAGCTAATAATTTAATTTTTTTTCAAAATCATGGTAAAAAACTACGATACTCCAAACATTGATAATAATCTTTTAAACTGAAACAAAGATCCGAGTTGGTGAATAATCGAAAAAGTTGTTAAAAGCACTAATAAATTTCTTCATTAACTGGAAAAATTAAAAGCAATGACTAAACAAAAGAATGTAAGAATATTAATATTCTCTTAAAAATTTTTAATGGAGACGATTACTTTTGATTCTTCGGACTTTCTGTTGTTTTACTTTTAAAGCAGTAGAAATAACGATCGATAATCATCGTAAGTTCATTGCTAATCTAGCCAAGGTAATTTTTTAAGCGTAATAAGATACTTAATTATAGCATTCATATATAATTATTAATTAATTATTCATTTAATTAGCTACAACGTTTAATGTTGAATTAAATACTTAATGAAGGATTGATCGCAAAATCACACAATAATAAAATTCTGTTCCAATATCTAAGGACATATTCATCATCATAGTCATTTTCATCGTAATCATAACCATTATCATCATCATAATTTTATCAAAGGTCAAGCTGAACAACTTGTAGAGCACACAAGTTGTTTCGTAAAATGCGCATGAACTTGAAGGTATTGTGCTTCATTATTATCATATTTCTTCACTTCTTTTTGCAACAATTGCAAAGATCATTTGAACAAAAAAGAGAGAAATAATAATAATTGATGGAAAAATGCAGTTTAGCCTTGCAACTGCTACGACACCTCACGTTTTATTGCGTGCTACCAGTATTTCTTATTGCATGCAAAGATGTTGCGGTTTAATGACGATCACAATTTAGCTTGGCCTTCACTTTGATTTACTCTTTTTTTGCAAGTTCTTCGTCTTTCTTTGATTTCGTTTATTCATTAGTTGGAACATCATCAACGAACTAAAAGTAAAAATCCATTCCCAGTAGAATTAATTTCATGCCTTTCAAGGAAGGAAAAGGATGATACTCAGTTTCCTTTTCTAAAAGTGGTAGAGTATCATAGTACTTAACCATTGTACTCTTTAAAGCTTTTTCGTAATTTCCATTAAGTTTTCTATTCTTCACGCGGGTTTCACGAAGCAGCTGCGCAATTTTAAAACAAATGGGGAAAAGTTATTAAAAAGACACAGGTGTTTTTTGAAAAGAATTCTTGTAAACAACTTGTATAAAAAATCATTATGATTAGTAAATAACTAAAAGTTAACCAATCTTAAACGTTTTTGTAGTCAAGGTTTAAACTATCTGGGGTTGGTGAATGTCTGCAAAGGAGCCAATAAACACTCCTAACCTAGCGAGAAAGCAGACGAACTGACGCAACTGGGGGTACTCAATGAAATCGTGTAATCGTTACGATCAGACAGCTTTTTTAAGCTGTTAGAAACGAAATAGAGAAGAAGTTAGGTGATATCTCTCTTAAGAAATAAAAAGGCCTGAGGGAGAAAGAAGAAAAATAAAAGAGGTGGATTGTAGTTGTTTTGGTGATCTTAAACAACTTCCAACCTTTCAACATTCGCATGACCTCTAGAAGTCTGAGAGTAATCAATCATAAAAGCAATCAATATTATCAATATTTATTTCATTTGAAAGAAAAATATAAAAAAGCTATGAACTCGATTAAAAAAAATTAAAATTGTATTTTGTTCCTTAGAAAATATTTCAACATCAATAAAACGTTACAAAATCATTAATGATGTCTATAAAGACTTAAGGAAGATTTATATACTTTAAATATGGAATAAACATTAATGAAATATGAAACGAAAATTCAGCTAGAAACTCTAAGAATAGTTTAGATAAATACATTAAAAGTATGTTCCAAATACATCATTATCCTCTTTAATAATTCTTCGCATTTACTAATTTACTAATTTAAAACCTCTATATACTGTACTTCGTTATTACCCTTCTTGTATTGGTTATATTTACTATAGCTCATAATTGGCATGAAGTACATTTTCTAATCATTTTTTCGTACTTAATAAATGTTTATACTTACATTAAAATCGTGTTTTAAAAGTGCTCTACATTTTCATTTTCGAACGCAGTCTTGCACGCCGTAAAGTTTCCGTTTTCAGTTTCACTAATGTGTTACACATCTCGCTTCCTCCCTCGCCCCGTGTTTCATAATACTTATTGCGTTTAGACTTTTTTATCATTTAGCATCTTGGGGCAAATTCAACAAACCGTACTATCAGTATTTGTTCTACTTTAAATTCTATAATAGTCCAAAATTCGTTCCACTGACTGAGAAACATTACTGTTCGTTGACCGTAGACGTATCGCTTGCTTCTTAACATTCCGAACAAGTTCTCCGGTTCACATTTTTTACGTTCGATATTTTTGGATCATAGCTGAATAGTAGACGATCAAGTATTCAGAAGTGACATATCTGGGTACGTTGCTCGCATATGTATATTTCTATATATCGATACCGACTACGTGCGTAGGCGAAGTAGCACATTCGAGTATAATTCTCGCGAGATTTGACTACCAACAATTCAGTAGGAGTGCGAATAAATCGAAATATTCGCTTAGTACAAAACGAGTGAATGAATATTCACGAAAAGTGATTAAGTTTTGAAGGTGATGAAGGCTTTTTAAGGAACGCATCACTTAAGGGACACAATAGTGCTCATGGGCCGGTATCGCAGCTGTAAGGTCGGTTCTTAGCTGAAAATGACAGTGAATGATAGTGTCATATATCGTTGCGTAATTGGGGGTCTTATGGGATGAATTGAGGCGTCATGGAATTTTTCTGAATCCTTGACTGAAAACTGCTTTATAGAATAGATTTCTTATTCATTCTGTGAGGATTATATTTGATAAAGATCGATGAATATGAAAATCGAGTGTGTGATGAAAATTAAGACAACGAATCGCCTTAACTGAAATTCAGCCCAATTGACTTCTCCTAAAGTTATGCGTTTGATTCTCAGCAAAAATCCATTTGGACAATTATTTCTAGTTTATTATTTCTTAATTCTATAGAATTATTTTACAATTCCGGAATTTAATAAATACCTACGATGCATCGTCATGACGATCGAGGGCGATGTATATCATGATGATACGAACTATCAATTTAAATGCACGATCTCCTCACATGAAATTCTTGTGCAACTGAATTTCAAAAAAGTTTAATCGGATAACAATAAATTGATGATTACTATTATCTCAATTTTTTTCTTTCAATCTGAAGACGGTTTTCTTTTTCCGCAGCAAACTATCGCCCCCAGAGCAAATTTATTACAACCCACTTTATTCTGCTTTCCTTTAGTTTGTGTGCGTTGTGCTCCAACCAGGTTGGACGATCATGATCTTTGCATCATCATAAAAAAAAATCTGAACCAATCATTAAATTATTTCTAACAAGTTTACGAGTTTTTACGAGATGGCCTTTATCTCGTAACAACACCAACGACAAAAACAATGCCAACGCCGACAATAACAGAAACAACCGCAATAACACAATTAACAACACTAGTCCAACCACCTTTTATTTTATATCATCGTAATTACAACAACGTTCCACGCGTGATTTGAGACCTCGACAATTGGATTGCAAGAAATTAAAAGAAGACAATTCATTTTTATCTTAATCTTCTTCTTCATCATCATCATCTTCTTCTTCTCCCGTTTTCTCTTGTCTGTTATTTTATTATTTAATCTTAGAAACAAGAACAAGCTCAGAGAATGCAGCCAATTACGATTATTTTACGACGACTCTTGCAATTTAATCTTAAAGAAAGTGATTAAAAGAACTTTTTCTTTCATTGCTTTTCTTTTCTTCTCTTTTTTATTAAACACTTTTTTCATTTTCATTTTTTTTATAGTAATCTCATCGCTAAGAGTAAAAGTCAATCATATTTACCACCCGGCGATGGTCTTGGGGCGCAGTTACCTCCATTGGGCTTTGGCGGTGGCGCTTTTATAAGATTGCGGCATGTTAACAACGATATAAAAGGAAGAATTGATGTAAATTCCAAAGATCCGGAATCAAAGGAGAAACCAAGAGAAGAAGTTGAAGAAGCAGAAGAAGTGCAATTAAGAATTCCCACTGCATTACCGACATTTTTACAAGGCGCTCTTAGACGCTGTTCGACTCAGGTGAAATAAAATGATATGAGGTAGTAAACCGTTTGATACGGACACTACCTCAATTTGAAGTTACTTCATATTATTCATAAATTCTTCTCTAAATTGCATTTAAGTAAGAAGATTAAATCTGAATCAAAAGCAGCTCGTAATTATTTCATTTTTGAGATTATGATTTAGAACCTTCGAAATAAAAAGCTCATTTGTGTATTCGTGAACTTTTTTTGAGTCCTGTTTATAAAACATTAACGAATCATTCACGATATTTCCTCATAGTGTTTAGTGCGTCAATTATTAATGACAATTACAAGCACGTAGAACAGTTGGTGATTTAAAAAGTGATCTAGAGTAGACACAGAGAGAATTATCACCGACAATTGAAGTCGTAACCTTTCGAAAAATTCTCATTTTAACAAAGCCAGAATTTAGTTTCCTTTCCTTAGAGTTTATTAATTTTAATGAAATGATGTATTTTTTTTCTTTAATTATCAGGTCATGGGACCAGATCAACGCACAATAAACATATCAAAGACTGGCTCAATTGCGGACCGTTTGGCTGCATTGCAAAAAAGTGGAGAAGATGATTGGAAAAAGCGTATATCCAAAAAGGATGAAGTCGACGACATACGACGAGAAAACTTAGTTAACGTAAGTCTTAATAACAAACGCTACTATTTCTAAATGTTTTGATCACAATGAATAAAAGCGATTGCCGAATTCGAATTATCATTAGTTTGATGTAAAGGAATTGTCGTGATATTTAACATTGCGATAAAATAATTTTTTCTATAAAATTGGCAACACAAAGAAAACGATGATCAAGTCATATTGATACAGATTTATTTCCTTCCATACGAGAATAATTTTTAGTTTAAATAAAAACGAGTAGGTGGGTGTGATATATTTAAATTTTAAAAAGAAAACCTCAAACCTCTCAAATGTTTCATGTTATTCAGCAACATGTCTTTTGGCTTGTATATTGCATATGCTGCATTTCCTTTGATTTTTTGTCTGACATTACATTACGTAAAAACATCGTATTCCGTAGACGTAAAAAGAGTGTAATATTTATTATCGAGTTCATAAACCATAGAAAGTTATTCCTTCCTCGTGAGTAATGTGCACATTAGGCGGAGTAAATGCGTACAAGCTTCTTCTCGTCAACTGACACAATGTTAAACCAAGTGACTAACTAACTAACTGTAACTGACTGACTGACTGACTGACGGCATTCGTAACCGTGAAAATATTGCATCTGCATCACTTGAAACGCATTTCCGCCTCGTTACATAAATGTTATTGCCTTTACTGGTTTGTGTTGCTACCGGGCGCCTTCGACCGTGGGTGCTACGCTACGGTCTAAGAAAGCAAAAGTGTGACCAACACGCTTCGATGATTAGCCAACATTCATGTAATAAGTAAAAGAAATTAAAAGAATGGGATGTATTGAAAGGGAAACGATATGTATGCATTTTTTGAATTCATTTTCAAGAATTTAGCTCCGTCATATTGTAATCTGTTAATTGTTTATAGCTTGTATTTGAATGGAGATATAATGTCGGAAAAATGAAAATCTTATTCAGATAAGTTCATAAATAGTTTATAAAGTTATTATAATTCAACTTAATTAACAACTTCGTTGACAGTACTTTAAACATATTGACCCAACAATTTATTTAAAAAAATCAGAGTTAATTTTTTTAAATAAAAATGAAAACTTCAAAAAACACAAATCATGAAAAATCTGTAACATACTTTTTGGCTGAAATCCTCACACATCAATCGTTGCCTTTTTAAAATGGCAGCAACGAATTCGGCTCTGTCAGTGCAATCGATTACTCGCTGCAGCTTATTCTTAACTGTGATTACTATCACAGGGTCATTACGATGCATTTAAAACCGACGGCTAAGGAATATTATCAATATTTTCGACCGCATTTCGGTGGTGTAAATTGATGAATTTAATTAGTGAAGAGTTTAGAAGTGATGCTAATATTAAAATATTATTTGAAATATAAACTTAAAATACAATACATAAATATAAACAATTTTGTTCACCTTTAAAACCTTAAGCATAATTTTTTGCTTCCTTACTTTTTAATGTAATTTTTTCTATCATAAAATAATTTAGAATAATCTATACTAATTTTGTACAAATTTGAAGAACCGATTTAACGAAATATCGTATCCTTGAAAATTTGTATTAAAGTGTTCTTCAATCGAAACTTATACACTGAAATTTCTTTAATCAATAAATAATGCTATCCTTTTATAAAGTCTCTACGACTAAAGTGTTATAAATTTTTAGTGTTAAAATATTATAATTTTGTTAAATATGTAATTTCCAATATTTAATGATTTCAGTTATATATTTTTGAACTCATAATTTATATTATAATATTGTAAAAATGCGCAAACATATGCGCACATTCGATTGCTACCACCGAAAATGTTATAAAATTGTCGAGCCTGTTTTTGCAATACATATTGCCAATGTTGCATCGAAAATGGTCAATGCTTCAAATGCTTCACACCTTATTTTAATGGCACTACCTTAAAGAAATCAGTTGATTATGCAACGAAACAAGTTCGTTGAACCGGGTTCATTCACCCTCGTTTATTCACATGAGTTGCATTTCTTAATAAAAAAATATTACTACGTTTTTTATAATAACGTTTCGAGTTTATACCGATGCTATTATGAAAAAGATTTTATTTTGAATTAAAACAATTCGTATTTCGTAAATCTTTTAAACTTTTATTTCGTTTTTTAAATATCATCAAATAGTATTAATTTGGATCGTATTGTATAGTTTTCGCTGCTTTAAAGATTAGAATCAATTTTTTTCGATTTTCCCTTTTCCGCTTTTTGTTTGTTTGAAGAAAAGTATTTGCAATGAGTGTTTAATTGACCATTACAATTGTTTCTAACAACTTAATCCTCTTTGTGTTCTTCTTATTCCTCTTGTACGTTAGCATACTTCCAAAGTAGTTTTATGGTTTTGCAAGCAGTTACACGTAAATATTTTGAACTTTAAAGTATCAGAAAAAGAAAAGTGGTCAAAAGAAAACGAAAAAATAACTGAGTTTTCTCTCTCTTGCCGTCTACACTATTCTCCTTTTTAATAATTAACGATAATTATAAGCGATAATGCAGTGCTAAGACACCGATTTAAAATTGAAAGATTTGAAACTTATGCATTAAAGAATTTGTCTTTTGTGTTCTTAATAAATGATAATTTATTTTAATAATTAAGAGAGTGATTGCATAAAAACCACATCTGATATTTTTTGTTGTTTGTCTTTGCTTTCTTCAGCAAAACTTTTGAAGGAAAACAACAAAGCGAAGCCTATGAAATGGTCAAATCTCTTTTATACGATCATCCTCTAAGCGTATATTTAGTTCGAGGATTATTGAATTAAAAGAACTGTTATAAATCGCGTTATGACGATTGTGTTTAATTAGCGCAAATTAAAACCAAAACCAATTGAATCGCTTAGGGTTGTTGGAGTTAAAAGCTCTTTACAGGTTTCTTTCATTTTAAACTTCTTTAAAGTAAAATAGTGATTACTTTTTGCAATGATTCTAATATTTATTTGCCTTTCTTTTCAATTACTTTTGTGTTAAGGTGGCGAGGAAAATAGCCAAGCCTATTTAAAATATTCTTCAGAGGAAAAATTCGGTTTTGCAAAATAATATTCATCCATTAAAAATTCTGTTTATTTTTCTAACTATAGGTTTTTTTCTCGTTCGTAGTTTCCACTTTTAAAAAATATTTTAAGAAAAAGTGCCTTAAAGCCTTGATTTTCATCGTCGTTCTTTTTCAGTTTTTTCATGGCAATCGATGAGAATTTCTGACATACTTTTTTGTTACAAAAAAATTTTGATTTTCGGTTTAATTTTTAGAAATTTATTTTTGTTTTTTGCGTAAATTTTCGGCAGTATTATTTTGATTTATGTAATATTTTATATTTTTAAATATCTTTTAGTAATTCTATAAAAAAATATTATTTATTTTTATACATTTTTTTATTTATCCGCCGGTTTTGTCCTCATTTAAATTGCAGATTTTTGATTCACTCTCTCTCTCTCTGTCTCTCTCACTGTCTAAACACATATACACATACGGACACGCACACCCTCCAACCTTTTTCCTCCTTCTCTTTCTCACCGTCAATTTTATTTACCTGCTTGTCAACCAACCTGTTTGCTCATCCTATATTTTTATTGTCGGGGCATCAATATTTATTGCATTTAATCATGTCAATGGAATGTTTTTAACAAGACGAAACTAAAATAAACAGACAAAGAAAAAAAGCAAAAAACAATAACGAAAGTAATAAAGAAATAAAAAAGGCAAGACAGGGTTCGGTTGCGTTAATGATCATCAATAAAAACTGTTATTATAAAAAATTTAAAAAGTGTATAAATGTTTTTTTAACAATTTTTAATATTTTGCAAGCAAGGCAAAACAAGAACCTTTTTCTTTAATAAAACTCAAAATTTAATTTCTTTTTTAAATTATTTTATCGATAATAAAAACGTTCACGCCTAGTAAAAATTCTCAAATATTTCTTCATTTACGTTATAAAACAGCTTTTATAAGAAACAACAAAATTCCAAAGAATGAATCATTTCTTGTAAATTAAAAAAAATACAAAAAGTAAAATTTAGCAAAGATATATAATCATCACGGCGGTGATTATGACGAAAAGGGTTTATAAAAATACCGATGTTAATGAAGATGATTATTCAATTCCATTCATCCATTCATGCATGAATACCGATGATTGTTGTGAATAATTTGCTAAGGTTTCTTCTTCTTTTTAATGTCGGCTAAGACTTTAATCGATAATAATGCAAAACGATTTAAAATATCGCATCATCGGCAACAATATTGAGAATACAAACAACACATACAAACAATATATCAAACAATATATCAAACAACAAACAAGTATAATATCGTTATGGATGCGATTATGGTTACGAAGAGACTCGAACTTTATGCATTAAATGATCTGCAGGATGCCTGAAATAGATGAATGAGATAAAATAACAAAGGAAACTAAAGAATAAATATTCAAATGTGAAAAAAGAAAGAACAAGAAAAAAACAGCAACAGCAAATAAAGCAATAAAACCCAACATCGTGAAACAAGGAGAAACGATCCGAGAGCTCACCAATAATCTCAATGAAACAGGCGAAGTATTAGAAAAAATTCAATACGTCCTCCTCTCCTCTCCTCCCTCCCCAACCAACAAAAAAAAGGAAGTTAAAAGCAAAGAAAGAGGTAAAGTAGAATAGTTCACTGAGTCCTTCTGAGGCTTCTTCTTCATTACGATCGTGACTTTTCTTAAGCCTTTTATTCAAACTCATATCGCGTTTGGAACATCGAAGGCCATTATTTTAGATTTTGCATCGCTTTTTTGGTTATCGAACGCATAAATTATATGCACGTTATTCACCGCCATACGACCTACGTAAAATATTCAAGCAATTCAATGAAACCAATTTCAATGTGATTCAAAATAATGACCAATCCGTTCTTATAATCTTCTCCTTATTTTTCCTCTTTAAATTTAACGAGGCTTCAATGATTTCAGAGTTAACAGAATTTACTTAAAAATCAGAAAGATGACAAAATCGAATTAATTCTCCATAGGCGGTTCATCCTAATTTCACTCTTAGAAGTTTTATTCCTTTCTTAAATTATATATTTTTTGTTTTCACAAAAAAAGTTTTATTCACTGCTTAATCACTCTTTTAGTCAGCCTAACAATAAAGACACGATCTTACCTATGACTCGCTACGTAACCTCAAGATCGTATAAATAATGCATAGACGAAGTTGTTCATGTCGCAAAGACATTGCATGAATCATCTGCTTTAATCTTGAATTATATCTAACCGGTCGGTCTTCCCATTTTTTCTTACAAAAGAAAAAAAATCAAGAAGAAATAAAAAAGTTACTCGTGATTAACCGTCGCATCGTAGAATTTATTTTTTCACTTTTACTAAAGATTTCCTACTCGATATCTAATTCCACTTCTTTTCCTTTAATATTTATTCTTTGAATTTTCTTTCTTTCTTTTTGTTTCATTCATATTGAGAAATTTCCATGGCGATCATGAGAAGGTAACAAGATCACCTTCGTTGCCGCAAATAACAAGTTTACACGATTAAAACTCGCCCGCGCGAGAGAGAGAAAGGAAAAGTGCAAGAAATCATTTTTGCTTTTGTTTTCTTAAGCATCTTAAGCTTCTCGTACTTGGCCTTTAAAAAAGTTCAATGTTTTGCTCAGTCCAGTTCAGACGAGTTGCTTGGAAAAGAATATAAAAGACCGTATAGTCATAGAAGTTGACCCAACTAGAGAAGCTCTTACAGTCATCGATTGAGCGTATGCAATGAGTCTTGCGTTTTTTTGTTTTATTCTATAATTATCATCATTATTATCATCATCAATACTTCCATCATTATTTCTAGCAATCGAAATTCGCTTGCATTCAAGCCATGTTTAAATACTCGTCACTAAATTTAAATAATGCATTGTTTTTAAACTCTAACGATCGAGGGGAAATATATACAAATGTGTGCGTATGTGTGTTTGTGTGATTGTGTGAGTATGAGTGTAATAGCGTCCACTTTAGTTGTTAAAATTATTTCTATAATACAAAGGGCAAACAAATGACCCCCGCCATCCTACTGTTTGACAGAAAGGGGGTTAATTTGTTTACCAGAATGCACTACATCTGAACTGATCGGTTCAATCGAAATGTCAGCTCAACAGACTGTTAGATAAGAACTGGATGTAAAGAAATAAATAAATGAAATGATTCACCCACCGATTCATCATCAAAGACGAATGGCGGGCATCACGGGCGTCGGTCAATCGCATGAGAATTTAATTATGAAAAAGGGAAGAAAAAGAACAACGACATGAATTTTGTGGTCTTTTTTAATTACAAAAAATAATAATAATAATTACTTCTACTACTTAGCGATCCGATTAAAAATGTTTTAATTAAAATTGTTTTTTTTAAAAATATTAAATTGAAAGGAAATTCTATATATTATATTAATAAATTTGTTCTACTTATATTTTGCAATTATTCTGTATTTACCAACAAAAAGATTTAAGATAATTATCGTCAACAGAAACAGCAACAACTAAATATCATTGTACGTCTTTTATTAGCGCGTAAACTGCGAAGAAACTGCGAAGCAATAGAATATTTAACGCATCGCTCAGAAAATGAATATTTTAATAGATTACTTTGAAATTGTGAACAGATCGTGTCAAATCCAAATAAAAATAGAAACAACAACATTAACTACTACAGCGACAGATACAACAATAACAAGCTAGATCATCACCGATCGCCAATAGTGCGACACAAATGCTTATGCGGAAGACTGACTAGTAATAAAAAGTGGAAACAATTACAATAACACTAACAAGTGATGATAACAATAAAATCAGTGATGACCTTAAGAGCCGTTTGAGAGTCAACAAATTCGAAAATAATACTTTTAGGGTTGCCCCAGGCATTACACGGGATCTATAAATGGGTGCACGATCTTGAAAACTCAACGAAATCACTGCTATCGATTTTCAGGAACAAATAAATAAGATCCAAATTAATTAGAAGTTGTTTATGAGCATATATGGATGCAGAGAATAATGCCTATATTAGATTCTTCTCCGTCTTGTTTTTGTTCTTTTGTAGGTTTCAGGACTAGCAAAAAAAGTATTCAAATATAATTTCATAAAAGAAATCAAGAATAATATTGTTCTTAAAAACTATCGTTTATTTTTAATAATGTTCTCTAGGAGTATTTTTTACTCTTTTTTCTTCTTTCTTAATTTTTTAAAATTAAAAACTACAATTTAATAAAATCAGTCTTCATAAACCAGAAGAAGGAAGTACTCAAATCTAATACAATGACTTGTTATTGTTGTTATTATTATTTCCACACTTTGATCGACATTTATTTTTTAACCAAAACAAAAAAAAATGCATTAACATTGCATCGTCATCGGGTTTGGAATTCTTGCACATTTATCGTTCCCTCCCCCCTGTCCTTTTAAATCTCCTCAAATATAAATGAAAAAGAAAAACAAATTTGTTATTCTTTCTCCCATTTTCATTTCATTCTTACTCCTTCACTCCTAGTCTTACTTTCCAATTAATTTATTTCCTATTGCTTTCTCGCAAGTTGTCTCTGCTTTAATGTAATTTCACGATCGAGATCTCGCTCTCGCAGAAATGTTTTGGTATCAATACATGCTCTCTTTATTTATACTTGCTTATTTTCTGAGACTAATATAAATACTCGCAAGTACATCCAAGTGTCGACTGAAAAGTCATTTGGTGGTATTGATCAAATGGCAATGATTCACTTACAACGATTGCATTCTTGTTTGGCCGAAGAGAAACGTTTTCACGGTAGTGTTGTAAACAAGAAAAGGGTCATATGACCCTTTTAATTTTTAAAAGCATGGAAAAAAGTTGGACCAATTTTCATGAGTTGCGATATATACGATTTTGTTAAAAAACTCGGGAACCTTTCAATTGAGCATCATACATACATGCACACGCATATCGCGCATTCTCACACATAAGTCATTTCGTTCATTGCGATCGTATTAAATGCGGGTGTATTAATGAGAGAATAATTCGCGGAGCGGTCTGCATTAAAGACATTTTATAAACTCTTGAACTGACTGGCCGTCAGTTCTAAAAATTGTATCGAACGAGAATGACCACAACGCGTAGCGGCGCTAATAAACGTTTCTAGTGTTGAGGGAAATTTTCAAAACTGGATAAATAAAACGAATACGGAAATCAATTGATCTCATTTACTACGATTCAATAAAAATAATAAACAAATAGAATACAAGAATTAAATAAAAAGGAATTATAGAAAATTATTAAACAATTCAAAACGCATGAAATAAACAGAAACGTAATTGAAATTACATGGATTTTCTTTTAAATATACAAATAAAAAAGTAAATATCGGGATACGATAATGTGACAAATTGCGCTTGTTTTTTAGTTGCTTTATTCAAACATGTATGGCTTAGAACATAAACAATCCATTTCTTGACATTTGAGGTGGCTTAAATAAACATAAATAGATTTTATTTTATTTTATTGTTATCAATAAATAACCATGGGTAATGATAAATCACCGAAACCGACGTTTTCCTAAAATAATCACTGACTGAGTAATGACTTCGAATCGTTCAACAATTTTTTGTTTATTGATTAAATTTATCGAGATCTGTCAATTGACTTTGTCTAATTAATTTGAATAGTCTGACATTAAGATATTACATTATTATAGGTATTTATCTTTATAAAACTCATTTAATTAAATTTGTTTGCCAGCGAAAAATCTAGAGAAAATTCAAATCTATTTTAGAGATTTCTTTTTTGAGAAGAAACCACATTTTAATAAATTATTAATTCTTGAATGAAAAATAGATTCAGCAATAAATTTTGTGACATTGTAAGATCTTTTATTTCTAATCTTCTTCTTCTGATCATTTAAAATGAAAATGTTTGTTTTAATTTTAAAAAATATTTTTTGAAAAATATGTTTGGGGAATGAAAAAGTCTGTGCTTCTATCACTAATAGAGAACATTAATACATTAATAAAACTATCATAAATTTTACAACGATCTCAATTAATTCTTAGTGAGCTCGTAGTAAAATCACTAGAAGGAATTTTCGACTTTTGCCACGGGTATCGTTAAAAGGAAACGAAAAAAATCGATAATAAATTAATTAGTCTTCTGAAAAAAATCAAGATAAAGCTATAAAGGTTTACAAAAACTTAATTAAAAAGTAAAAGTGATAAAAAATAAAGTGATAATTGAATAAACTCTGAAGACTCTTCGAACAGTGCTAACGTTAAAAATCATTTAAAATCAACATTTTGTTGCAATAATTCATCGGTGCATCGCAAACTATTTCTCAACTTGGCCACCTGCAATCATCCATTCACGTCCGCCCACAAGATGATGAGTGTTGATTATTTAGACTACCTTCGCATCTCGTGGGAATATTTCCCCTACTTCTTCTACACTTTCGTCTTCCTGACATTTTTGCCAAAATCATTGGGCAAAATAAAAGCATTTGCAGCTGCCGATTATGAAGCGAACCGTTATAAATACCATCGTTGTTACGGTCCCGAACAGTGTTGCCACACATTAATCGAACAAGTCCTGCCGAAACCGAAACAACGTAAAGCGGTAACACGAATCTATCCCAAACGCCAGACTGGCACGGATCAGAACAAAGATGCGGCTATACCGTTTAAACGACCACTCGCTACCACCATTCTTTCAGCGAATCATGTCAATGAGATGGCCAAAATGTTTGAAAGTGGCACGACATCACAAAGACGTAAAATTAATCGCGTCCCACCCACGATTCTGCCGGAAGCGTTCAATTCATACAGTGTGCACAATGGCGTAGAAGAACAAGAATCAAGGAGTGCGACAACAATAATGAATAAAAAGTACTCCACCCAACAACAACAACAACAGCAGCACCACGATACCTTCGAAAAAGCAGCGAAATTGTTGAGTCAAATGACCGTTGCCGAACAGAAGAATACGAATTGGTCGAACGAGCCATCGGAGCCGATCACATTACAGAAGCAACAACAACAACAACAGCTCCCACAACAACGCCCTGCGCTCACAATGCTTTCATTACCCGATGTCGATTCTTCGAACGAATCATCCATCACGCACGAATCGACAGATACCTCACCGATGGACGGTGGATGTTCATTGGATTTTCCTCCAGCAACTCTACGACGTGTCGTCCAACTCAATCTGCAAACAAGCCTGGAGGACATTTTTGCGGCAATTGCTCGCAACGCAGAAAGCAATAACGGCAGCGAATGCGAATGCGATCCGCTTAAGAAATTTTCCAACTGTCAATCACTGTCGCCGGTTACCTCCATCGATGATATACTATCCCAGCGGCGACTGTCGCGCCCTCTGTCCGCTTACTCGATTAGCGATTTGTTAAACGAGGAGAGCAGTCAAAGCCAGTACTTAGATGGAGGAGAAGCCCTTGTGGAAAGCATGCTTAGATCGATGAATAAAACCTAATGATGAAATGAATGAAGGATTGAATTAGTGATTAAACCGGTTCAAGATAAAGTGCCATTTTTATTTATTTAATTAATTGTCACAAAAAATGAAGAAACAAAAATAACGAAGCAATCGGGAAGAGACGAACGACGGATGAGAAAACGAAATATAAAGCTATTGCTTTTTGTCCGTCTGTCTATCCGCTCGTCCATCCCGAACGCGAAATGATAATGAATTGCTCTGATTGTTCGTAACAAGATGTTGACAATTGAAATAATCAACATTTATTTGTAAGAATTTAATCATCACGGCAATTGCAATCTTCCGCGAAACGCGTCAAACTAACTGAAATCATTACAACAACAAAAACAACAACACAGATATGCAAATATTAGCAAAATAATCTAGAAATGAATTCATTCGAAGAATGGAAAAAATTTGAAAATATTACGCTTCTATTACTTTAAGATTTTGTGTGCGATTTTTTTAAGAAGATGATTTTTTAAGAAGATGAAAACCATTAATTGATAATTACCTTTTTAACGATTGTGCCAATAATACGATTTTTTATTGCGATATATCGTAATCGTACTTACGAAATCAAAACAAATAGAATTTATTGTTTATAACTATAAAATATTTTCAAATGTATCTCAAGTAAAATTCATTGAAAACTGTATAGTCTTTTGTTTTTGTAAATAAATTATTGACCTCTGCATTTTTAGTAATTGTAATAATTTAGATAATCAATAAATATTCGAAAGATTGCCATATTTTTATGCGTTTCTTTTGAGTCGATTTCTTTCGTATCAAGGTAAAATTTGAAGAAAAATTCTTGGTGTTTTTTAGAAACAGATTTCTACAAAGTCTTAAATATTTTTTCTAATTTTATTTTTTCAACGAAAATTTATTTTATTTATTTATTTTTATTTAATTAAATTTATTTATTTATTTCAATGAAATCAATTTTATTGAAATTCCAAAAAGAAAAAATCGTTCTAGTCTGTAAGGCTTAGGATTTCCAAGCCTGACGATTACAAAGTTTTTCTGCCTTTATCTCCTAAACTGTGCTAGATATTTAAATGCCTTCGGTATTTTTTGAGTACATTTTTTTCCAAAACCACTTCTTTCCAAGAAAACAATAAAATTTAATTGCAAGTAGTTTTTTAGTCCATAATTTCTAATGAAAATATCTAATTAATTTATATATTTATCGCTACGGATAAAAGCGCCAGAACCGACGATAAATTTTCGTTTAATTTTTATCTCATTTTATTTTATTTCATTCTAGAAGGGAAAGCTTTGAAGAAGTTCATGAAGGGTTAAAGTTGTTTTGTTTTGTATGAAATTCAATACGCGCGGATTGCTAGGATTGTCAGGATTGGAACTAATTGCTGATTCAATCGATAAAAACAAATTCTATAAATTAAACAAATTCCGTAAAACATTAATTGACTTAAATTACTTTAAACGATAAAAAATACGGATACACAATATATTTTTCAATCAATCACTGTTTATATTTTTTATAAACATATTTTTTATAATTCATATTAATTTAATTGAATTTGATCAATATCTGAGTACCAATGAATGGACTGGACGTTAATTCTGCAATTAATGGAATGATGAATTAATATGAAATTACTCTTGTCGAAAACCGATAAAGACTTGGAAGAGAGTGATTTCCTTTGACTGATAACCTAAAGAAAAGATTCTTCTCTTTTAGAGAATATTTTACACAATAAAACCTCTATGCATATCGCAATAGAAATAGAAAGAGAGCGAGAGAGTAACGATTCCTTAGTATCGTCTTCTTCTTCCAACATATGCCGGCAAATGGTTTTTGTGGTTTTTGATTTTGTTTTGATGGCTTGAAATAATTGCACTCCAAATCATTAAAAAACGGCTTGTTGATAAAGAAAAAACAACGAATTAATGCCAATCATTCTTAATGAGGCCCACCACGGCGAAGGATGGTGGTGGCAATGATGATGATGACGATGACGATGTTGTTGATAACGACAATGATGAATAAACAGGCATAAAAGACGTTGAACTTTGATTAAAACATTTATGCATTTAAATCATTTTATGTTGAGACGTTTAGGGTAAGCATTTTTTAAAGCGATTCATTACTTAAATCGCTAGTAATGAAAACAAAGACTTAATTGAAGGTTTTTTAATCCGTTTTGCCTTTAAGGAAAAGAAGGACAAGAAGATGTTAATGGATAGAAAAACCAATTAGGAGGGAACGAAAAGACCCGATATTAAAAAAACTGCAACATAAAATTCATGAAAAGAATTCTTGAAGAGATCTTTCCATTTACGACATACCAATATTTCTTTTCTTTGTTGAACGAAATTCTTTATTAAAGACTTCCATTTATTTTAACCTCTATTTTGGAGATACTCTCAAATTATGATGACGCAACAGTCATTAAAATTTAAGACGCATTTTTTTCTTTGCATTTGATGAAACGAAATGGCTTATTGTTTGCTTTTTAAATAAAGCTTAATTTATTCGAATAAGAATAAACAGTTGGCGTTATCGCGCTCTTCTTCTCTGATTAAAATTCATCGTTATCACGTTTAATGATTGTGTAATCATATCGTATATGGCAAAAAGTGGGTAAGCATGTTCTAGCGGGGCAGACTTGATATTTCCAACTTTTCCTTTTTAAGTAGACGATTCTACTATACGTAATAAACTCATGCTGAAGGTCATTGTAAGGTCATAATGATATTTATAGTGAAGAATTATTGGTAATTACCGTTTAATCGGAAACTCGGTTAAATCGAAACTATATTGAAGAAATTAATTATTTCAAAACATAATTGTGCTTTATTTAATAAAAGATTGACTATATTAAAAATATAAATGGAATTGATTAAAGAAACAAACTTTTATTATATAAATCCAAGATTGGTTTTTATTTTAATTAATTAAAAAAAACAGTTTTTATAGTTTGTAATCATTAAGGCAATCTTTGTCTAGAACTAAAAATATCGCGTATTAACAAATAAATAGACAAATTAATTAAGAAAATCTTGTTGTTTCCCCAAGGACGCTCATAGTCTCTTATACGCGATATCTTAGATATTATTAAAAGAAAAAATTGTAGAAAAGTTAAAAAAGCAGATACTCATAGGAAAGTAAATACACGTGCACCGAGTGCATTAGGCGTATCTTAATCTAAAATCTAAATTTTATAAACAAGCCATATCGTTTTTGCAAAAAAGAGAGACTAGACTGTCCAGTTAAAATTTTTGAGAAACGGTTTGACTGTTTTTCTTCTCCCAAAGAGACCAAAACAAAGTTTTTGTTCACGACCAAAAAAATCTCTCATTCTCTCAATCAGTTTTCGCTAAAAGCACGGCCAAAACCACAAGCTCCTAAGAATTGTTCAACGCGCATCAACTAACTGAAGTCAATACTTACCAAAATTTACTGCATCATTATCTTGCCAGTGTCGTGATTCTAAACGAAATTGGTTCTACAATATTTGTAAGAAATGCTAATTTTGCCCTGGCCAATATTTACACCGTACACTCCGCTGTAATATAAATTCATAATTCAATTCAATTCAATTCAAATCATAATTCAAATCAAAAAAATTTGCTGCTTTCACAAAATTCATTGGTTTTAAAATTCGTTGTCAATTCAAAAATAGTTTTCGTAATTTTTGCTTTGGTGGAAACTTTGACGTAGCAGCACTCAGCGCGCGTTGATCTCAAGCGCGTCAGAATTTCTTGACTAGAATTACAATAAATTTTGAAAATAATTTCTTTCAAACTTCCTTCATTTTTTCACTAAAAAATTATTATTTGACAATAATTTCAATTACTTGGTTTGATGATTACGTTTAAAAAACGTTTCGGTAAGATCAATTATGTTACCACAAGCCACTAATTGTATTTTGAGGTTTCCCAAGGCGCTTTGGTCATTAATCTCTTCAAACAAAAAATACTCAAACATTGCAAAAATTTGGTGAAGAAATAGAAATAAAAATTTTAAAGTTGGAATTCGATTTCAACGCATTGCAGAGAAAATAATAAATATGAAATATATCTCACGGGTAAATAAAAACGCTCTGAAAAATCGAACAACGCGAGTGTTTTTCCAATGAAGTACTTTAAAATAAGTCAGAAGTATGATAAGATTCTATAATTTGCTTTCTCCTCTACTTTCTCTCTCCGCTACAATCATCCACCTTAACTCAATCTCCTTTATTTACCTCTTGCTCTCCCTCTAACTTCTTATTTATTTGTATCTTTTTCTTAATCGCGGAATTTTCATTTATCTTATCAATTCTTCGCTTGTGATGATTATTTGAAATGATAACATTTTTTTAAAAAAATTAACATTAGTTTTCATTATTTATCGCTCCGGGATATTTATCGGCGATAGTTTTTTTTAAGAAAAATTTTAAAATTTCTTCTTTAGAAATTAAAGAAAAAATTCTCGATCTAATCGGCTCATTTCAATATCACGCTCATTCACAGTCATTTCAGCTTTAATCGGATCGCGGTCTTGTAGGGCATTTCTGACTGACAAACTGCCCAACGTTTTGCATTCTTCTTCGTCTTTAACGATATTGAAACATTATGGTCGTATTCGATTTATTCGCCTAGTATTTATATCCGTTGCGATCTAGTCGAGTTCGGTTCGATTCGATTTGAAGGCATATCGTCATCCAATTAGCGTCGCTAAATGAATAAAGTCTGTTAATTATTTAAAAAACGTCGCTATCGTCAATTTGATCCACGCGTGTTAATCGTACGGTTTAATTTATTGTGATCTGATTTAATTTCGAATTCATTTCTGAATTCATGGAAACAAAATTTGCCAAATGGTGAACGTCGAAGTGGTAAACTTGTTAACTACTATTGAGTTGAATGAATTTATTTTGATTGGAAACTGTTGACGGGTCTTTGATTATATTTGGCAACGTAAACTTTGATTGGGGAGCTTTTTAATTTGCAAATTCTTAAAAGTAGTGAAACGAAATTTATGTCAACGGATTTCGATTTGATCGTACATTTCTTTAAATCGTTTTGATATAATTCTGGTGACTCGATTGAATCATCGTTTGGGAAAAAGACCTTTAGAAATCACAAGCAGTTATATTTTTGATTTTGCACTTCGAGTCCAAAACTAATTACGGTATTAGTCGTATATTCATTTATGAAGCACTGGAAAGTGCAAGTTATCCAAATAAAAAATTAATATCAGTTAATGTTAATTCGAAATAATCTCATTGAAACGTCATCATTTGTTGTTGTCGGTGAAAATCTGCTAAAGTATTTTCGATGACTAATGAGTTTTGTAAAACGTCTACAGAAGATCGCTTAAAGCAAGACTAATTCCATTAAGAAACACAAAAGACGAAAATTTACTACTATTTATGACAAGCCACCTATCGGGGGTGGTTTAAGAATGACCCAAACTCCCTTTTCTACTACTTTTTTTACCACCCCCTGCCCAAAATATGTTGGACTTTGTTCTTGATTTTTTCGAAATCCCTGAACCCAAAGTTATCCACAAATAATTCATTAAAATTGTTAAATTTGTTCACGTTTTGAGCCTTGAGATGTATAAAATAAAATACTAAACACAATACTAAAAATTCAATCAACATCCTTTTGTCGTTCAAGAGCTAAATGATTCAAATTTTAAGCCTATTTTTCCAACAAAATATCAAAGTTGCCTTTTGGGCTTTTGAGTTATATATTACTACCTCTTTATCTCTTTCAATGCATACGAAATTTCCTTATCTATCTTTCAGGAATCTCTCTCACTTGCTCACACTCTCTCAGAAAAATCGCTACCACACACTCCGCTTATTCCGACCAATCTCGAAGGCGGTAAAGTATCCGATCGTTTGGGCCAATTGAAGAGCTCTTCCGAAAGCTGGAAAAATCGTATCGGTAGGACGCATAAACGAATATGAAAAAAGATGTTTGTTTCTTAAAGAAAACTGTTTCCTTGATTTTCTAGAACAATCTGATGCCTCTAAATTTACAGTCGCTGGACGACTTCAAAAGAAGGCTAATTCACCGGCGGAGCTACCTTTCGAGAGGTCATCAAATTCATCTCCAAAACGATGTCCTCTGCAGATCATACGAAGCGCCAATCAGCCACTATTGGGACTCGCCAAGAGTCCCTCCATGATGGTTACCTCTTCACACGCACAAGACTTATCCCCCGACGGTCACCTGAAAATGTCCAGTGCACTTCAACGCAGTTCAAGCGTTAGAGTTCCAGAAGCTTCTAGTAGTGTTGGCGTCTTATCAAACTCCGATTCCGATTCGGAGGGCAATGAAAGCGGCGGTTGCAATAGCGAGAAAGAGAAGAAAAATAAGGCTAATATTAAAAATGTGAGTGTGGCGGGTAGGGCTCTTGCACCTAGTGCAAGTGTGATAGTGCCACGTTTGGATGATGATGAAACTTTCCAAACATTTTTCGCCACAAAGAAGTCATTCTCTTCGGGGGCGGTAACGGCCCAACAAATGAAAGAGACGGCGCTATCAGAAGATGGCGTGCATATTTCTGACTTCGACAAAATCAAGGCGACAGAACGGTAAGAACGTTTTACAGAAATAAGGCCGAAAATCTGAAATAAAATGCGAATAATTTTTACTGTTTCCTTCTGTCAGGCTCGTTACGAAACGCTTGATCCAGGGGCCAAAAGGGCGTCGGGCCGCACGCAATCCACTTAAAAGTTTGGCCTCACGCAGTGATATTTGCAGTGAATACACAGAAGTGAACACCGGAGTGGCCGAAAGGGAATTGCGACGCCTGAAATTTGAATCCTGTAAGATGTTCTTTAAAGCAATCTCGGCGGAGTATTACTTAACCTCTCTCTATCTCTCCTTCTCTCTCTTTCTCATCTCAAATTGCTCCCATCGAAAACAGATGGGCAACGCACCAACCTTGCAGCTGAAGCCATTGCTGGTCTCGCATCTGTCGAGGATTTCAAATCGGTTAACCTGAAGTCATCGTCTTTGCCGCTCGTCCAAATGTGGCTGCCGTACAAGCCGCTTATGCTGCTACACGTTAAAGGTCGCACGCATGTCCAAACGCGTCTTGTGGAACCCATTTACTCTTCTATAAATCGTGGCGATTGCTTCATACTTGTCGCTGGTAGTCAATTGTATCGTTATGTCGGATCATTTGCCAACGTCATCGAAATTGCAAGAAGCAAAAAGATTTGTGCGACCATAATTGAAAACAAAGATCTCGGCTGCAACGCAAATACTGAGGTAATCCTGACCGATGGCCGCTACTTGAACGAACAACACTGGAAGAATTTCTGGACGTTGTTGGACAAACCCGACGAGCATAATCAGATTTCTGATTGTGGTCACGCTGACGAAGACGATCTCTTCGAAGCTTCTCTCATAGAAACGAACAAAATTTTCGAATTCCGCGAAGACGCTTTAGTGCCGCTAACGAAGTATTGGGGCTGCGTGCCGAAAGTCGAAATGTTGGACTCACGAAAGGTAATCATATTCGATTTTGGAAGCGAACTTTACATTTGGAATGGTAAGAATGCTCCAGCCGACACTAAACGTGCTGCCATCAAATTAGCCCAAGAGTACTTCGATGCCGGAAATGTGGATTACTCCGATTGCTTCCTAAATCCGTTGAACTACGCTGCGGTGGCTGGCAGTCGGTCGTCTTATACGTTTGCCAAGAACACCGAAAAACGTGGAACTTGGTGTTTATTGGGTAAAATTACCCAAAATATGGAAACCGTATTGTTCAAAGAGAAGTTTGCCGACTGGCCCGAGCTGGAACGTGAAGACCTAGAGAAAGACTATCTTGCTAACGGTGTTCATGCGGTTGAGGCTCTCGATGGTGGGGCACTCTACAAGGGAGAGCCCTACGTAGAACCAAATCTAGTGCTCGAACACGCCAATTTGGGGCGCGGCAATTTCTATTACGACACCGACACAATGCGCCATTTTGATGTCATCACCAAGTCTACGTCCAAGTGGCGTATAAATGAATTTAATTTTGACATCGCGAACTCAGAGAGCTATGGCCACTTTTACTCTGCTGAAAGTTATGTCATACGCTGGATGTACCAGATCTCCGTGACTGTGCGTGAATTGAGTGGAAAGATATCGAATCGTAGCACGGTTGGGCGCGATCGTTGTGTCTACTTTTGCTGGCAGGGCTCTGATGCCAGTGCCAATGAGAAAGGCGCCGCTGCTTTGCTTACTATCGAATTGGATAAAGAGAAGGGCGCTCAGATGCGTGTGGCCCAGGGTGACGAGTTTCCCGCGTTCGTACGACTTTTTAAAATGATATGCATGCATCGGGGTCGCAGAGAGGAGTGTATGGTACGACGCAATTCATGGCGTTTGTATTTGATCACCGGAAACCTTCCAGAAGAAACACTTCTCAAAGAAGTCGAATGCAGTGTCACGCAGTTGCGTTCGCGCGCTTCAATGCTTCTCATTCACGGCACACGAGGGTGTATCAACGTTTGGCATGGCAACAAGTCCGCCACTCACATACGCCAGATAGCAGAGCTTGCCGCAACGACTCTGAAGGATCAGAAGACGACAGATCTGTTCGATTGCAACGGCGATGTCACGGTTCAGACGATCGAGGAAGGTGCCGAATCTGCGCAAATTAAAATGGCCTTGGGTGGACTTTCGGACCGCTCAATTTACAATAGCTTGATGTTATCCAAAGACCAAAAGGAATTCGATTACACGCCACGTCTCTTTCACTTTTCCAGCACTCAAGGCGTCTTCAGTGCATCGGAGCTGCAATATGCTCTTCGTTGCGAGAATCTGCACACTGCGTATCCTTTCACTCAATCGCAGCTTTATTCCACGCGTCAGCCAACGATTTTTTTGATGGACGATGTAGACAAGTTATGGCTATGGATGGGCTGGTGGCCACAAGAGGAAGATGTAAAAGGTAAAAGAAAAACGCCAAACGGATTAAAAGGATTTAGAGAATAATCGATGATTTTTTAGCTCTTCCCGAAGAAGGAAGCAGTCCTACAAACGAAAATCGTGCCGGGGTCAATCGCTGGATTTCAGAACGGCGAGCTGCTTTAGAGACGGCCGTTTCTTATTGGCGGGCTAAATTTGGTTAGGATTCAAGTGAAAATTAGTTAAGTTGTTTGAACTCAAAGAATCAAATCTCTTTTGTTTAGGAGAGAAGACAGAAGCTCCCTATCACGCTGTCAAAGGATACGTCGTTTGGGCTGGTTTGGAGCCAGTGGAATTTAGAGCGCTTTTCCCAGAATGGGTCGAGCGTAAGGATATAAGAGATATTAATATTGAGGTTGGGAAAAGAATCATGTCAATCAAGTTATGTCAGAACTTTACTAAATTGTTTCTCTTTCTTGTAATTTTCATTGGTCCTATATGGTCTTACCTAACGAGCAGGATGGTCGCAGTCCTGAACCTCTACCAATTGCTGATGCACTCACGCAATTGACACAAACCGAATATAGCCTTGATGTACTTAAGCAGCGACCCCTACCGGAGGGAGTAGATCCAACACGTCTAGAACTCTATTTGAATCCATATGAATTTGAATTAGCTTTAGGTATAAGTCGTGAGGATTTCGATCAGTTGCCGTTATGGAAACAAACCAATCTGAAAAAGGAAAGGGGACTATTTTGAAATACTCGCAGGATTATCGCGCAAAACGAAAAGGCGTAAAACGAAAATGAGATCAATTCAATTAAAAACTGACACTGAAATAATTAATACTTGCGCACACATGCACACACTTTTATTCGAATTCTCGAACACACAATATAGTCTTTTGTATACTTATCTATATTTTACACCGATATCAAATATACAAACATATTTTTATATATAATATATATTAATACATTTATGGAGAAACAAAAATATTTTGTACCTTTACGAAGTACTTTTATACATTTTATAAATTTATATGTCATTCATTTTGCATCATATATTACTTATTACACAGGAATATCTAGATTATATATATATATATATATATATATATATATATATATATATATATATATATATATATATATATATATATATATATATATATATATATATATATATATATATATATATATATATATATATATATATATATATATATATATATATATATATATATATATATATATATATATATATATATATATATATATATATATATATATATATATATATATATATATATATATATATATATATATATATATATATATATATATATATATATATATATATATATATATATATATATATATATATATATATATATATATATATATATATATATATATATATATATATATATATATATATATATATATATATATATATATATATATATATATATATATATATATATATATATATATATATATATATATATATATATATATATATATATATATATATATATATATATATATATATATATATATATATATATATATATATATATATATATATATATATATATATATATATATATATATATATATATATATATATATATATATATATATATATATATATATATATATATATATATATATATATATATATATATATTTAGGCTATATATATATATATATATATATATATATATATATATATATATATATATATATATATATATATATATATATATATATATATATATATATATATATATATATATATATATATATATATATATATATATATATATATATATATATATATATATATATATATATATATATATATATATATATATATATATATATATATATATATATATATATATATATATATATATATATATATATATATATATATATATATATATATATATATATATATATATATATATATATATATATATATATATATATATATATATATATATATATATATATATATATATATATATATATATATATATATATATATATATATATATATATATATATATATATATATATATATATATATATATATATATATATATATATATATATATATATATATATATATATATATATATATATATATATATATATATATATATATATATATATATATATATATATATATATATATATATATATATATATATTTAGGCTTGTAGTTTCAGAATCTTTCCTAAGAATTAGGCTCCCTTTATCGTAAACGCCCACTCCCTAAAAAAGTACTTTTGCAATCTAACTCAAATTGCTTTTGATTAACGACTGAATTATCTCTTACAAACTATTTGCATCGAATTTTAAATAAAATTTCTTAACGCTAATAAAAACTAAATAACTATAAGTGATTCTTTCTCTGAATTGTTTGTCGATGATACACAAAATTTGCTACATAACACCTGAATGTCATGTTTTAATATATAAGAGTTCTTTTGTATAATTTCTTTTCATTTTTTAGACTTATGTAATATATTTTTAATATACAATCATTATTTTGTTATTTGCATACGCGCAATTTAAGAAAGTGTACTGGCGGATACGTATTATTTGTTAACATGCATGCGCTACGAAATTATTATTTTCAAAAATTTTTTTAATAAATTATATTACGTTATATTGTTGCAATTTTTTAAAAAGTATATTAAAATATTCTCTTTGACAGTTTATTGTAATTTATCATTTTATTAATTTTAAATTTATAATGAATTTGTCAAATATCGTGTGTACCTTTTTCTTGCAATGCTTTCTTTTTTTATGTACATATACCGTTTTACATTAAAATAAATACTCCTTTTCATTAAAAACCTATTTGAGATTTAATTCTGTATGAAGATTGTTTGCCTTAGATTTTTTTTTACATCAAATATTAATTTACGTAAAAATATCAAATCACGTAATTGCATAAGAAAATTTCGAATATGAATTCGAACCCTGGCAACCCTGCCTACATATTTGTATGGATGCTTTTGAAATGTATGTAGTATGATTTTAGGCTGAAAGTTAAAGTCAATCTTACGACAAACGTCAGCGAGTAAAGACGAGAACGAATATTTTTTGTACTACTCTATAACTACTAATTTATGAGCGCCTGGTATTTCAATACGAATTATTGATACAAATGTGACGGTTATTGTAACTATACCCCTACCTACCAAACGACCTACTATACAAATACTACCGACTTCGTCCAAGGGGACGAAATAAATAAATAATAATTATGAGGTAGGTGTTTATTATTTCTGTGTTTATTATTATTAAGACTACATTAAGTGATCTACAATATTTATCAAATTATTATGTTAATTTCGATTTACACTAATGAATACAAATTCTGGAAAATTATAATAATCAGCTCCTCCAATCCTTTTGAAATGACTAAATTCTAGAACCGCCCAGAGGAAGTCCAAAGGCGAAGCATCGTTTAGCAAGTGGTTTTGTTGCTGTTTAACATCTCCTGAGCAATCTCCTTTACCACTCGACACATCAGCTGACCGCAAATCTTCTGTCGAGATTTACCCACCATAACGACTTCTTCGTGATTAGCCTCATCCTCACTGCCATCGTACTCAAGGGCACATTTATTTGTGATCAAACTGAAAGCAAAAACGGTCATGTCGCAATGTCTTGCAGTAATCACTTCATGCACCGTCGACATTCCCACAGCATCAACACCCATAATGCGCAACATTTTCAATTCGGCCACCGTCTCGTAGTTCGGGCCACCGAGACACGTGTAGACACCTTCGTGTACATCGTTCTGTATGCCCATCTCTTTGGCTACCTTTTTGGCTTTGTGTATCAAATGGGTGTTATAGGCGTTGGTCATGGGCGGGAAACGTGGACCGAAGCGTTGATCATTGGGTCCCTGTAGAGGTGAATTCCCAGCAAAGCCCATTATATTGATATGATCGCGTACGATCATAATGTCGCCTACTTTATATTTCGGATTTAGACCACCAGCAGCATTCGTAGCCATCAGATATTGCACACCCATTAGTTTCATAACACGAATCGGCATCGAGCATTTCGATAATGGATAGCCCTCGTAGTAGTGAAAACGACCTTGCATTGCCATCACCGGCAAACCTTCCAGGTAACCGAACAACATACGACCCACATGTCCTTCAACGGTGGAAACGGGGAAATTGGGAATTTCCTCATAGGTGAACGCTTGCGTATCGCTAAGACAATCAGCTAGCGAGTTAAGACCTGAACCACAAATGATGCCAATTTTTGGACGTATTTCAGTGCGCTCAAGCAGATAATCAGCAACTTCTCGGATTATGTCGTACGAGTAACTGGAAAGACAGAGAGAGACGTGGAAATGTTTTAAATTTTTTCTAGATTTCTAAAAAAGAATTATCAATTAAGTTAGAATTTTTCAGTAAAAAAAATTGAAAATATATTTTAGTTTTACGAAATTATCTAAATCAGCAATTATATTTTTTTAATGAAAATATTAATTAGTAATAATTTAAAATTTCTCTTTAATTCCTGATTTCTTAAATTTGAAAACTAATCTACAAAATAAAAATCTATTTTATTTATAAAAGACTTTTCAATTAAAAATATATTTTGAATTAAATTAAAAACAACATAAATAAAAGAAATTAATATTTTATTTGAGTTCAGTAAAATTATTAATAAACTCTTAAATTTATGTTAATAATTAATTTCAGAATGATTTGTAAAGAGTTTTATTCGCCAACAGAGTCATTGCTTTAAGATTCGATGTCGTTTAACAGAATTTTGTTTGAAGAAATTCTGTTCGGCAGCTTTTGTTTAAACCTATAAAACGATTTTTTTTTCGAGGACGTGTTTATTCTTAGATGCACTTCATTGCTTTATTATTGTTTCCTTGAACTTTGTATTGATTAATATTTATATTAATTTCTTGTTTTGATATTTTGATCAAAACCGAATTTAAAATTTTAATTTTTAGCATTTTTAGCCTTAACAACCTTTCTCTCTAAGGATTGGCACAATTTATATTTCATTTATATTTATTATCATTTGAAATTATTTTCAAAAAATTTCTTATCAACTGTTTTTATATTGGATTAAATTTCCATTCAACGCTTTAAAGCGGTTTGTGCAATTATTAATTGATACCCGAGGAAGAGATAATGTAAAGTACAGTTAAAAAACGGCTACTTGAAAATAATCGTTGTTTCTTCTATTTAAAAAAGAATACCGCCCTCTATGCCCGATTACTGTGGTCAGTGTTTCTTTCAGGTACTTCTCCGGAGGGGCTCAGCTCCCCCGGAGGGGACCTAGCGCCCCCCCCCCCGAAGAAACCCGAACCCATTATTTAAATGTTATTTAAACTATCATTTTATTCAGTCTTCCCCCCCCCCCCCGAATCTCCGTAGCGCCCACCCCGAAGTGCAGGTATCTGAAAGAAACACTGACTGTGGTTTATTGGCTACGAAAAAATTTCGTAATATAGAATAAAATTTAGAAAAACGATAACTCCTTTATCGAACTATTTATTGATTGAATGCATTATTAAAAGCAAATATTGCAAACAAATATGTCTTTAACGACCTTAGAAAGTGAGTAAAAGGGTTATGATATGATAATAATGCTTTTAATTTAATGCTAATTTTAACAGAGATACGTAAAGGATGGAATGTGGTGGCTTTTTATCGCTTTTATCCATAAATCCATCAAATGCATTCCGTTTTATTGGCTTGAAACAAACTTGTATGGACTTATTTAAGCACACATTCTTCGCATAAATTATTAATTAATTAATTACTTTATTAATTGAGTTTCTTCACGAATAAACTTATGGACTAATTACTTATAAATTATGATGTCACAGACACAAACAATTACATTAATACTATTAACGCATTAATTACATTAATACATTAAAACTCGTTAAAATAGAACTCATAAAAAATTATTGTGATTTCATTTGTTAGAAATCATTCATATGTTTTCAAAATTATAAAAAATATGGTACGAATAAATGATGTACCAGTCACAAACAAATCCGTCGGAAATGCGTTTTGTAAAATAATCACACAAAAAAAATAATCATAAATTCATATAAAATTGAAAATCTCAGTTTTGCATACAAGTGATCTCCTATAACAAACACACACACATACTTTATACGATGCCACCAAAGACACGAACCCAAACCGCAATTGTGGAGCCACGAATAGGGCGAAAGACGGAGAACAGCGGCAAAAATTAAAGAAGGTACGAACCTATTGATAATCGAATAAAATTTCTCGATTTAAACACGGAGTTTGAGAAGCCTCGGGGAAAGTATTTTCAAAAATTAATCAATTTTTTTTACTAAAGGCGAGCAATATCCATCCAAACAAAAAACACTTTTCCCCCAAGCAATTTCTACATTTCTTGAAGACTTATTATATAAATTATATATTTATATTAAACCTAAGCCTGCCTACACGTTTCTTTAATATAAACATTCCACCTATAATCCATCGTTGCAGCGCTTAACAAAAAGCGAATGCCATAAGTTCCAATTTAGGCATCACAGGTGAAATCCGTCGTCGCACCAAATTAGTGTCTGTTGAAGTCCAGACATCCAAATGAAATTGGTCGTGAAAAAACTATAATGACTGCTTGTCATGTAAATACAATTTTAAAAAATTTAACAACTAATAATTGGAAACGTGAATTGTATTTTAATTAATCGGATAATGATAATTATATAAAATATTTTAACCCTGGACAAGCCATTAGGAGTGCTAGAAAAATTTCAAGAAAATGTTGGACAGCAATATTTAATTGTTATCATTTCCCAATTTGTCCCGCAATTTGAAAAATATTTAATATTTCAAACAATTGTCGATGAATGTCGAATAATTCAAACAATTATCGAATGAATGATAACTGTTTAACTCGTTAGTAACTGTTTCACTCACTCGTCATTCAACTACTCGTTTATGCGTTCGAAGGGCCCTTACTCATAAATATTACAAAATACATGACAAGGATTTCCTTTCAAAAATTTAAAGCAAACTTAAGTTTTATAATTAAACCTTTCTTTAAATATCCATATCTTTTATTAAATATCCAGAATTTTATTTTCATTGCTTTAAATTGTTAATAGTTTGCTTTATCAAAAGCTTTCATTCTATAAGAAAATGTTATTCATGTTGTTTCCACAAAATGCGAATTCGTTCACAAAACGAATGTTTTTGTTTCACATTTTTCTCGAAAAACACCAATTTTCGTCAAGAATTCGTTGACCAATTCCATCTATTAAAAGACATCATTCTACATTCTTCCATAGATGTCTGTTTTTATAGATTACATAAAAAACCCACAGGAGTATGCAGAAGTGCATTTTTCAATTGACGTATTTTTGTCAATGATTTATTGATAAAAATTGACACTTTTAAACAAAGGAATGTTAAAACAAAGGAATTTCTGAACGAATTCACATTTCTGAACGAAAAGGAAACGGGAATTTTTTCCTTAAAAAATTAAACTCTTCCCCACAAATTTTCGATAAAATGCTGAAAACTGTCTAATGCAATTATGCAGGCAGGTGTAAATCACGTGTCGTATGTTTGTTCGTATAAAAAGACATCGTTTTATAAAGGATGCGTAAAAAGAGTATTCTCACAAATCCCATTCTATCCCAACAATTCTACGAGCAAAAATGACCAATTGAGGCAGTAAAGTAGCGATAAAACTAGTACATTCTTTGAATGCCTGATCCATGCATTTGATACAACGTATTTGTTCCAAACATTTCCCAGACAAACAACAATTCGTGTAGGCCAATTTTGTCGCTGTTAACGTTTTCGCCACACACCCACCCATTAATTGGGACTCGCCTTCGAGAGAAGACAACTATATTATATTTTGAAGAAATAATACTAAACAAGGATTTCTTTTAAAATTGTTTTTAATTTAAAAATGTTGATTTTTTCTTCAAAAATTATTCTTCATCACAATCAGTAAATATTTTTCTTATTTGAATATTTAGCTCTAAAGGCTTTACGTATTTCTCAATAATTTTAATTGAAATAAGCGATAAATGCAAGTGAGGAAAAGGTACTGATTTGTCAAATTGTTGACGTCATCAAAGAGTGCATAAATTAATAATAATTGAACGACCAAGTGGTCCCAATCGATTGTTATTGAAAGTAATTGGTAGTTTATAATCACACACACACATATATACTATCGCTCTAAAGAACTTCTTAAGGAAATTGCCACCTAGGCGCATCGGTTATGACCAACGCCAGACTTAGCTGTCATAACCATCTAAATGTTTTCTTTTTATTTGCATATCCAATTACGGAAAATCTTACAAAAACAGTGCTCCTACGTTGTAACCATTGACTTCCAAAAAGGGAAAGGAAATACAAACTTTCAAATTTCTACGACGAGACGTTCTTAAGATATTCCATTCATACATGCATGCATATCTACCTTAGTCGCGACGAAACTTGTCGAAATGGCTTGCAGTATTGTCAAAATATACAACCCCTTCAAAATCAGAATTTCGACATTTTTTTAGATTATAATATTTTGTTTATTCCTTAGAAGGAAGTGAAGGAAAGAATTACACGATGGAACATCAGAATCTTTTCTTTTGAGGAACAAACAAGCGCATCGTTGGAAAAGTAATAAGTCTCTAAATTTTAGAATGAATGTCAGGGCCAATGATTAAAATAATCTTGTAAGATAATGTATAAAATCATGTCATTCAATCCGTCTTAGGCGTTTTAAAAGATATTAAACGCGGGCATGGCAATGGAATGTGATAACGAAGATAATTAAGTATTTCCTTCCTGAACGTCACAGATTCATCCACAGTAATGCAATATATCACAGAGTGACATATTCTTTAGATATATAATATTTCATATTTATTCCTTAAATATTCTATAAATATTCTATTCTTTAAATATCTTCATCTCACCGATATGGTTTATTACTAATAATTTTTTCTCACGTTAGTTTAAATCCTACAAATGAATATTATCACTTTTATTTATTAAAAGAAAAACAAAAACAAAAACAAATTTTATCTTATCTGCATTGCCAATCATCAATTAAATATTTATTATCCTCCCCAGATACTTAAAAATGATTGTGAGAGAGAGAGTGTATGAAAGAGAGTCTTTTCATAGAACTTACAAAGAGTTCTCCATCGCAATATAGTTCGTTGTTCTTGCATTGCCATTCGCTGTATTGCCGGCATTCTCGAAACTGCCAGCGCCATTCTCAGCGGCTCCATTGCTATTCATAGGACATTTACTACCGTTAACGGAGAAGCCCGTCATTTCAAAGGACACTTCTTTATTGCTTTCTTTTTTTATTAATTTTTTTATGTTAATTTATTGTCTTTTTATCAAATTGAATTTCGACTTTTTGCAATAAAAATTTTGAATGTGATTTATTTATGAACTTTTTTATTATTATTTATATTAATTTCCTTTGGTTGATCAAAATTTCCTTAACCTTTCAAATATTTTTTCATTGCTTTTCATTGAAATTACAAACTCTTTTGTTCTTCACTCTTTTTCGTTTTTCATTAATCTTTTGTTTAAGAATGGTATTATCGCAATTTAAACGAAGCTGAGTCGAACTCGATGCCTTCTAGTTAACTGATTCTTAAGATCGACGCAACGCTTTTATTTATACATGCGATAAATGCTCTTCTTTCTCTATTTCTCTCTCATTTTTTGAATGTGTTTAATGCTTGGCTGTGAGCCGCTCTTAAAGCTTTACACAGAGACGACTGGGAAGGCAGGAAACAATTTCAAGATAGAGAAGCAAAAAATAATTCGGAGTTAAATTAACGGGTAGAGCAGCATCGCATCTTGCAGCAGCTATTCGAAAACAGATGTATAAACATAAACAAAAAGGAAGAACAGTCTTGGAGACAGACAGAGGGAATTGATTTTGTACGGCAGGTTAGGACAGCACAATGGAAATCAAACGGTTGACTCGATATTCAAAACAGCTTACGAAGTTTTGACAAATTTTCAGTTGTCAAATTGACGGAAATTATATGCGATATATTCTTAAAAAATAGAGAGGATAAATTTGAAAATTATTTTTTTGGATCCTGACATAGTCTTGCCAATTGAATTTACCAATTTAATTGTTTTTGAATTAATTCACTATCACTACTTATCAATTCATTATTAAAAATGTTCATCTTAATTCCGAACTAGAAATGTATTTCAAATGCGATTAAAAATCAAATAATTTTCTTGAATGGAATTGATTTTATTATTATCGTTTGTATTGATTTTTCCTTTCGAGATTAAATTATTGTTTTTTTTTTGTTTTTACTTTTACAATGGAAAATTTTATAGGCATCGATAGATCTACTGACTACGTGTGATGTATTGTCAGGCATTCAGTATATTGTTTCCAACCAAAGTTATCAGTATCCAAAAAAAAAAAATTAATAAATAAAAATTAAATCGAACAGATAAAGGAATGAATATAAATCAAAAATCATAAAAGTAAAAATTTTAAAGAGAATAAGCATCGTAAACAAAATGAAAAATTAATAACTTTTGGTCTCTGGGAGGAGCCATTATTGATCTTTATATTGAAAAAAACTATATTTATTTACAAAACAAGCATGAATTTATGGATTCTAGGTCTCCACTAAAACATCTTTTAATTGATTCCAGAAAATCAAAGCAAATAATTTTGCGAGTTGATATTTATTTATTTAACCATTCATAAAATAATGTCATCAGTTCTTGGAAGATTTAGATTGATACAATATTCAGCAATCCCATCGAGAGATATTTTTCTCATAAACCAAAACTACGTACTTTCCCGATTTGCTTCTCATTTTATTTATATTTTGTTTTGTTTCGCAATTTTTAGCTGAATAAAACCTCTTTCTTATCTTCATTCGAAATGAATTTTGCAAGGAATTGCGGTGTTAGTTTAATTCTTCTGAAAAAAAAAACATTTCAAACTTTTGGAATAACGCAATGATTAAGAAGGATGATTGTTTATGTTTTCCAACAGCTAGCAGTCATACTCATCAAGATTGAATTAATTAAAAAACATTTTCAACATAATTCTTCCAAATAAAACAAAACGAAATGGAGGTTTTCGTGGAAACGCAATTTTCAAAATGATAAACGAGATGAATACGATCTTTAAGATTCCGGAGACTATTTTTTAATAACTCGCCGGGAGACAACAGAGAGCTTTCTGCTGCATCATAAGCCCTTTACTTTTGAATTTCGCAACCTCTTTGTTATTCCACTTTTTTGCCTTCAGTTCTCGAATCGATAAAAACCGTCGCAGGAGTCTTGCTCAAAGATTGTTATGATATCTTTGTTTTGCATAACGTTAAGTTTAGTTGGAGCCAACCTTCATCTGACTAAGCACTAGAAATATAGTCACACACCTTCTCGACTAAGGAGGAGCAATATTGTTGAGTCCCGAGGACTTCTGTGACTCAAGGACTTCAAATAGCGCCGGTTATAGCACTGAAGCGACTCAAATAGGCTAGCGAGAGAAGCGATCCTTAAACTGCCATCAATATAAATTTAGTTGGAGGATATGACTAATGATGAAATAAAAATAATATACAATTGATCAAAAAACTCTTATTAATAACAAAAGTAATGCTTTCGATTCTTTCTTGGGAAACTAAAGTTAACAAGATTTCAGCATCGAGATTAGACGTATGAGATTAATAATCGAACACGTTATTTCCTTAGTGAGCACGTGAGAGGACTAAATTTTGTTGTTTATTTGAATATATACGTCACGATAGAAAAATAAATCAAATACGGTTGTAAACAATATTTGTGATAAGGCTGTGATAACGTTATTTATATTTTTTATTATTGTTATTATTCCCTCCCATAGTTATTGAGTTTTTAATTGAATTTTTAATAATTAAAAAACACAGTAATAATTATATATTCTTATATATACCGCCCTCCCCGCGATGATTGCTCCACGGTGAGAATTTATCAAGCATTCATATTCTGGCCTATAATAAATATATACTTGTTAGGCTATATAATTTTTTAACGGCATTGGCTCCTTAATTTTACAACCTTCCGCCTCTATAACTTTTCTACACCTTCGAAAAATGGACGTTGATTAAAACCGAGTAGCGTGCTATTTAAAAGCTCCAAGCGTTAATTATTATACCCTACACCCGAAGACAATCGGATTTATTCAGTTTGCGCTTTCGTTTGTTCAGAATTAAAGGGGACAGAATAGATAGAGAATCATAAATATGTTCCAACTCAAAAGAAGCTCCTGAATAGATGATATCATGAAATTTACTATTGGTCTTTCCAGTCTCTTTTATATAAAAAATGGTCGAAATTCCGATTAAATCAAATCCAATCCAATCAAATCCCAATCAAAGCTGTAAACTCAAATTTTCGGCAGTAGCGTCTATTTTGAGTTAAGCTATTACGTTTGAATGTACCACCTATGTCAACGAAATGCTGACACGCCCTCCTACTGGTTACGTATATTGCAATTAAAGGGAGTTAGGTTATAGAAACTTCGATCAAGACCAACCAAACTTTAGCGTTTTTAGCTTATTTAATTTACATAATAGTTGTTATAATATTGTTTACTCCTATATGGTCTATTTTTATGCAAGTGTATCATTAGTTTCATTCTAATTGGTTTTTCGCTCAGCTGATAACCTTTTTCTTTAGCATGCCAAGGAAGAAAAGTACCCCACAAATATTTGTTTCTGTTTTTGAAAAATAAATTAATTCATTTCCATAATTCAGAATGATTGATGAAAATATGGGGGAGGGGGGGTAATATGCACCACCAGGGGGGGGGGGGAAACTCAGAGATAACTTATCCCCACCGAAATAGGAAAATCAATTTCATCAAATGCGAACTTTCAATATTTGTGAGCAGACGCATTAATATTTGAAATTATCAAAAAATTTAAAGTGGAAAATCTGTTTCTTTTCTCTCTCTTAGAACTTTTTTTCAATAAAATACATTTTCTGCTTTATTTCATTTTTATTTTTCTTTATATATTCTTGACTATATTTATTTTTTCTTCAATTGTGACTTTATATATGTTTCATTATACGATATATTGTATGTCTTTGCTTGATAATTTTATTATACATGCTTTTATAAAAATCTAGAAATGCAATTTGTGAATTATTATAAAGCAGTTTTCAGCATCGTAATGAAACGTGTTTTAATGGAATAATTGAATTAATTGAATTTAATTAGTTTTAAGTCTAAATCGAATTAAATGAATATTATTAATTGGTTGCGATGATATTCAGAAATTTTATCCGATTACTCTTAAAGAAGCTCATTCTTATTCTTGTTTGAATTTTTTAGTCAGTTTTTTTCATTTTTTATTTTTATTGCGTACCTCACGCCCACTCCAATTTAAGATCTCACACTTAATAATACTTCACCATTTCCTTACTCTCCCTTACTTCAAAATCGCTTTAACATCAATCATTGTTTTAATGTTTCTCAAATATTATTGAATTTAATGTTTCTCTGCATTCGAATTCTTTAATTAAAAAAAACAACATGCAACGAACACTTGAAGGAAATAATTTTAAAAATATAACGTAAAATCTTTCTTACTTTTATTATCGGTGGAAGATCAATTCGGAAAATCATAAATCGATTTGTTGGCGGTGAAACGTTTGCCGAAATATAAAAAAATCCAAAATGTGTTACAAATAAAAAAACCTGAAAATAAATTAAAATAGAATAAATAATTAGAAACTAGTAAAGGAATTCAGTAAAAAAATAAACATGTTTTAATTTTAATGCTAAACAATAATAACATTTGGAGACATATTTATTTCAATTTTTATTATACAAAATTTTTCATCGTTTCATTAATAAGAAAAACAAAATTCAAATAATTAAGTAAACGCTTAAGTATTATTTAAACAACAAAAACAAAATCAACCAAATTATTTTTTCAAATAAAAACTAACTAATCATATTACAGAGCTCATACACGCAGTTGTACGCATACCTACAATATATATTCAATAAAATTACGTTCAAAAATCTTTTAAATGCTTTCAAAATATTACTTTTAAGATTTAGAATTTGTTCTTCTGATATCTTAAAACAGCAATATATTCGTTTATATTTAATTATTCCATTTTTTTATGTTTTCTTACAAGATATAAATTTTATAAACAAGAACTAATTTCCCAATTGCGAAATTTTACAAATCTTTGGAATTATTTTGTGAATTCTTTTAATAATTTAATGAAACTAGTAAAATAATTAAAATAAATCAATACAATATTTGCTTAATTTCATAAATGTATATTAATTAGTGGAAACTTAGAAAAATATTTATTTTTTAAAATATTATTTTTAGTTTTTATAATTACTTTTCGCATACAATCTTATTCGGGTTTTCGTTAAGGTCTTCAAAATTATACGATGATATAATACGTTTGTGGGACGAAACGGTTTTTGACATTCATTTCCCTTTTTTTTTCTAAGGAAAGTACTAACAACAGAAAAAACAAAACAGAACAAATTAAAAGGGTAATATTTTTTTATGCATACTAAAAAACTTAACAAAAAACCACGCCATTTGTTGAAATATAATTTTTGTTTATCATCAAAATTTTGGTTTTTGGTTTAATAGTTTTTGCGTATTATTTTTTTTCAACTTCCTAATAGAAATTTATATTTTTATGCTTCGCAAATACTGCTTTGTTTGCTATGCAATTTCCATTTAAATTAAAATATAACTTTTGCAATGCACAAAAAATTAAAAGAAAATACAATAATTGTTGATTGAAAGCAAATTTTAGCAGAAGCAAAGAATATCGAAAGCTTTTATTTAATCATTAGAGAATACATATCGTACTAGAGAATACCATCATACCGCAATCTACATACTAGGATTTTCAATATTTTATAAAAAAACACCATGCCACACATGATTTTTAATATCCTGGAATTGAGAGATTAAATTATTTCAATTATGAATAAAGTTTTCCTAAATTTTAGTCAATAATTTCTTACTAATAATTTCTTGCATTCGTAGAATATAAATTTAATATTTCTATCATTAACTTTCTTATTTTTAAAATGCATTTAATTCTCTGAATTTTGTTTTGCACTTTTTTTGGGAAGTGTTTTACTTGTTTTTATAATAAAGGTATTGTTAATTTATAAATAACTTTAGCATAAAAAGTATGTAATATTTTTTCAACTCTATTCGAGTTCTTTTTTTTGCCAAAATTTAAATATATATAATCGTAGAATATAATAAATATTAATAAATTCCATTAATTTTTAAGTTAAAATTAAGTATTTAAATCAGTGCATTGTTATTCTGTTTGTAATTCCCTCTATCCTCCCCTCTCTGTTTACTATTCCTTGATCACCTGACAGCAAATTCCTTTTCATATTTCTGTCAATTCCTTTTCTTTAAGAGACGTTACTTCTCGCCTTTATAAAATTGTTGTGTATGAGCTTCTTGTATGTGTGTATAAGTGCTTGTATATGTGTGGATATGCGGATGTGTGGTTTCCTGTATGATGAGTGTGTGTGTGTGTGTGTTAATGGATATTCATGGATCCACAATTAATTTTCGATAAGTCTAAATGTCGTTTAAATGCATAACCTTTTATATTTGGTTCTTTAGAATGATTTAATACATTTATTTAATAATAAATAATTATTCAATGATGTTTATTTAATTATATGAGATACTTAATTCAGATTATATGTTTTTAACTCTAATGAATACGAATACAATAAAAATAGTGTGTAAGGTATGATTAAGATTACATTAAGTTTTAGTTACTAAATTATTATTAGTATTTTTCTATAAACAAAACTACCGAATTACTTTTAGTCAAATTTTGGAAACACCGTTGATTAACCGTTATTTACCCCGCGCCCCTTTAAAATTTTAAAGTGCAATATTTTTGGTTTCTTTTTCTCTATATTAGATATTATATACTCGTCTATGCTTGTATTCATTTATGTGTTTGTAAATGTATATATATGTGTGTATGTGTATATGCACGTATGCATATAATTCACTTGCAGAGAGCTGCACTACCACACAATAAAAGCTATTTCTCTTTGGCCGCCTTTTTCTCAGCTTTACGTATTGCTTTCTCGCGTTCACGACGTTCTCGCTCCTGATCCTTACGTTCTTTCTCAATGCTGGCTTTTAGTTCCTTTAAACGACGTTTTAAACGATGTTTATCGTCACCACTTACACCTAGCGTTTTAAGATCCTTCGAATCCAGTGTTAGCAACGCACCACCTTCAACATTATGTTCTTTGAAAACTGCAATATAGCGATCAAGATCGATTCCCATCAACCAATGGCCGACCTAAACATTTACGTTAACATGAGTCGAGCTATTAATTATGTTCTAATCAGAATTTAATAATGACTAACCTGTTCCTTGGTCCATTCATGAACCGGACCGCCTTTATAATTATATGAAGAGGCTGAAGCCGCTATCGCTGCCGCTTTACGATCGCTGAAACTTGAGCTTGAGCCAGATAGATCCAGACCACGGCTGGGTGAATATCCAGGTGAGGAGCAGCCCGAGGAAGACATGCTGCTGGGTGAGGGTGGTCCCGGATGGTGACTGGCTGGCTGTTGCTGTTGCCAAGGGATTGTACCGGGCGGAGAGAGGGACTGAGGTACAACATGTTTTACTGTTTTTGTTTTACGAATTAAAGAAAATGGAAAGGAATTTATTAATTGAGATATTTAAGAGTTAGTAATTTTTAGAGATTTCTTAAAAAAGTGTACGATTTGAACACATTCCACGCACACACATAAATTACATGGAAATATTTAAAATATGGAGAGAGAGAGAGAGAAAGAGAGAGATAGGAAAAGAAATGAGAGACGGAAATAGAGAGAAAGAGAAAAGTAGAGAGATTTAATTTGAAAGTTTAAAAGATGTAAGCAAATAAAAATAATAATAACTTTTCTTGTTGAAGCATTAAAAGAATAACAATAACAATAGCTCATTCTGAAAGTGCTCTTATGAATTATAAATGTGATGAAATGCAAAATGCTCCTTTTTACAATATTGAATCAAGTTCACTTTGGAAATGCGAACAACATATATAAATGAAAAAATCTAAAGATTAATGAAAGTGTTCAGTAAAACGCGCGAACAGCCAAAATATTATGAAATGAAATAGTTTTGGTGTGGTGAGGGGTGGGCGGATTGGGTTTAAAAAAAGTCGGAACAGGCTGGTAACGTAGAGTGGAATTGATTTTGTTTTTGCTTTTTTTCTAAATGCAAGAGGGCAGATGATTCCGGGTATTTTCACCTTTGGGTTGAGCCTCGTTGACCGCTTGACGTATTTCATTGATCAGAGTCTTGCAATTAATTGCCGCCATACTACTTTGGCTTTTATTGATTTCCGTGTAGTCATCGCTGGAATGTCGCGACGAGCCATCACCAAGTCTTCTGTAAATTACGAAAATGCGATTAAAAATATTGGTCTTCTTTAAAATAAACAAAATTATTTATATCTTAAAAACAAATAGACGCATCCGAAAGAATATTTGAATTAAATATTTTAGAATCTTGAGCTCAATATTTACGAAAAGCAACATGTTAGTTTGCTCTAACTCTCCACAATCCTCTAATTCTAAATGATTCCGAAAACTATTTCAATTTTTTTTATTAGAACTCACCTCTCTCGATCGGACAGCGCTTGATTAAGTTGCTCCTTAAACGATGTAGGAGCCACTTTGGCACTAACGATAGCCCCACTCGGTCCAATACGTCGGCGACTCGGATACATCCAGTTCTCGGATGACGATTGCTCATTCTCCGAGAGTTTATCACTCGAACCCAATATTGAATCATACGAGCTATCCAGCTCCCCACGGCTGGCACTGCCAAAAGTGGTCATACCACCGCGTCCGATCACATCTCCCATTACCAGGCTACTACCTCCCCCACCACCGCCGCCACCCATCATTGGCGACAATGAAGACGCATTGGAACTGCCTCCGCCACTGTTATTTCCCAAGTCTTTAAAGATGTTCGGTATGGTCGAATGTAAGAGCGGCTTGTGATCCTTGTGAACCTGTGCGTACAGCTGACTAAGCTGTTGATCGCGTACAAATCTCTCCGAAGATGTTGGTGTTGTCGAATTTGAGAAGGCAGCAGAAACCATTGAATCGGTGGATGTAATCGTGCCCGAATTGCAGTTAATTGTTATGACAGCGGTGGAAGCAGCAACTGAAGTCTTGGGCAGTTGTTGGAATGATGGTTGTAATTGCTGTAGCTGCTGCTGATGTTGCTGCTTCTGCTGCTGCCGCTGCGACTGCAATTGCGTTTGGGCTTGGTGGTAATGATCATTGGCGGTGGCGAGGTTGGCTTGATTCATATAACCCCCATTGATCATTATAGTCTCGTGTAATTGCTTTTGTGCTTGTTCGTCTTCACTACTGTCATTCGAAATATTGTTGGCATCCACGAGATCGTTGGCGTCGTCATGTAGGGTGCAATCAATCGAGCTACTGTTGCTGAGAGATTTCTTGTTGTTGATGCTATTGGCAGACACCGATGCGTTGCTGTTGTTACTACTGCCACTACTGCCCGAAGTCGGCAGCTGGCGATTAGCTAGACCACCACGTGAAGCTTTAGTCAGGGAGTTTTTTAAGTTTTTTTTTTTTTTGATTGTTTTATTAGAGTTATGGATGGGCCGAGTAATTTGAGTTTCCGAAAATAGAATTTAACATTGATTTTTGTTTTGTTTTGCAAAAAGCACACATCGAAGAAAAACAACAACAACAACGAGCGGCAGTCACATGACACAAAAAAGAATAAATAGAATATACAGGAACACATGAATGAATATGAAGGAATAAATGAAAAAATTATATGTCTGTGGCATGAAAGGTTTCCATTAAATAGCATTAAAAACTAAATAGAAATAAAGGCAAGATGAAGTAGAATAGTAATAAAAAAGCAGAGCAAAGATAAAAGGATGAACAAATAATCGAACAATACAAAAGACAAAGCGAGCAGTGGAGAGTAATTTCTTCAACATGGTGCAATTCTTTTAAAGCCTCAAATGAATAAATCACTCTCAATGCTCTTTATAGAAATCGTATGAATTATTCATTATTGAATTAAAACCTATTAATTATTCTCAATTCAATTAAAAGCTTATTATTAATTATTCGCAAGTATTCAACTTACCCAAATCAATTTTCGTTTTAGTGACCGAATTATCAAGCAGTTCATGCTGTGGTACCGCTGCATCCAATTCAGCATCCTTAATTGGCACCTTACGTTCCACGGTCGCCGTTTTTACACCCTCACCATCTGGCGATAGATCTGAAATTTCCGTATCGGACAATTCCGTTTCCAATTTGTGGAATAACGGTTTGGGAGGAGCTTTACGCATCATCTGCGGTGTCAACTTCAGGGTCGTGCTATCATACGGTAACATAACGGGGAAACCAGCTTTACGTTGCGTTTCCTGTAGCTCATGTTCCAAATTGATGACACGATCCTTGAGTTTCTTCACCAACGCATTGTATTCCGTGTCCTTTTCTTGCAGCAGCTGCTGATAGAATTCCTCACGATGGACCATATCGATTTCACGTTGTTGATACTCGCGTACCAAACGCTTCGCTTTGCTATATTTCTTATCTAAAGCCATGTATTGCGATTGCGATTGTTGCAACATGTTTTGTAAATTGGAGGCCTCCTTTTTCATGCTGGCCAATTCACGCTCAGTCTGTCGTAAACGTTCACTTAGCAATTCATTTTCATTGCCAGTAGTTTCCAGTTTCACCAGCTACAAATTGAAATAAGGTCACGATTAAATGAAGAATAAAATTAAGAGACTAAAAGAGATTTAGCAAAAGTGCCAGGAGACATGCAGGTAAGAAGAAGACAATTGGGCAGGGAGGGTAAATGAAGTTTTAAAGGAGAAACTGTAACCAATTTTTCGTTAACCCACCTTACGTTTAAGGCCCTGTATTGTCTCATCTTTTACTATACAACTCATCTCACTCTAAAATGAAATAAAATTAAATAAAACGGAATTAAAATATTTAAAATTAATTAAAACAATTCAAATAACTCGAATAATAATAAAGACCCGAAGGATACTTCTGATGTCATTTAAAAAAAGTATAAATATGTTACAAAATCAAGAATTCATAAGTATTCTAGTAAACTAGAAGAACAACTAATTAAACCATTAAAAGAAATTATATAACACATTACAATTTACTGCTAATCGGATCATTTTTTGTAACCTTTATATAATTTGTTTTGACCTTGTCTGTCATTACAATTGAGCAAAGGATTCGAGGAAAGAATAGGATAAGAAGAAAGGAAATTTAAGTGAAGTATAACAGCTACACCAACAACATAAATAACAATAGCAACAATAGTCCAATTACCGCTTTATGCTGCACGACAATATCCAATTTTATATATCCGAAGTTTATTAAATAATTTCGAGTTTTTTAGAAGAGGAGAAAAAGTAGAACATTATACATTAACATTATGAACTCCGCAACAACAGCTTCCTAGAAGCCAGCTGCTCAAAAATCTTACCTCCTGTAGCAATCTCTTCAGAGACTCCACTTCTTGCGAATGCGTAGCCTCGACCTCCATTGAATTTTCAACTTGTACCGGACTAGAAGGACCTTCACAAACGCTGGAATTGGCAGAAGCCGGTTGTGTCGAATCTTCAGAATAATCGAGTGTACGACGAAGATATTCTTCTTGTTGTCTGTACACACACACGCACACAAAATTATTGTTAATATCAATGCGAGCAATTAAATAATTCAAGATAGCCAACAAACCTTTTGAGACGTTCCTCTTTTTCACGATCCGCCTGTAAGCTAAGGCGTATCAATTGTGCAACTTCTGAATTTTCCGGATCACGTTCACGTCCTATTTGGAATTTGACTAGACCAGATGTATTGCGCAGCACAGATGCTGCATACGCTTGTGTTACACCCACTAAACTTTTACCATCGACCTCAATGATCTGATCATTAACCTAAGCAAATTTAAAAGTTTCAAATGAAGCTTAAGGTGGTCGAATTTTTAAAACTTGAAAACTGCAACTCACTTGAATTCGTCCGTCCCGTGCTGCGGCTCCGTTGTCGGTAATCGTTTTTACAAAAATGCCCAATTTTTCAAGTCCCGCATCAGCACCAACGCCCATACCAATAATACTCAAACCAAGACCTTCGGGACCTTTCATTAATTCCACTGGGAAAACGTGCATCTTTTCGACACGTTTCTCCAGCTCATACTCGGCCGACGCAGCAACAGGATCAACATCTTCATTGCGACGATCATAATCGGTAACAGAGAATGTCGAAAAAACTTGTATCGGGCCGGAGCTAAAGCGAATTTTGGTATTCTTTTTAACTGGTATTAGGGGATAACTTAGATCATCATCGTCAAAGTCGAGAAGACCTTAAGAGAAAATAAAAATAATAAATAAAATATTTTATATAAATACTTCTTTATCAGAATCCATACGCCTTCATAAGTCACTTCCTTACCCGGTACTTCCATCCAAAAATTGCCATCCTCGAAGTAATGCACTCCCGACTCGACGTATACTTCCTTGCTACGAACAGGCGGGTATTCCGGTATATAATATTGTGAATCATCTAGTTCCGTTCCGGTAGGCGTGGTTGTCGCACTATTCTGTTCGACATCCGCTAACGAATAAGTTGAATTATGTTTACTCGATATAATGCTGTCATCGATTGTTGTTGTCTGATTCGTTTGTGTAACGTCCGAATGTGTTGTTGATTCGACAGAAACGATGGATTCCTGTAGTGATGAGCAGTCGTTGTTAATGCTATTCGGGCCACCTATACTACTACCACCACCACCACCGCCGCCGCCTCCAAGGCTGTCTTGAATAAAAGAGTGATTAAGTAACGACGAGGTGTCCAAATGATGCTGATGTTGATTCTGTTGAACGAAAATGGTACTGTTATTCTCTTCGTCGTAGCTCGTCTCAAATTTCGATGCTGCAACAACAATATCTTCAGAGGATTGCTGGCGTGCGCTAGCAATTGGCGGTTGGGATTGTGACTGATTTACGCGTGAAAGTAATAAATTCTCAAGGCTGCGATTCGGTGCTTCAAGCACGTCTCGTAGCCATTCTGGTTCTTCGTCGTCGTCGTTATCGTCACCGCTTATTATTCGACCACCAACACCACTAGTGCCAGTAATACATCGACTACTACTTATACCGACAACATCGATATCCTCATCATCATCATCATCATCGTCGTCATCATCATCAGCGTCGTCAACGTCGACATCCTTATGTCCTTCATGTTTAGTATCATTTACTTGATTGGAACAAACTAAATTACTTTTGATATTTTGTTGTTCTTGCTGTTGTTGCTGCTGGTGGTCGCCTTTTTTCTCTAACAATACTGATTGCTTTTGCAGGACATTAGCATTTATTTCCTGTCTATCTTCATCACCAACATTATTATCAATAACATCAGCAGCAACACCATCAAAATTCTCAGCGGCAAGAGAAATATTCTCTATGAGTTCTTCTTCATTTGTGGGCGATTCGTTTATATTGTAGGTTAAATCCGGTGCACTTGAACCACCACCACTTGATGCTACTGAACGTAGTGAATGCGGTGGTGTCACTACCTGATCCTCCCCTTCCTCCTCGTTGCTGTGATGGCTTCTGATGCTACGAGTAGGACTAGGTTTTGTTGTTGTTGATGCAGCTGTGGCTACAGAAGCAGATGGAGCTGTTATAACAACCGTTGGATTAGTTGTTGGTGTACCAGCCGAAGGGCTTGCAGAAAGTATTTGCTCTACTTCTTTAGCTTGTTCGTCCGAAAGTAGCGATTGTTGTCTGCTTGAGGTGATATAGAATGCGAATAGAAAGAGACAGAAAGTGGGGGAAAGAGGGAAAAGCGAAGAGCATAAGAAAAAGTAGGAACACATTTTTTTTAAAAAACCTACACAAAGTAAATTTTTAGAAGAAAATTGTTAAAGCCATAAATTGTGAATTATTTATACATAAATATTAAAGTTCCACGTCTTCGTTTATACGCATTTAATACATCCTCCCTCTTAATCTGTCTAAAAAACTTATTTATTTCTCTTAAGAAGTTCAAAACTTTTCATTCTACTCTTCCGGTTAACGAGATATTTTCAGCAACGAAATAAGAAGCATTCAACAAATTATTTTATCGAGCTAGGTAAACATTTTCGTGAGATTTATTAAAGATCTTTCATTAAACGTTTAAAATTTGTAAATTAATTTTTATTCTTTCTTATTTTAATTGAAATGTATTATAAAAAGGGTCGCTAGTAAAATCCCAAAATACAAAATCCTGACCTACAAAACAGACAAATCTCCAAAAGGATGACGTCCCAAAACGACAAAATCCCAAACTCTAAACTTCTAAACTCTAAATCGCAGACTCTAAATTCCCACAATAACTAAACACCGATATTATTGAATGATGGAACTACAGAAAAAATACCGAATACCTGGAAGCTCTGCTGGGAGAGAACAAATTTATTAAAATTAATGAATTATTATTTATTTAAAAGTATTTGGCACTTTGGGCCTTATAATTAACGAACTAAAGGTATTAATAACAATAATAAGAACCGTCGAAGGTGTTAATAATGATAATAAGAAAGAGGATTTATTGTCGCTTTAACCCCTTTTATGCCGTGAACTTTCTGCTTGCCAATATTTCGCCACTAGTGGGTTTATAACCTCAATATTTTTAATCAATAGTCTTCGTTTGAAATTGATTTAGCTTTTGGTTTTCGTTCTAATGCTGTTTTTTTTTCTTTCGCCTTGGGTAGACGAATCTTGATTTCTAATCCTAAAATGTTTCCAGTTTCGGATAAAAAAGTTTATGAAAATTCGTCGCACGTATCGCATTTTTTTCGAAACGCGATTTAAAGAATATTTCAGATTTTGTCGTAACGCGATTATGATATGTCATCTTATATAAATTTACGTAAATATAAACAAAATAAACAGTAATAATCAAACAAACCTTATTTTGCTTTCCAAAATTCTACGCAGCGTGCAACAATAACAACACAATGCAACAACGACAGCAGCATCAGCGGCATCGACAGCAACGACAAAAACAACATCACATGCATGAGAGAGTTGCCAAAGCGTACGAAATGCAATTAGAGTTCCACAGAAGGGTTAAACAAAAGTACGTTACATGCAATAAAAGACATCACAACAAGCAATGAAAATACAAAAACTAAAAATCAAAATAAATGCTAATCGTCATCATTATTGCCTACAATATTATCAAATGAAAAACAGTGAGGAAGTGGAATGGATGATACAATAAAACTAACATAAAACTTTTAGTAATGAAAGCAATAAAAATTTAATACTTTCTGTAGGAAGAACTGACCTAAAAATATAAATAAATAAGAATCGTAAAAATATTGAACTCTACAGAAATTTTACATCTACGAGAATACGAAATAAAGACACTCGCAAGAGTTTATTATTTTTTAAATAGTTCGCACCAACTAGGAAACTCTTTTTAGTTCTCGAAGGCTTGCTCATACTCGTTTCAGCTGAGATTTCTCGTCGGCTCGTCGCAAGCACTTTACTAGTTATAGCAAAAGCATACCAACAACAACGAACGACAGTACGGTGTGTACGAGCAATTAAGTTTATTACAAATACTAAATCGTTTCAAACGAATATGCATACATTACAACAAAAATAAAAACTACAACAACATCAACAACAAATTACTGCAATAGTAATAACAATAATAATAATAGTAATAATAATAATAGTAATAACAATAATAATAGTAATAATAATAATAATAATAATAATAATAATAATAATAATAATAATAATAATAATAATGGCATTTAAAAATTTTAACAGAAGCACCGCAGAAAGGCAAATTTTCTCTCGGTAACGATAAAATATTAAATTTTCCCAAATGAAATTTATTTGGAGAGCGTTTGGCAATAGTTGACGGTCGGCCGAACAATATCGGTTGTAACAAACATCAGACCGAAAAGTAAGCTCCTACCAGAGGACGTACATCATCAACGAGCCAATTAAAGTGACTGTTTGTTAAGCATTCTGTAAGCAATCCAGCAAGGACGCCATCATTATCATCCTTACCAGCAGGTGCTATTTGCACATTTATGGACATCATTACGGATGAAAAAGTTTACAAATAATTGTGAGCAAGAAATCACATTCACTCACAATTACAAACACAAATATTCAAACAATTACATACACAAATATCACAAAACGCAAGCAGGTACAGTGTGATAATTATCCAACCAAGAGCTTAACACGAGACTATCCTTTAAGTTTATGAGCCAATTACACACAGGATGGGCGAATATGAGGGAGTGACGCGGTCAAGTGATCGAGGGATGGGCGACTTACCGATGGTAAGTAGTAGTAGGACGATAAGGTTCAAATGTATGTATCGGTGTATGTGAGTGAGTATGCTGATGTATATTATTATCTATTCTGTAAATGAAAGTGTTCATAATTGGGAGCGTATAAAAAATAACAAAGCATTACCGTTATCGCTGACGTCGACCAGTGTGAATAAATGAGCACATTTACTATGAATGGCTTTACATACACACATACGCATATGTTCGTACTTTTGTGTGTTGGTACGATTCAGATCTTTAAATACGATAAATAGGCTAAGTTAACAAAACAATTCTAAAATTGTTAATTGTTCATGAACAATTTAAAGTATAAAGCTTCTCTCTCCTCTCTTCATTCTTCAATTATGAAAGAAGACAACAATTTTTTAAGGAAAACCTATTAATTAATTAGGTTCACTCAAATACATATTGAAATGGATTTTATGTGTAATTGTTATGTAAATATGTATTTCTATGTATGAACGAAATGTAAACAATTAACTAACGGTTAAAAAATTCAGTAGAATACTAGAATAACTCTTTTAAATATTTCCTATCACATACACAACTGTTACTACAACGAGGAACGTTCAACGTATTCTCGGCATTAATAATATCACCTGGTGCTTACGTAATAGACAACTCTATAATCTATAAACCTTCGTTCTTTTCAATATCGTGAAATAAATAATTTTCCTCCGTCTCATTCGGCTTGAGGTCTTCACCGCTAAAAAAATCGTTTCTACGCAACTTTCTTTTCCATTTTGAGCTACTCGTTGGATCCCCACCATAGATTTCTAAAACCCTCTCTGACTTTCGTCTCGTTTGATTTCTGAGCAGTCCTCCATTTCTACAAAAATCTACCTATATAAATGTCTACACCTGCATACATTCTTAGCAAGCGGCACTAATGAATATTTACCTACGTACGATTTTCGTCATTAGTAAATTATATTGATACCGAGTATAAGTTGAACGCCCTCTATAGTGTAATTGTAATTTTAAAGCTCTCAAGAAGTCTTGACATAGCATTGTAAATATTTTCTAACATCCTGGATTGAGAAACTGGAAATATTTACGGCCCTTTTTCCAAAATTACACTGAGTAAATGCAATAAAAAAATAATAATAATCAGTCGTCTCATAATAAGACGTCATCACGAGACGTATCGATTTTAAAAATGTTTGCCAAAATATGTTGAAAATTTGTTGAAAAGAAAGCAAAAGTAGACGACAATAAAACCATAAAAAGAAACCCATGCAAAAGAAAGCAAAGCGAATAAAAAAAGAAGATACAAAATAAAAAACGAGGTCAATAATAACTGTTTTGTCCTACTAGAGGATGTTCAAATTAATTTACGGCTATGAAAAAAAATTGTAAGGCACAACAAATTGCCAACAGAATCGAACAAGACAAGTAAGAAATGTTATATTAAAAAAGGAATAAATGGTAACAATGCCAAAAGCGAAATAGAAACTATATCGATGAAGAGGAAGGAGCGGAAAAAGCAGCTTTTACGAAACATAGCAATCGAAAAGTTTCAAGCATTAAAATTAGGTTGAATTCTGGTGTTTTTCTGAAAACAGGAACTTTCTGTTTTTTTGTTTTGTTTTCATCTTTTTCATTTTTTTATTAAACACTAAATTTTGACACCCGTCGATTTTATTTCAACGGTATTTAAAACTAAACGATAACCCCTAAAAATTAATTGCAAAATCCAAAAGGAGTAAGAGTTCCGGTTTAGTTTCAATTTCATTTCATTTCTATTCATTGAGTTCGTTGGGTAAGAGAGAAAACGAGATATCACTCATACACACCGAGTGCATTTGAGTTTTTTGTGATGTGAGTAATTCTACATGCGCATTGCTTTCTCCAACTTATACAACCAATAACAAAAATTCCAATAACAATTACAATAACAAAAAACAGCAGAGGCAACTGGTGAGGTGAGAGAGCTGCCAGTGAGCATTTCGTATTTTGACATTATTGTGAATTTAATAATAGTAATGCATTTACTTGCTCTTGTTCTTACTGTTTATACAGTTGTTGCATTTAACCTTTGTCAGGCAGGGATAAAGGATAAGTGAGATGTCATTTCCGTGAGATTAAAAACAAATCAAGGCGAACAATGACGTTTTGAGAGTGCGAATGTGATAGAAATCAAAATAAGATCGCAATAAAGTGGACGTTAGTAGCAATTTTGACATTGATTATGACGATAACGATAACAATGTATGGTTAAGATCATTAAGAGGAGTTAGTCTTAAAAAATGGACGAATAATTTCATAAATCTTTTCCGTTGCATCTATTGAAATACATATTAAAAAATCTTCACAATATATCTTCTAATTGAATCTCAATTTAGAAATAAGGAAGAACAATATTTTAACGCTTTACAATATTAAGAAATCATCCACATCCTATTTATTGATAAAAAATCTTTAGTCTAGAATTAAGAAAATACTTTTTAAAAATCCTGAGTTGGTAAAAGTCGCCTCCGTTATATTTTCCCCCTCGAGGACCATACTCTCTCTTTAATCGATCAATTATAATGTGTCGACATATCTAATCTACATCCTGAAATATTTTAAAGAAATATGATCCTATAATTATCATTGCAAACATATAATCGACTTGTTTTTGTTTCGTTCAGACAGTTTTGCAGAAAAGCAATCAAAGAAATTGTTACCAAGTCTGGCGAAAGAACAAGAATAAACAAAAGAAAATTAAAACCCTGAGCTTTTACAAACCCATAAAAGAAATTAACAAACGCCTTTTAGTCCCGATTCTGTATTCCAGAATATCCTGCAAAAAACAACAACACCAAAGCGATCAAACGATAAAATAAATGTACAAGAAAATAATAGAATTAGAATTAACAAAATAAAAATAATAATTCAAAAAATAAATAAAACTTAACTAGTGCAAATGTTAAACAAAGAAGAAAGAAGTGGAAGAAATGAGGAAATAAAATGGAAATAATTGCACAATACAAACAAAAAATAAATGGGCGCATCAAGGGGCGACGTGCCATACAAGACGCTTGCATATTATTGCTTGCAGGCGATGATTATGAAAGAGCTTTTGTGTATATATATGTGTGAGCTGTTGTTGCTTTTTTTCCCAAGCATAAACATATGAGAAAGAAATTTCTCGACAATCCCAAGAAGAGTCCTCAATATGGTTCAAATATTAATATTCGATTTTATGATTGTAAGAATATTCTTCTTTATAAAATGGATCTAGCTGTGAAAATTTGACTCCATAAACCGTCTTTTTTATGATAAATATATGATCCCGAATGACATTTTAAGGACACAAAATCGACAATTTTATGTCTTTTTTAACTCTTATTTAAAACTACTTCAACAAAACCATCTAAGAAGGAATAATTTACTCATAAGTATAATTCTTTCTGAGGTTTAAACTATTCTCAGTGTGCAGGAGTATATAAGTGATACGGCGATACGAGGAGGAGAGAGTTCTTTGTTTACGTATGAACGTGTTGGTCGGTCTACAATCATTGTTCTTTGTTCTACAATTTCTTTTTTATTACAAAAAATTATTTCCTTTGTACGATTCAGTCCGTTTTCCATTTATTTCACTTCAATATCATTTCAAATCGATGCAATTTAATTCTTAACAACTTTGCTCATTTACAATTGTATTTTGACTGATTTGGCTTTTATATGTTTTGTTTACGGAAATAGTAAGTTTCATCAACATACCTAAAATCAATTTGATTATGTGTAAGGTTTGATTTTTCTGTATTTCCATCAAATTCCACATTAGTTTATTCCAACATATGCAGACAGTCTCAGAAGTAATCGGTCTGGCACGTAGTGTTAAGTGTTAAAATGTAATGAGTGTGTTAGTAGACTTGTTAATTAAGTATTAGTAAGTTTTGTTAAAAGAAAACTCAATCCTTCTGAAGTTTCTCCAACTCTAATTTCTATCGCTCACAAAGGTTCTGAACTTCACTTCAAATCTTCAAGTGGTTTGTGCCGCTGGCATTATATGTTTGATTATGACTTCAATAGCTCTGTATCCGGTTCAATATTCACGACTAGCTTGGCACTTATCTTCCTCCGTAACTCCCCTCCCCCCACAAGACCACAATATCTGTAAGATGGTTATCGACGCATTCCCGTTGAGCAGTTTCAATTAATTATATTTTAGTTGTCGTGAGAAGTTGGCAACACGGTTTTTTTATACATTTAATTGCTTGCGTGGTGGGTGGATTATAATTCCATTGGTTGTTTTGGTTACATCGGCCGACTAAACTCGAAGCGTTACCGGTTAATCAAAGAAGGTTTATTCTTTCGCGTTCTCCGACATTTCGCGTTCGATACATTTCCAATCCATAGAATATTTCTCAAAATAGTTGCTCACATAAACTTTCCTCATTTCTGCCTCTCATTCATGAAATTTCAATTTAATTCATTCAAATAAAATCCTCCTTGTCCTGCGTGAAATGAGTGGTACGCACGATGGCGGAAGTTAGAAAGAGAGAGAGGGAGGTCCACCTTTAAATTCATTTGATTTCTGTGTGAAGTTTCATAATTTATTTGATTTCATTTTATTTATTTCAAAGCTTTTAATATTTTATTTATTTTATTTAAATATTTTCTGAGCACGAGCATTTAAAAAAGTATAACCCTTTTCCTCAAGCCTCCTTCACTCCTTCCCCCTTTTCATTTGCTCTCTCATTCTCTCTACTGTCCCCCACTCTCCCTCTTTCATCGCACTAACCAATTATAAATCGGGAGAATTCAGTCAGCGAAAATATAAGTAGTCCTTATGGGTTTTTTCGGCTGATTTTTAAATTCGTACCTGTTTCGCGCTTTCAACTCTTTTTTGATATTTTTTTTGTTAATATAATTCAAGTATACAGAAACATTTTTTTACTTCTTTTTACAATCTTTTTTAAATCAAACCCTCTAACTGCAGAAACTGAGATTTGAGCCCCTTCCCATCAAGCCTCGATCACTCTTCTCATCACAAAGGAAAAAACCCGAGAATTCCGGCCGGTTTTTGGATCATTTTCCTTGCAGTATTTCAAAAAGTTCATGAAACGAATTAAACCCATTCCTTTCGAATTTCTACAATTTTTTGTCTTTGTATGTTTTTTGCACTTTTTTAAAGTTTAAAAACCCTCACAGTAGCTTAAAAAGCAAATTACCATTAGCATTCCGTAAAAAAGCGCGATTTTTATATTTGAGAAATTTGCAAAAAATTTAAAAAATATAAAATATTAAACAGTATCCATAAAGACAAATGGCATGAAACTAATTATATAATAATTTTACGAAATTATACATTTATGCAATATTTAATTTTGAAAATGGAATTGGTAAAAGTTGATTCACCTAACGTCATAAAAAGGCAATAAACATAACGTAGAGAAACACGAAATAAATGAAAAAGGAAACAAAATTTAACTGGAATTAAAAAAGATCCAAAATAGTGATGTTGACTGAGTTCATAGCGCAAATGGGCCGATTAAGAGCTCCACCATAGAACAAAAGAAAATAGCTGAAGGCTAAAGGAAGGAGCAATCCCTCTTTTAAAGCATAAAAATAGCGTGTCAAGGACATTTTAGGTGTGACAGGGCAAAGCAAGAATAGCCGAAATTGATTTCCGCTGAATACTTTTTGTGGACGCCAACAACAAGCACCAGATATAGACTCCAACTAAAAATTAAAATTAAAACAAAGAAGAAACTCTGCTGCAATCAAGGAAGAAAAGCAGACTGGCGTGGCAAGAAGTATGAGCTGACGCGTTCATTAATACAAGAAAATGGGGAAAACAATGCCGAGTGTAGGGTATCAAAACAGCAGGGTAATGCATAGGAAGAAAAAGAAGAGTAGAAGAAATATGATAAGTGGGAAAGATATAAAACAAAGGACAAAAGCAAGCTGGAAATTAAATGAATTCATTGTTTTGCTACAGCCAAAAATGTCAAGGACACCGGTCAAGAGAGACCAAGAGAAAACACAGAAGACAAAAAGAGAGTGATAGAGAGAAAGGGCAAGGAAAAGACAAGGAGAGCGCTCGTTTTCTGACAAGGAGAAAGAAGGACAACCAGAAAGACAGCATCAAATAAGGAAGAACCACAGTTGGTTGTATCATAACGAAGTATGATAAAACCGCACGATAACTGAGCAAACCAAAATTGTATGTTTACAACCAGAGAAAAACAACGAGGAAGCAAAAGAAGAAGAGACGTGATAGTGACGCTAGTAATTTTAAATAGGTCACACCAATATTTTCATAAATTTTCAGATACCTTTTAAAAGTTTTCCAACCCAATGAAGCACAAGAAATACATTGATAAATTACTTACATTCACGAATATCGAAACTATTAAATAAAGTAGTATAATTTGTGAGAACGGTAATCTTAACGAGAATTCTGTAAATAATGCTAAACGAATATTAAACGAAGTTTAACAATTATTCACAATTTCTATACAAAACTATTATTGAGCTGGACGACAAGAATATAACGATTTATTTCCATTAAATAAAGCTGTCTGTGTTTTCATTCAGATACGTCTAAATAATGATTGCTTGTCAAGAGAAAATGAATAAATGGCAATAACTTGAAACTGCCGACTTCGTAAAGAGCTTCTAGAACTTAAATAAAACTTCCGAGAAATTATTTGCAATTATGAGAATCGTTAGTTCGTGTTCGTGTTTGTGCTATTTCCATAGTCGTTATCTGAATATGCTTTAATTGATTACGAGTATTATAATTAAATATGAGGAGGAGCTTATTTGTGTGGTATGAATAAATGGAATTGTATTGAACATGATCTGATTATGAAAACTGTTTGCATTTGAAGATAGATTTTCGGACCCAAAAAGTACTTTGAAATTAATAAGCCTCATCCCCAAAAGGTTTTTCCTCCCTTTTCTTATAAGGCGTTAAAAATACAGATTATCAGCATTATTTTAAATGCCGTAAGTACTTAAAATTCTATTTCACATAAATTGTTCATTACGTTAAAAAATTACCGAATAGAATACTTTAAATATTTTAAGCTGTACCTGAGTTAATAAAAATCCATAGGCTTTCTTTGAGAAATGAAGTGGAAAAATTTGTTTGTGATTTTAGAAAAATCTTACAAAATTTTTGATTTTTGATTTTGGCAAAACACTTTGTTCTTTTTCACATTTATCATACAAACAGTTCTAATATTTGCATCCTCGGAAAACATTAATAGAAGCGATCATATTTCCTGAGACCAGGAAAAAATCTTCGCTCGCTTTAAATATTAATTAATACTTAGACCTATTATTGTATTAAATTTTATTTGGGTTGTATTTTTCAATACAAATAAAGTTATGTTTCATCAATAGGATGCATCGTGACGTATGATTAATATTGATTTTAATATTTCATCGACGAAACATTGACGAATTAATAAGCCTAATTCAATTAAGCAGCCAATTTTTAAATCACTTAATAATATATTTTATCAATTAAAATTTGTTATACCCTTACTGAACAATTTCAGTAAACAGTTAACGAGTTTTTACGAAATCATATCGAAGTACGATGGATTGAAAAACACTACAAACGAAACAGATTGCAAATTTAAACTAAATGAATTCATTTTTACTTTGTTTCGACAAAGTCAAAGGAAGGAAAAAGGACACCAACAACAACAACTACTACTACTACAACAACTACATCACTAACGGTATGAACAGTAAGAGAGGCAACAACGAGGAGCACAAATGAGTGCAACTATTGCAATTGAGTGAGAGAATAAAACATGCCGTTATGGAAGAGAGTCCTTATGGTGGGAAATGTGACCTCTGAGCACCAAAATAATTTCAGTTTCAGGGAAAGTAGTATAATTTGACAAAAACAAATTTTTATTACCATCGAATTCTCGTCATCAATTATTAAATTATAAACATTCTAGTAGTGACTGTTGCGTTGACGTAAGCACCCGATTAACATTCTAAATTGATTCCACAAAATAACAAACATATAGTTCTAAATAATTGACTGGCAACGAGTTGACAAAACATGACTGTTATAAATGTGGGTGATTATGGAATATAGAAGGAATAATTGATAGTGGATTGACAGTGGATTCTATAGTAAATGTCGGGAAGTAGAAATAAAAACAGTATGAGTGAGTAAAAATAAATTGCGGAGTGGAAATGAATACAAAAGGCTGCGAAGCTGAGTTAGTTTTCAATAAAACTGAGCGAAGGAGCGCAAATGAAGTAGAATGAAATAATAATAGAATGAACACAAAAATGAAAACTACCTTCAACTTTAATATGAATGAAAAACCTATAATTTGGTTATAATTTTTAATTCGGTTTTCTTTGTGAAAGAAATTCAAAGTTGAAAATTGGAGCGTAAAACAAACGGAACACTTGATGTGCGTGGTACGTATTGAAGTTTATTGAGGCCACAAATAAAGAAAGGGAGAGATAGATTGAGCAACCATGCATCTAGAACGTTCGAATGTTCGATTAAAAGGAGCTTACTTTTTTCCCACAGAAGTCGAAATTCAAAAATAAGTTTCTAAAGGCAATTATTTTAAAAATTATTTTACGGATACAAAATATTACTGGAGCTCATCAAATGCTTTCCTTTCGTTTTAGGCCATAGGATTAAATAAATACAATTCATATATTTAGCGGATCGTATCACGCTGCATATATTCTTTTGATGGATGAACTATTAGGATTATGTCGAAATAAAATTGGCTTAAATATTAACCACATATTCATAACATTTCACTTTAATTATCGCAGTTTTGAAATATCCAAATCCTTCTCAAAACTTCTTTAGCACATCCCAATCGGCATTTTCTTTCGATAATTTAAGCAATATTCAAAGAGATATAATTTTAACCACGCATATTTCCTCTCGTTTTCCATCCATATACTCTTTCCTTCTCTTTCATATTAATCTGGTATCGCGTGTAAAATCTGCGTAATCTTACATATGTATTCTGAGTAATGTCCAAATACCATCGAGCGTAATTGTATAATCACTATAATGAGTTACTAATCCTCTTTAACGTCTGACATTTTTAAAAAATAAAAAAATAAAACACAAAAATCCTGTTAGGGACGTTTGGACGATATTTCAAAACATAAGACAGCTTAAAATTGCTTCAACGCACTCGATGAAGTTTATTAGCCATGGTAAAATGTGTTGACTGTGCTTAAAATAATGTTAGCCTATGAATGACTCAGTCTGTCTGTCAATAGGCCACGAGGTAACTGGCTAAAGATAATTGCTAAATAGCTGTTGGGCATTATAGCTCTTTCAGTAAATATTAAACCGGAAGAACAAACAAAACAAGAAATACTATATAATTTTTTTCCACAAACAAGCCATCTCACAGGAAAAGGTAGAAAGGAAATCGTGATGAAAGAATTCTCGTATACGGCGTCAGATTTTTATATAGAAATCATCTCTACGAGCAAATTGTATGCATTTCGTTCTCTTCGAAATAAATAAAAAATAACCACATCAACAGTTTTACCCTTCGAATATCGTAGAAATATGCCATCATGCTACAAAAGGAAGCCCGAATGATATTAGAAAAAAATCAACTTAGACTCACCTTGAGCTCAACAAACGCTCAGCCTCATCGGCGGTCATAGCATCTGGTAGGCTGGTGTACTCACGTACTGGCTCTTCCTCGAGTTGTGGATGTAACTTTGACGGTGGCGGTGATATCTCTTCATTCAATTCTTGCTCCTCTCTCAATATCTTAGCCGCCGTGTGCATAACTACATCAATTCCACCACCCCCGCCGCCATCATCAATCGCTCGACATAAAAGCATATCATCGTCATCATTAAAAGTTGCAACAACCTCTTCCTCCCCAATGCTCACGATATTGTTATCGACATATTCCATACCAGGCATATCTAGTGATGAACGTACGGCAGAAGATGGCGGTGGACGTTGTGGCAACGCTGGTAAATCAGGTATCCCCTCGAACTCTTGTTGCATTTCTTGAACTGCTATTGATGTCACAACTTTTGGAGGAGTATTATCCGGATGAATATTGGCTGCATGAGAGACTGATACTGAGGGGATGGAAGTTGTTTGTGACGATGACACCGTCATTGCTTTGGCACTAGTATTATTTAAATCTACACCACGCCGTCGTATGGGTGATACCACGCCCACAGGAAGGGAAGTGCCAGTATTACTGGAGGCGGTCAGTTTAGCCGGTGACCCACCACTGCTCGGAACGGAAACTTGATTCGATGATGAACTGATTGCATTAACAGCGCTAACAATACCACTAGATCCAGTGGCAACCGACTTTTTGTTTGGTGAATGAATGCGTTCCTTATGCTCAGGCTTAGTAACAGAATGGAATAGTTCTGCGGGGGGTGAAGGTACTTCTGGTTTAATGATTGCATAAACCGTCGATGTTTCCTGAGCGAAACCATTGGCGTGAAGCTTTTTATGTAATTCAATCTTTGCCGTGTCATAGAGTTCAGATTCACCGTAAACTTCACGAGCCTCGCTACCATCCGGATTAAGACGATATCCCACATCCACATAATTGAGACTCGGTAATTCATTATCAAGAATCTTTTTGTATGTTGAATTTTGACGAACTTTGGCATCGATCTCAGTCGACGAAGACTTTAGTGGCGTGTCAAAATCAAGGTCGTTTTGCGTTCCTAAAGTCTTAATCTCGGGAGAAGGCTCATCGAAGCCACCTTCGTCGGTATTCAATGAGGTGGATGAGATGAAACTACGCGGACGCGAGCCTAGACCCACCGCAGGTATATTCACTGAAATACTGGAAACAACGCGCTTTGATGAACGCTTGGATGATGATGTAATAACATGACTTTGGTTAACTGAATCGGTAACGTCTGATGAGCGGTCTCTTTGTGATCGACCTAAAAAATAATATCAATCATTTTATTATTGGGAGCGTTCTCATTTATTAGAAAAAAAAGGTTTAGTATTAGAAAACTTAACACGAAACCCATATGACCCAATTCCACCAATTTGAACAGATAGCAATTCATAATCAATTTAATCATAAACACTTACCTAAACAACTCACTGTAAAATTTTTCACATAAATTTTTCAAAACAAACAATGATAAATAAAACAGAAAAAAATTAGAAATTTTCTGTCAAAAAAGTTAAAAATTTTCGCTTTACAAAATTCAAAATTACTGACGGAATAATTAATAAACGGGATTATGGAATTGGAATCTCAAGTGACGCAATACTTTTTGTTTCTCCTCGATTTGTGCAAGGATCCGGCGGATGTGTTTCCAGCTCGATCCGCCGAACTCAGATTAGCGCAAGCATGGTTGGAGAAGCTTTGCCTGCTTGTTTGTGACAATCTGAGTGAACGACGTCTGCGCAATGTCTATCTCAGCCATCTTTGCTCGTGCCTCAACGACAGAGAGTTGAGGGGTCCGTTCATTGCGAATCCCATGCCAAACAAATTGGATCCCAATCCGGATTTCAAAAAAATGGGCTCGGCTACATTCGATTGTTCTCAAGTTAAAAAAGCTCCAGAAAAATGTGCCGATCCGAAAGGGAAAGAATTGGAACGTGGATTCATCAATTGCCCACACGGTGGTAAAGAGAAACGTGAGAGAGAAAAAGACAAGAGCAAGGAGAGGCAAAGGGAAAAAAAGGAAACGGAGGGAACTGAGGAGAAAGTGACCGCGTATATGTACGAGCAAATTTATAATGATCCAGATTATATGAAATTGTTCAGTGAGGACCACAGTTTCGATATGAAATCCCAAAAGACAACGCTTCCCCTACGTCAGGACATTTCGCGCTTACTAAAGTCCATATCACTCGAATTGAGTGGTGAGAAGGAGCCTGGCACCGACGAGCACCTAGAAACGGAAATATTGCGTTACAAAGAATTCCTTTTGAAGCACGGGCGAACAGCCACGACCCTAATTAAGGAAAGTACAAGCGCCCAATTACGTTCATTTCTATTGCTCAACCTACAAAAGGATTTAATTAAAATGTTGAGTGATAAAGAGTCATTGTGAAATGATGATGGCGTTGGATCGGTGAGGGATTGTGTGAGAGAAAAGAATTTTATGCGATTAGGATTTTTCAACCAAGCCACAAATTTCAGCCCGACGAAGAGACAGGAAAAAAGATACATACGCACTTTTATTCTTCTGCTCAGTATATTTGCTTCTTTATTTCATTATCCCTCAGTACTCAATATTGAATATAATTTTTTGTAATTCATATTTAAATCATCATCACTTTTTTGAAATGGATGAGAAAAAAAACGCAAGAAAATTTCAGTAATCTTTGGATTTTTCTATTTACTAAAATGCAGTTATGATTGGGTCAAATTAGAAACCTGAAGGTTGCTTCAATCAATTTTTCAATATTGAAGGCGTTCGAACAGGGTTTGACGATAATGGATTTTGGAGCGAATTTTCTTCACACCTTGCAAAATTTATTTTAGACACAAACCAATTTCGTTCGAAAAGGAAAAAGAAATTAGATAGGAGTTCCATCATCGCTTACATCGAGTTTTCTCCAAATCGAACTTGGCAATGAGAGGGAAAATTGTTCCAAAATTATTTTTCATTTGAATTCTCGTAGTATTGCAGAGAGATAAACGGTTCCAGTTGGTAAACTCTAAGTTTATTGAGGAACGTTATTTGAAGAAGAACGTAAGCTCGTACGTCAATTCGATTTCGAGGTGAAATATACACTGTTAGAGCTCCATAATCACTTAAAAGCGTTCCTACATCTTGATTCTCGATTTTACATGGACTTGACCCAATTTTAGGAAGACATAGAAATAAGAAAAATCATTGGCCTTTTTTTCATTTATTAATTTTTAAGAATAAAAATATTCAAATGTATTTGAATATTTCCGAAATATCGAAATTTAGAAAGGCTCATGGTTTTTATGCGGTAAAACGGAGAGGAAATTTCCTAACCAAATTTTATAGCTTTAGACAAATTATTTCTAGAAATTGTGAAATTCTGAAAACGGAACGTTCTTCCATCGCTGCCATGAAACACATCAGATTCTTCATTGTCTGAAGTGAGCGTGGTGGACCAACCAATTATCATAAATTTGTTAGAAACGCAATCGTAACGACAATGACACGCAACTGACGACAAAAATATAAAATTAGAATTAGATTTTGTTCCCATTCGTCGTCTAGTCCCATCCCGTTTCTTTTCGTTCGTTCACCCTGGCATCGACTAAATCTTCGGAAATGCATGAAATTCTTTAAACTTTTTTCGCTTTCTATTAATTTAGTTAAGAGGAAAAAGATTTGTGTTATTTTTTCAAGTATTTGCGTTCAACGAAATATAATGCAATAATAAATCCATACAAACCTCGACAAGTACTACACATTTTTCGTAGACTGAGACACATTTTTGTAACTGCGCTGAGCTCCCCGTTTTCTATTCAATTAAATTGTCTTGATTTTTCTTTTCTTTTTTTGAATCATCGATGGATGATATTACGATTTTCTTCACGATTATACCGTGCTAATCTTTATTATTAATTTATTTTATTAATTTGATATTTTATGTTTATATTTCATATTTGGTTCTGCATAAACGCGTCAAAAGAGCACACAAACATTTTCAAAATATCAAGATGGATAGTTAAAATCAAGATCCACCTTTCCGATCGTTATAAACCATTAAACCATTTTACAAATATTCGTCAAAAGTTCTGAGTTTTTTAGTTCATAAAATGGCGTTTATAAAACCGAACTTCGTTTGGATTATACCCTTCATTTGGATCCTTTCATTCTAGTTTTTATCTTAAAAATATCTTAATCGTAAAGCAATAATAATTTTAATAGAATAATTAAAAATGTAAAATGAATTGGTGTACGAATCAAACGAAATATATTGAAAAAGCATTTAAATTTAGCATTTAATTAAAATACGTATTAAAAAGCGTTTAAATTAAAATACGTATTGGATGAATTGAGTGAATGATATGGTTTTAATCAAAACACAAATTGATAAATGTTATTCCTTGCTTGATAGAAAGCTACAAATTTTACTGTCACCCTACACTATTGTAAGTTATCTTTACTGCAATTCTGTGGGGTGCGGAATTCTATGCAATTCAAGACGCCTTGTGCAGCTCTCTTGTACGACATTCAAATAAAATATTCATTTCTGTAACAGACTTTGTGGTTTTACAAATTAGCTTCTTTTGACAATAAATGCTTCCCAAACTTAACCAATTCTTCAATAACCAAAGGAAATACTCTATAATGATTTCTTAAAAAAATTACTTTAATGCGGTGGTAGAGTGAGATAATAAGTAGGTGGATATATGTATATCCGTTAGCGATATTCGTTAGTTAAATAAATTAATTGTCTAAAAATTGCATTATGACATAATTCTATATTGTGTTTATTTACGTGTTGTGTCATGTGGTCAGATGGAGTGGGTGCTATGCGAACAAACGTCTCGAGAGATTATCATCAAATATAAACCATTTTAATACTTAATTAAGTTCGAATACAAAAACTATATATTATTGACGCAATATTAACTGTTATTAAATATTGATTGATCTTCTATTTCAACGTGAAAAAATGAATATTCTTATCAACAAAATGGTTTGCGGCTAGATTTAAAAGAATGAAATAAGACAAACATTTTATTAAAGGCCGAAAACAAGGTTTTACAAAATTTAGCAAAAGAATGAGCTAAGAGTAATTAAAATAATTATTATAATGCACACATTCTTTTATATGCGTATCATCAATATGTCGTTTATCATCAATCTATACCATCAATTGCGAAATTCCGGAGCTGCTTTTAATTTTATAATCAAAAAATATAAACCAATTCGATTATACAAGTATTCCATAAATTGTTTATGCCGAAACTTATTTATTTTATACGAAGAATAAACAATTTCAAGTTTGATCTTTTCTTGTGCTAATTTTAATTGTGCAAAAAAAAACAAAACTGACGAAGGTCACGTTTGGTGAAAAATCTACAATGAATTTTCTTAAGTTCGGCAAAATTATAAAAAGGCAAAACAACTAATTGAAATTAAAATCAAAACTAAACGATGGTGATGATTATGGTGATGATAATTATAAATATGGACGATGATGATAATGACGAATATCATTAAAAAATAACATTTCAATTACTCTACAGAAACAAACATATCGAGTTTGCGAGATATCATGCCACTAAAATATTAAAAAAATTGTCTTACTTTTGTGATCACAAAATTTTATGAGCGGAACGTGAAAAAATGAGGCAAAGACACACATATAGATTATATTACACTAATATATTATGTTACATTCTATTTGTATTAGATTTCCTGATATAGATTTCTTGATAATTACTAAAATTAATATTTAACAATATCTTTAACAACATCAGAAGTAGTCCAAAACGAAATAATGCGCTTTTATAAAATAACTTTTTATTCTATTAACTGAAGTAGTTTTAAATGAACCAAAGCAAAAAATGAACGATTAAATAAACGATCAAACTAACGAATAATCTTGAAAAGTGCAGACGAAATGAAAGTTTAATAAATAACGGAGTAAGGAATAAAACCGACAATTATAAAGATAATCTTATCTTAATTTTAATCAAAAAATTAAAAATACAAGGAATTATTTAAATGAACGGGAGAAGAAAGAGAAAGAAAAATTGGAAATTGGAGAAGATTGAATTATAGAGAACAAGAAGAACAGCAAGAAGAAAATATAAACATGTTAAAATCTTATTGAAAATGTACAAAATAAATACAAAAGAAATACAATAATCCAAAAATATCCTCAAAAAGAGATTCGTAGAACTTCTATATATTTAATATATATTTCAACATAATTTCAATTTGTATGAAAGCTATTTCAGTTTAAAGTTCAACGAACTATATAATATATTTCTTACATTCGATTAATGAAATAATTATTTTTAATGGCAATTTCCCACAAACACTGGCGTCTTTTTCGCCATTTCTCATTCCTCTTACTTTCAGTTTCGTCATCACCGTCAGAGAAAGCATCAATTATTTTCTTGGATGAGACTGCTTCAAATTGCAAGATAGAATCGTATACACGCGTTTTTAGAATCATGCGGACTTACAGACACGTGTCTGTGTATATCACACGCATACACTTGTTATTAAAATGAACACTTAGCAGTATTAGTGGTATAGCAGCGTTATCCAATAAGCAATGACATTTGTGACGATCAACTGAATTTCTGAAGGAATTAGATTGAAATATTAGAATATTTTTATTCATACTTAATACCAAAAATACATATAAACATATATATCAGTAATAATAAAATAAATATTATATCAATGACAATAATCTGTAAAAAAGTTTTATTGATAGACTATTTGCTACGCGAGCGATTGTTATCGAGCGACTCCGTTTCTCACATTACGTTACGTTTCCGACAATAAAAGCTTCCCTTCACTTTTTCTAAAAATAATTCTTTGTTTTCGTTGTTATTTTGTTATAACTCTACGAATTTATTCTGAATTTATTGAATTTATTCTTTATGAAAAATATTTTTTAAAAACTTTTTTAAGACACTTAACAAAAGATTAAATTGAATTAATGAAATTTTTCAATATAAAAAGTGTTATATTTTCCGTCGGAATTATTGAAATAAAAAATCACAGTATCTATAGATCCCATCGATAAATAGATCAACCGACCGACGACCGTCTATCCGACCTACCGATCGCACTCAACTACAAAATAATAATGCAGGAAATCGCCATCCGAACGCCCTCAGAAATTGTCAGACGAATGACGAAACAGATTTTACTGCGATCTCTTTTTGGCAAAATGCCCGAGTATTCAGCCACGCAGAATAACAACAACACACAAAAACAACAACAACAAGTACAAGAATATAAACAATGCCAACAAAAACAATGACAAGAACAATATCTGCAACAATACAACAAACTATACGCCGAGCAAAAACAAATGAATTAACAGTTGAAGCAACAATCATAGCCATGCCCAAGGCAATCGTGGCTGCAGCAACAGCCACAGCCGCAAACTAAAATCAACAGCACGAGGAAAATGAGAGAAATATTTTCAACGCTGCTCGAGTAGAAGCCAACATTGAAACGGTGACGATGTCGATAACAAAGAACTCGACGCGACAATGCTGACGATAGAAACTTTAACATTGGCGTTGATAGCCAACGATCTGGCGGTGCCAAAATTAGCACTAAGGCGTCAGCAGAGCTACCTCTCGACCAGCGCCCGCCGATAATGACAGTACTACTCAGCAGCAACATCAATACTAACATCGTCAACGACAACGACGCTACCAACTACGGCGGCAACGCTAGCGCAACTATCAGCTGCAACGTCGACGACGACTTCTAGCGAAGACTTTTGAACAGATTCTTCGATAAACAACTGACGAGTGAAGCCAATGATCTTGATGACGAATGTACGGAGAGAAAAGGAATGCCTCGGTACAAAGCGCATCGCTCTAGATCGCTAAAACAATTCACCGCGATTGCTCAATACTTTTCGCAACAAAAGAACCAGAGCGAACATTTCAAAAAACAAGCAGAACATAATGATCGCTAATCGCCACAACACTTCTATTCAATAAAGACGAAGAAGCAATGTAAAAGGAGGAGCAGAAGGAGAGGAAGTGTTGCAGAGATACTCAATGGATAAATGCAAAAAATGGAAATATTAAATTCAAGAAACGGAATATTAAATTCATTCATTGAAAATGTTGTTTTCTGTCCTGTTTTTGTGTTTTATTACTTGTTACTCCGTAGCGATAATGATGATGATGATAATCACGATAATGACGATGTTGGGTTTATACAAAGCAAACATTTTGGAATGATTAATGTATTTTTTTATTTTTATAATTAAATTGAAGATTTAATCTTTCAACATTTAATTAGACGCAAACATTCGAGGAAACAGTAGTAAATAAAATACATAATTTCTACACCTCCCCACCCATCATTTTTTATTTTTCATTTCATTATTAGTGTTTTCCTTGCAGTTCCCTTCCAAAAACTAAAGCCAAAGGGATAGAATAAACTGTATTTAATTAAACAAATACCTAAATTTTACAAAAGTATAAAAATTATATTTATCGAAAAATTAATTCTTGATAAAATCAACGGTATCAGTCTAAAGAGATTAGGGGAATTTTTGACAACTCTTCGCTTCGCTACTTCAGCCCCATATGTTTCTTACTTTGAAGGAATAATTCCGATAATTCCAATCTTTTTAAAAACGTTGCTACAAAAAAAGCGCAAATTGAAGGTCATAAATCGGCAAAATTGAAATTATAAAAATGGGAAGATATATTAAAATTTATTTTTAAATTTAATTATTAAATTTAAAATAAAAATTATTTTCTATCAAATGAATAATAGTGGCTTTATAAAAGCAACTTTTCAAGATCGATACGCCTGAACACAACCTCGCAGTGGCTGCCGCATCAACAAGCTATTCAATGAAAAGTATATGGAACTTGCTTACTGCCAGCAGCGGGAGCACAAATAGAAACTAATTTGGCAGCAACTCGTATGCTATTTTTTTTCTTGTGAAATGTTGCCGACACGACGTAAAATACCACAGAAGTTGTGTGCCGTTACCAACTTATGTATCGAAATTTCAAAGAGAGTAAAAACATATTTTTGACAGTTCCAAATAAAAATAACCAATGTGTTTGCTCACAACGAAAGTTTTTGATAGACGAAATGACCCAGCGTGGCGTTATAGAGGATTTTTGTCGCTGTCGCTCCGAGGTTGCATTCAGGCTGAAAAGTGCTCTGCGAAGACTATAGAATGAGTGCCGTTTTAAATCATTAAACACGGACTGAGCAGCAATATACAACGTAATTTTCTCAACTGTCAGAATTACATGGGCCCTTATGGAGATTGAAAAGGAAGTTTGATTATCATTCTGCTGCCCTAACTTGCTGCATAAACTCTGTTCTCGCTGTGGAGCTTATTCTAGTTTTGCAAGCTGTACAACTGATCTTGTTTTTGTTTGTTGTGTTTTTTTATACATTTGTTTTTGCTTTTACATGTACAATTGAACTGCTGCTCGATGTCAATTGAAGATGTTGTTTTACCAATTAATTTAACCGCGAACTATCTCTCTCTGCGTTTCCCCTAATCAACGCCAACCCAACGCTTTATTCCGTATGAACACTTTCATACCAATGGAATAGTTATTACGAGCGTGTATTCTATTTACGTGATAGGCACTCAGGGACAAGCCTAACAACCTGACAAGTAAGAACGCTAACGTCGGCCTGGCCGAAGCTCATACCCAGTACAATTATGTTATAAATGTATGGTTTAAATGCAATAAACATTGGGCAGTACATGTCAACTGTTTAGAGATCTTGACGTCAATTTTTAACAACTTTCAATGACAATTATAAAGAATTATAGTTTACTCTACAAGTATAGAAAAAATTATTCATCTCAAGAAATGATTCTGAGCCAGAATATATACTTTTATATACCGGGTATATCTCTTTTAATGCGTGACAAAAAAGGAAAAAGTTAATATATCCCGTTCCTTTATGGATTACGATGTGAGACACACGTAACCAACTATAATGGCCAGTTTCGTTGAGTTAACCCTGGCAATGTGAATTAGACCGTCTACGAATGAATATTCGTAGACTATTACGGAATAGACTATTACGAAATTGGAATCATACTTTGACGTTAACATTTTATTAATTGTTTTATGTTTTGTTGTTATTAATTTTGAAAATTAATATAATTTGTTATCTCTAAATAATCGGTAATCTTTTAAAAGATCTTGCCTTTATTTACGATATTTACTTTGACAATATGTCTCATCAGGAAGTGTAGGGTGGCATTTTTCAAAGCGAAATTCAAAAATAGCTAGTTTAGCAGACACGGGGCATGCACGTATGCTGAGCATCATTCACGCGCAATGCACTTTCATGCTTGTGTATGGTTGGAAATCTTGCTTGGGGGAACGAAACCGAGTTTGAGCGTAAAAACGTTCGTTCAAATATCATGCTCTCTGCGTTAAATATTTTTCTTAACGTGTACTCTTCTCCGGCCATCACACACGACGCAAAGCAACGGTGGGGTGAAATGATTTCAGTAGCCATTTCATTATTTATTTATGGTATATCTTTATAATATTTGACTCAACGCTGTTCTGTTGTGTCTGCACAAAATCGTGCAGAAAAAGCTCTCTAAAAAGCTATTTCTGCATCTTTTTTTCTGCATTTCTTAATTTCGTTTCAACGTTGCCAGATCTCAAACCCTATAGTAATTTTCATGCATTTTTATTAATTCCCATGCATTTCTTCTGAATGAAAAATAATAAGAAAAATAAATCTTCTACGAATCTAATACTCTTTTTAAAACTTGTTCGTTGATCTTAATAAAATTTTAATCTATACATGAGACAAAATTTGGAACGATTTTGAATGACTTTTTGTTTGAATTGAATTTGTTGTTGTTCTGGCAACAATACATTGAGGGATGCCTCATTAAAATATAATCCTTTTTATAGTATAATTTTTGTTGCTCTTTAGAAAAGCATTCGGCCAATAGGAAGAGAAAGCAGTGTTTTAGCACTCTTCAAACCAATTACGCAAATATATTTAAGAGAAGAATTTTATAAAGAGATGTGCATATTAAATGAAGAGAAAGAGAGAGTCGTCCAAGAAATGCTTCCAAAAGACTGTGATATTTAAAAAAATAAAGATAATATAAAGAGCGAACAAAACAAAGCATAATCATTAATGACATAAATAAATAAATGAGTTTTTACAGCAATCTGTTCCTATCTTCCGATGCACGCACTGCAAACGCTTGTTTCTTTTATACAATATTTTTTTATTTATGTTTCCTAAATCTATTTTTCCCCCATCGCTATTGATTATTGGTCTATTATCTATTTTTATTTTATGCGAACACTTACCATCTTGGTCTGTCTTGCGCTTTCTGGAAATACTGTTCTGGAATTCTTGATCTGATTTTTCATTTGATTCGTTCTCTTGCTTCTCATCTTCGGTATGAATAGGACTAGAAGGACCGGAGGAAGTACTTTGCGCAGGCGAAGGAGAAGCTGTGCTGCTAACACTACTAACGCTTGTCATACTAACGCATACACTGATACTACTGATACCACCACAAACACCACCTCCCCCTCCTCCCCCTCCTGCTCCTCCACCATTGAGAATACATCCAACACTTTCATTAGATCCTCGTTTTGTCATGCACGCGGTAGCATTACGCTCCTCCTCAATGAGATCAATTGATTTTTTACGCGGCGGAACGGGTATGGAATGCGGATATTGTTGTTGTTGTTGCTGTTGCTGTTGTTGCAATTGAAGTTGCAGAAGAATCTGTTGTTCTTCTAATGATTTTTGCATCGCTGCTGTAACGGCTGCAGATTTTGCGGGCGGTGGTGGCGGTAGTGGATCTGAGTCTCTGATTGGTGACCGCAAACGATCCACATTGAGTTTCACCGGACTGAGATTTTTTGGTTTTGTTGCTGGTATGGGGGGCAGCGGTGGAGATTTTATGGGACTGCCGATCCTATTGCAACTGCGGGGCTTTATTTCGGGCGGCAAAACGGAGTGCCGGACAGGTGGGTTGGGTGCGTAATCAACGGAGCGCTTTTCCGATAAATTTGATTTATAACTAAAGGCAGACATTTCCCTCTCACGCTCTCGTTCTCGCTCTCGTTCTCTTTCACGCTCCCTCTCACGTTCACGCTCACGTTCTCTTTCCCGTTCTCGTTCGCGTTCTCGTTCACGCTCTCGTTCTCTCTCTCGTTCACGCTCACGTTCCCGTTCACGTTCTCGTTCACGTTCTTTCTCCTTCTCCTTTTCCTTCTCTCTTTCCCGTTCCCTTTCACGTTCTCGTTCCCATTCTTTCTCCTTCATTTGTATTACACTGCCAGAGATAAGCGTCATACCGGGTCCGGTTCGTATGATATCACACCGATTTTGATCGCTGTGTGTACGATTCGATTTTGTTTTTGTAAAATGCGAAGTCCATTTTTTCTGCTTCTCAATCAATTCACGCGAATTAAACTTGCGCTCGGGTTTTTCTGGTTTATCAATAGCGTTCAGTATCGATCCGGCGCTGCTGGACGTCATGGATGACATGACACCATCCTCGGATTTTAAACGAGAGATGTTGTGATGCAATTTTGTAACAGGGTCCATTATACATTTGTTATTAATCAATGCGAGCCCGCCATTCAGTTGCACACCGCAATTATTGTTATTGGCATTAGTATTGGCCATGGAAGCGACTACATTGCAACCCGATGGGAATGGGGACCGTCGTTTGGGGGGTGAGGCTGAACGATCAGAAGAACGCGATGACGAACGGCCCGAAGAACAATTCATCTCACCGCAAATGTTATCTTCACGCGAGTCGGAACGCGACATCTTCACGCTAAGATTGGAGTTACTCTCCACACCGAGTTTCTCGAAGAGGGCTCGTGCATTATTGAAACGCGCCGAATGGGACTCAGTGCGAACGACTGTTACTGGGGGATGTCCACCAACCGAATTGGCTACGGATGCAGCAACAGCAGCCGCAGCAGCAGCACTTATCTGCTCAACAGGTTGGATTTCGATAGGCTTGCGTTGGAAGAGATTCGCAATATGCGAAACTTTGCCAACGGGCGTCGGATGCATGGGTTTCTCCATTATCACAAACAAATTATTGCAGATAGCAAGAGCTGTCTGAAAGGAATAAATAGAAAAGAAGAAAAAAAGACGAAGAAAAAGTTAGAAAGAACTTTTATATATATTATTGTTATTATTAAATATATTATTAGAAGTCACGATAATAAACAAAGTGCAGACAAGACGTAAACCAAATACAAAATCAATTCATTTTCATTATGATTAAACACGGTTAGCCGAGACCAAAACCACAATTTCCTTCTTTCTTCTTCTAGAAATTATCCCCAAAAATTTACCTTATAGATCAAATTGTCTCCAACAACTACTTCATAAATAAACAGAATTTTTCAATCAATTATTAAAAGCCAGTCTAGCAAAAATTAATGATGAAAAGAAACTGTAATTACAATCTTGCGAAAACTTTCATCAGAGGTTTACGTATGATTTCTCATCCAATGGATTTTAAAACTGTTGGGTAAACAATTTGTTCTTATCACAAATCCTACGCTCTCATTAAAAATGTGGAAGGCAAAAAGAAGCAAACAACTAAAAGAAAGAGATAATGAAAGAAAGTCAAAGAGTAAACAGAAAACGATTAACCAAAACTAAAAAATAGCAGTGTCATGAATGAATCAACTAATGACATTGATAGTCAGGTGGTGGGTCAGTTAGATAACATAAAATTATTAATTAAATTAAATTAGAAAAATAAATTAGCAAAAACAAAAAGGTATATGAAGAGAAATAAGAAGAGAGGACAGAAGCAGAACAGGATACCCTGCTATAAATCTTTCACCCCAACAAAACTAATCTAAAATATTAAATAAAAAAATGTGAAATAACTATCAGTCAAAACTTTAATGATAGTGACAAGCATAATAACATGTCTTGAGCGAAAATATAGTGAGATAAGCCCGCTTACGTAAGAATCTTCTCTTAAGCATTTTATTGTTTCACTTTATTTCGAAATTTTAAGTCATTAAATTTAAATATTGTATAATACATCGATTTGAGGAGAATAGAAAACACCTATTCTCCTATTTTTTTTGGTCTCGCTGAAGTTTGGCCAAGTTCAACATGTTAATCACCAAATACCCGATTACCATATTAAGTATCGTATACTCATTAGAGTATGGAAAAAATAAAGAAATAATAACAAAAATAATTCATGAACTTCATTATAAGCAAATTAATCCATTCGAAGTACAAAAGTCATCGTGGAATTAGCTGGTCTGCTCCAAAGTTTCGACAGCAAAAATTAATATTGTGCTCTATTCAAACTATAAGATACACGTCTTGAATATTTACAATAATAAAAAATGTAGATGATTACCAGTTTTACACTCACAGGGCAAGTTCTAAAATTACGACTAAATCAAATTTCCATACAATTCAGACGAAACCTCCCAGTAAACACCGCAGAACATCTCTTAAACCAAAAGAAACGGAGCGACGAAGTAAATTTTTTTTCTTTACAAGTTAGAGCGATATAAAAAACCATATGCACTAAACCGTTCCACAAGAACGCTTGAATCTACTAGAATTTAATACTCAATTATTTGTTCCAGCCATCACGAATATATTATTGAAAATGACAGCAAAGGAAATTGTCGTAAAACTTGTTGAATAGAAAATGCTAAAAAAATAACGCGAAAATATTCTCAAATAAAAGTAAACCTCAAATAATAATAATGAAAGTTATTGTATTTTTTTATCTTATCTGTAAAATAATTAATTGTGAAGAAGATGGAAAAGCGTTATCTAAAAACGTGATAATACGAACAGAAAAAACAACTACTACTACTAAAAAAGAGTAAACAGAAAATAAAATATATTCCGTTGTTTCCCTTTTTTCTTTTTTTTTTTTCTTTTGGTGATTTTATTGCCACCCAATTCTTTTGAGATGTTCATCATCAAAAATTCGAGTAATATGAAATTCTCTTAAAAGTGTTAAAATTATTCGAATGGAATTAATTTGCCAACATTTTTAGCAGGATTTATAGGGCAGTAACCACTGACCTGCAGAAGATATATCATTTATTATAATTCAATTATTATTCTGAAATGCTTATTTATATTCAATAAATCATTATCTGTATTCGCACTGTCAGAAACCGCGTACTTTTATTCAAGAAATAATCAAATCTATTTTCGAAACGCTCATGTAGCTCAGAAACTATTGAAGTTCTGTCAGAAATCATCATCCGCCTTTTATCAAAGCTCATTTTTTATTTTACTTTAAATTCAAAAGAATTTATTCAGAAATCTCAGCTTTGTTTTCAAAAGTGACCACGTGTGATTCGCACACACCGTCATTCAATTTAGATGTAGTTCTAAAGGTTTCACTCACGATTGACTACAGGGTGTATCTAATTCGATTTGACTGCTGGTGGGTTCATTTTTAGCTTTCTACGTATTTGCATATATTTAGAGCGTAAACTAATAATTTTAACCTAAGACTATTTGAATTAAGTAATAATTAACTTAACGATAAAAGGAAGTCGACGCTTTTATATAAAAAAATACATAAGTCTATTGACCAACAGTCAAACATTCCAAACCTTATTTAACTAGTTATGATGCCTTCTCTCGTACTTTTTATAAACACGAAAATTATATCGTTAATTCGCTAACGAACTTCTGTAGTTGATTATAATTCTCCGAATTCAGGTCTCGGAAATTCGGAAAAGATTTTACTTTTTTTTAAATAAAAAAGCTTTTGATGCAAATTTGAATTAAAATTAATTATCCATTACTTACTTCGATATATTGCTAATTATAATTGCGATCGTGATGAAATGTTTAATTGAAGAACCGTTTTTATTTAAGAAAGCTCGTAATCGTATTTAATTTTATTTCGTTGAAAGAATATTTCGGGAATGTATCGATTACAATAATCATTAATAAAGCTGTTACAGCTATTGTTGTTATTTTTAGTGTCAGTATTGTTGTAGTTGGTGTTGTTGATGTTGATTTTATTATTATTATTATTATTGTTTCTACGGGAATAATTCGTTTGGTTGCAATACATTTTGTCAATGACTGACAACCGAAAAGCCAGTTTGTTGCCGCAGCTGTAAACACTTAAAAAGCGTTTTCTGTTATTGGTTTTGTTTTTTTTTTTTTTTTTTTTTTTTGTTATCTATTTCCTTTTTTTAGTTTTTTATTAATATTTAAATATTATTACTTCAATTAAAAGTGAGCCAATATTATGCCTGGCGGGGGTACAAACAGAGTGATAATCTGAAAAGAAATCGAAAAAAATATGATGAAAAATAATGAAACTAACAAGAAGAAATAATAACAAACTGTAATAAATATCGATATATGGACATTATAGCGGTATACGATAGTATAAGTTTAGTGAATTAACATTTTAAAGGAAAAGGTTGAATAACCAGGTTGAATAAAATAGATTCGAAAAAACAAAAAAATGGCACTATAGTAAATACAAATTTGTTCGCCATACACACACACGCACACACATAGACAATATATTAAAAGTCTTAATATTTCACACACACACAAAGAGAAAAAAACAACAACAACATCATAGGTGGAAGAGAAATTGTGTTAAAGAAGAGGAAAAACTTTAACTGTCATAGCACGATGCTTGCAAAAAAGCAATAAAAAGCCAAACAAGAAAGGAGGAAAAAACGAACTAAAAGCGAAAGAATCAATGACTGGCATTAAAATGAAAGCGTTGGTTGGCATAACTAATTAAACTGGCACCAAATGCTGCCTACACAGAGAGAAAACAACAAACAAATATATATCGTCTCGGATCGAACTTCAAATATTGATGGAGTAATATCGCGGAATATCAAAAAAAAAATCAATTAAAAACAACGAAGGAAATGAAACGTAATAAATTTGAATTCGAAGTTTTATTTATTTATTTATTTATTTACTAAAGATCTTTTTTTCTATTGAGAATATAAATAATCTCGATATTAATTTCAGTCTTGTTTTTTATGTTTTTAATCAGCATTTAAATAGCATTTTCATTAATTGTGTGAAGAGAACCTCAACCATTTTTAGAAAAAAAAACGAATGAATGAATACTTCTCTATCTTTATCTTCATCATTATCTAAGTCAAAATCTTAAAATCAGAATTTTACGAGAAAAAATCATTAAGATCTACTAAGAGCAAAAAAAATTGACCTATTTCGAAGATTCTAATTTGCAGTTAAAATTCTGATCGCTTGAAGAAATATTAATTCATTGCTTTAACATTTCATTAGTCTCATTTTTCGTATTATTTCTCGCATCTTCATTTCACTTTATTTAAATTGATATGAAATCTCACCAAGGGGTCCATCAAAAATTTGCTCTAAAAATTGTTTTCGACATTTAAAACAGAATTAAACTGATCTCTTCCCAAGAATGTGAATCCTGTTAAAAACCACAAAAATCCAGTTAAAACCCAAACAAATCCAGTTATAGCTCGATTATACATATTCGCTTGATGATGAAAATCTGTTTTAATTGAATTATATTTTCGATGATAACGTCTAACGTTTAAACAGATAGAAGAGATTTTATGTGTTATAGTCTGTATAATCTGTAGGCGTTATTAAAGAATCTCAATTTGGAAAAAGAGCAAATCATTTGTTCTAAATGAGACAGAGACACTATTAAAAATATTCCTTTACGAGAGAACATTTTTGATTATCATTGATAATTACTTATTGATATTATTGCAGTAACAAGTTGCTGGTGAACCCTTTGATAATTGAACAATATAATTAATCACCGAGATTCATCACCGAGATTTACACAAAGACCCCAAGTCTCCTCCTCATCTCCAAGAGGAGAAAGCAATATTATACGATATATTGATATATCGAACTGTACCCAATTTCAACATAAATAATTCAATTAATCAATCAATACGTATGAGGAAAGGCGATACAGATGTTATCAATATAATCCAGCCCGATGCATTGCTTCAAGTGTACAATAACAATATTGAGATAAATAATTGTCACGCCTACCGTTGCTTTTGCAGTATTTAATTAAATAAATAAATAAATAACGGCTATCGCCACGACAAATCAACGCAGCAAGTCACGTTTTTCCTACGACAAAAAGAACTCCAGGGACAATATCCCAGACAAAGAAATATATTGTCCGCTTTCATAACAATTCCAACCGGGAAAATTCCGCATAGCAACTAATGTCAAGAATAATGTACATAAATAAGGAGGGTTGGACACGAAATCTTGTCGGCTTTTCTTCCTCTAGAAGGAATTTCCAAGGCAATATATATAAATGCAAAAACTCCACGGTGAGGAAGGGGGGGGGGGAGCGGTAATTCATCTACACTCAAAAAATATAATATGTAAATATGAAGAAATGGGGTATTGTGTTGAAGAAATGATAATCGATAAACGGTCAGCACCTTCTGGTCCATCAATAAAAATAAATCTTATTTAATTTAAATGTATTTCGTTATATGGAAAATATTTCGTTAAATGATTCCGAAAAAAATTCTGAAGAAAATTCAATAAATTAAATAAAACCATATTTAAAAAAATAACAATAAAATTCAATTCAACAAACAATATTCCTCAAATTGATAACATTCTCCCTTTTACTTAAGAAAACCTACCTCAATTTCAGAAGCTCCAATACAGCAAAATCAACGAGATTTTATTAATTCAAATGTATTTTTATTCAAATTCACAAAAGTAAATATTTAATTAAACTAAATAAATGAATTGAATAAATGAATTATTCAATTTGATGGAACCTTCTTCGGTCTAGGATTTCTCTTTTTTTTGCAACTAGACGATAATTCCTCAAGCCGACTGCAAACCATATTTCTAAAAACTAAAAACAACTTGGTTTATATTAAAGAGTTCATATTTTTTATAAAAAAAATTATAAATATATAAAATATGACAATATTTACTTGTGCATTTGCCAAGGACGACATTTTTTTTGTATTCAATTCCGAGCTCGGCATATTCTCAACCACGAAGAATATTTGCAAATGAATTTTTCCACGATCTCGTTATCGTTATCGGTTTCGCCGAGAAGACGAACAAATTTTAAATAAAATTTGTTGATTGGTTTATCAAACCGGTAAATTTATTAAATCGAAAAAAGTTTTTCAAAATTTGATGAAGTCTTATTCATTTTCGATGGATTTCGTGAAGAAAACTTATTAAAGCAGGAAATCGCCAGAAAGTTTACTAAATAATAAATCTCCAAATTTACAATATTTAATAAAAATGTCTACATTCTGGTAAATTATTTTCTTCAAAATAGTAACATTTTTTCCAAATAAATAGCACTAAAATATATCCAAGATTCGTATTATTTTTCTAATGCTGGAATTTTACGAAATTAAATCTATTAGAATTTCCAGCATTTTTTGTGCATGAGAACTTAATATTTTGAAAAAAATCATTTTTTAAAAAAAATTTATAATGTATTTTATTTTTTATTGCAAGAATATTTTTCATCAAATTATCCAGCCATAACGTAATCTCAAATTGCAAATGGAAAAATTCACAAAAATTACAAAATTAAAAAATTGCCCGAAACGCCCAACCCACAATCGTCATAAAAGAATAACGCAACGTAACGTATTCGCACGGCTCTGAAAACAACCAGCACACACCCAACCAACTTGGCCTAAAAAAGTACGCAGTGGCAGCAGTATCTGTGCAAATATCTGTATAAGTAGCAATAACAACAATAACACACAACTGCAACAATAGTCGTAGCAGCAGCAGAAAAAAAACACACCAACTGAAGGCTACCCATCTAGCCATCGATGCACTGCTAGCCATTATAAAAACGAAAAAAGCGAACACTAGAAAAAAAAGCAAAGAATCTGTCCAGTTCTAAAGATAGTCGTTTGGCTGTTCTCTTTTTTTGCAAAATTAACCCACTCTTAAAATGGCCAATAACGTTATAAGCCGTTGCTAAAAAATCCAAACTAAACCAGATTGAACGTCACGTTAAGAACTTGTCCATTAATTCTTCTTGTTTTTTTTTTGTCTTCTTACTGTTAAATATTCATTCACTTTGAAACCAGTAACGGCCTTGCAGATTTTTCAGCCTCAAAGTCCAAAGTCAGCGAGTTTAAATGAAAAAAGACCGATCCAAACCGGCAGACCCAGCAATTTTCTGTATTTGCCGTTCGTACATTCGCTTGTAGTAACTTCTAAATAAAGATGAAAGACTAGTATATAAATATATAACTGCTTGTTCTTACAGAAATTGATCTTTCGTAAAATATAAAATAATATAAAATAATTCATTCCATTTAAACAGAAAGTTTATTACAATGATCATTAGAGAAATCATATTTTGAAATAAAGACAGAATAAGAAATTTACGATTATATTTACAATTACATTTACAATTATATTATTATTTACAGCAATAATATGATCGCTAATAATAATAATGATAATAACATTTAATAAGCCATTTAAACCATATTCGCTGCGTTTGATAGAGTCACACATTTATACGAAGCAAAATACAAAATATTGCACATTATCTAATTTGCCGACTAAACGATACACGCTTTTACCTAATTTCATAATTAAAAAACAAGCGAGAAATTAATGTGAAAAGTGAGAAGAACAAGACTAAGAAAAAAAAGCAACAAGTAATGAAAAAATGCGATCGTTACATATTATTACGTTACGCCAAGATGAAAGTGAAAATAAGCTCGAATATATTATCGCACAGTGGTTTAGAAAGGCGAAATGGTCAACAAAAAATCTATAAACTTTTAATAGCATTCATCAATATTTGAGGTGCGTCTTATGTGTCGACTGAGATTTTCACGAGTCTTTGGTAAAGAAAAAACGAGTGTTTGGAATTTTCGAAATTTGCCTTGATTTAATAAACTTGGCTCTCTCAATTGTTAATATTTTATTTGTTAACATTTTTGGATTAACATGCAATTATTGCGATAATTTAGTTTATTATGTAATTAATATTATTATATCAAATTATACAATGAAAACAAAACGGGTTATCTTTTTGCATGACTTATATTTTAAGTATTTTGCATTTCATGATGACCTTAAAAATATATAAAATTCTCTTTAATTCTTCCATGATTTAATGTATATAATCAAAAAATTTGGTCGAATATATTTCCTGAAATATATAATTGAGAACTCTATAAAACATATTTTGCTTTGTAGCGAGCGAAACCTTCAGAGAAAAGCCTGAAAAGTTCTCTATTGAACAAATAAAAGCATATGATGTCACTTCAAAATATGAACGAAACCAAAAGTCACACACTTTACATACCATCCCCCCACCCGCGCCATCGTCTTCATTACAGACCACTGTGCTAACTAAGTCTCCGGCAAGAAGAATAATGTTAAATATAAAGAAACACTAACTGCTAGTATTCTTGCACTCAAAGCCAATTTCTGAAATAAATGAGGCGAACTGACTGACGTTGATTGCGCTGAAGAACACTGACAGCAACAATTCAACTATAAACAAGTTATTAGATTTCATTATCTATTCATTATTCATGTTTCGCCGACATTTTAATTGACCATAAATTATATGGCATTTTAATTATGAGAATTATCATAAACGCAATATGTGCATGTGATGTTATTCAACAAAAACTGACACAATTCTGATTAATCATTAAAAATCTATCCGATTATTTATAAAAAAATCTAAATCCAAGGTCGAGATATTACTTTCTAACATCTCAAGGATCAATCTTATACATAAGCCAAAGTAAGAATCGATGAATATTTGCGGCAAACGATCTTTGAAGCATTAGTTCGAGAGATCTTAAAGATTTGTTTTGCGCGAAGCTAACCTTTCAGTTTTCACTCAATATTCACTCAGCATTCAACTTTTTTTTAAATGTCTTTAAATATCCTTCCTGCCATAATTACTTAGCCAAATATTAATTTATTTTTATTATTTCAATTTAGCAATTAAAGTAAATTCATCTTCTCATCATTCTCAATATAACAAATAATAATTAATAGCTGCCACAATTAAACTTTGTTAATTTCTTTAATTTATTCCAATTTGTTTCGAAAGTAAGTCAACACTTCCGTTAATTTTATTCAGCGATATTGAACATTATTCATAAATATTATTAATAGATTATTAATGATCATTAAGTATATCCGTATGGTTATTGCTGAACCTGGAATGATAATTTAGGAAGCTTTACTGATAATTCATGGCGTTTTAATGAATTAATTCAAAAGTGAAATTTCCATTTACGAATTAAGAGCAATTGAAAAATATATCTCCATGAAATCATATTCAATAAAACGAAACCAAATCAGTTCTTTGACACTTCATGTGACATTTGGAAAATATCATTTTTTCAGAATTCCACTTATTAAAAATATAATTCAATTAGTCAATGAAAAAAATTTTGGGGAAATCTCTTACAATATTGTGATTATTTGCTTTAAGCTTACTACTACTTTTTTAAAAATTTAGTTCAAAGATTAGGCTTTTTCCTCGTTTTCCGTACAATATCCACAATTAATGCTAAGGCTCTGATAAAAACGCAGTGCTTCTCAAATTGTGAATCGAACAAGGATCGCTGCAGTGGAATCGCAAACTGAATAGATCTTCAATGCACTAAATAAGGAGCATACAAAAACAAACTAACGAGTTACAGTGTTCAAAATGGAATAATGTAACGACCAAGAAGTAGGCAGGAATGAAAAACTGAAGGTGAGAATAACTGAAATCTAGTATTATTTAAAATTGTAATGAAATGAAACAACCATTCTCTAAAACATGAATGGCACCAACGCCAACATTCCAACAGGCTACCTTCAAAACCGCTATCAAGACCAATCCCACTGTCGCTTCCACCACTGCCACACCCTTTTAACACAGAAACTCATAATGCGAATATTCATCAAAAAACGCTTCTACTAAATTAACTGCAACGTTGGCAGACAGGATTGAGTTCATTACAGTTCATTTCAAGCAGAACCATTATCATCATCGTTTAATGTCATAAAACGAAGCGATGGGATACAATTGAATGAATGTTTTTTCCTCAATCATCGCAATTTATGGACTTTCCAATTTTATATTAAACAAAACATTTTATCAAAAGTGTCTGACCTTTAATTTAATAAATCACCAGAATTCACGAACACGGATGTATTCACAGACCTGAAAATCTCTTTCGAATTAAATAACTCTCTACATATTTTTCCAATTGTATTTAAGAAAGCACCAAATTTAGTTCAAAAATCTTCATTTTTATTTCAGAAATCGCCATATGCATTTCAGAATCTATGAAATGTAGTTCAGAAAGTGTTCTAAATACAATCAAATGTAGTTAACGGCTGAGATTATTAACCTCATGATGGGGTCAACTACCCCGGGTTGAGGTCATTGACCTCTGGCTCGGGTCAATAGCTGTTGTCAATGACCGACAAAACTTGACCAAGCACTATATGTACCAGCACAAATTCTGATAGAAAACAATTTAAGTTCCGTTATTTTTCAGTTTTCGTGAAGCATTTTTTGTTTACATCTTAGGGTTTTTAACAGTTTCTACCATCTTTTATAATTTCCTTATCTCTAATGATTGACTGAAACCTGAAAATTAGATTTTTAAAAATTTTAAACATAAGTTCGTTTCTTATGCCCCAAATTCATAGACAATTCATAGTTTTGAATTACAAATTTTTGAATGTGTTAAGCATTCTATAATCTCTGGCGCAGGTATATTATTTATTTGTTGTTAGTTAAAGGTAGAACCATCTGAAGGTAAATCTGAAAATATGCACAGAATTTCAACATACTACGCACCATTTCTATTCAGTTGGAACGGCGTGCAGTACAATTTTTGTAGTAAATTATTTTAATTTATATAAAAAATCAATTACTAATTTGGGGATTCACCCTTGTGCTTTGATTACTACTCTACTGCATAGTAACAGGATTGGGTTTGTGCACGCGCTTTCTCTTTAGCTTCCGCAACTGTGATAATTTCGCCGTGTCACAAGATACAGAGCTTTTAAACAGTTATGCAGTTGAAATCGCAGGATGCCTTCTCACCGGTAAATATCTCCATAAATTACTTGGATATACTTCATTGTAATAATCAAAGTAAATTATTAAAACAGCATAAATTTATTGTATTAAGCTATTCTCATATGCCTCAATTTAGCTAGTTATTAATTAATCTTAAATGAAAATAAGGTCAATAACCATTTCTGAAATTCTAGTTACGGCATCTGAAATTAAAATAACTAATACAATCTCACAAATCGTCACGTGTAAATTGGCTTCTCTTCACAAAGTTCGTTCAAATTCCGATACGACCGAATATATAGTAAATGTATACCTAATCTTTAATAGCACATAACAATAATAACTTCATCGTTACAGCGAATCAATTCAACGTCACCAGAATGATGCACACTAAAATATCGTCTCCTTCAATACTTCTACCATCACAAACGAAATTGATAGAAAATTACGGATCGCATTAACTTGACAAACGAGTTGTCACTTTTGTATTGTTTCTGCACCGTTCATCTTGTTTTTGTTAGTGATTCTATTATTACTGCATTCTGGACGATGCGCGTAAATAATTTTCTAGAAACGGCTATATCTAGTGTCTAACTCCCGGACAATGACCGAACAGTTAGCTTTATAGCCTCTCTTTAATATTCCAATTTTGTCCATTCATCCATTAATAAATACTGTGCCAATGAGCTAACAGTCATTTAGTAATGTTTGCGATAATGTCTATAGTTTTCAAAAAATGCCTGGAAAATATATTGTGTCACAATCTTTTATATTATTATTCATTGTTGGGAATAATAACTGAGGAAGAAAACCATAAAATTTTTAAAATTTAATAGTATTATAATAAATTTAAATCCAGATAAAATGGTTTTTTCACTGTCTCCATTTAAAACTTTCCAATTAATCAAAATTAAAGAAGCTGTTAACGGTAAGCTGTAAAATGCTAAATGATAAACGTAATCAAATTTTATATGATAATTAATAATCGAATTATTACATTCATTACATTATTACTTTCTCTTAAATTCTTCTTAAACAAGTTTTAATGAGTTTTCAGCTTCACATTAATATTCTCTGGCTTCTCTGTTAACAGTATTCACGTCTATACACATTCTCTGTACATATTTTCTACTCGTGACGACCTTCGGTCGCGGAGAGGATTGTAATCCCCAGATTTATTTCTAACAATATTCTTGTATACACATTTTCTACTCTTGGCGGCCTTCAGCCGCAAAGAGAATTGTAATCATCAGTAACCAAAGCAAAACAGTATTCTGGTGTATCAAGTTTTCTGACGTTAGTACTGAGATATTGATTATTTGCATAAGAAATTAGTCGGTATAATTGAATGAATCCATATCTAACAGTTCTCTGTTACTTTGGGGCACTTATCATGCCTTTCACATTCGCAGTCAAATCATTACATGCTACATCTATTAGATATAATTAAGTTAAATTAAGTTAATTTAGATTAAGTCATCTGTGAGAATCACTTAAGAGTAAATTTCCGTCAGAGTCAGATCTTCTTCAGCTTTAGTGATATTTTGGTGATAATATTATTATCAAATTCCCGACAGAAAAGACTTTGTCGATACCAAACTTAACATATTCACAACAGAAAATATTCTTTACATTATATTTACATAAACACTGATAATTAAAAGTGGTCGATATTGACAGATGACACACGTAAAGCGACAACTATTTCGAAGTAAACAGCGAGAACTTACACACCAAATGCAATTATTTCTTTTCACTTTAATTTAACATTGCGATACGAGTGGATTCGGCTTAAACGATGTTTTCTAAATTCAACTCAATAACCAAATAATTAAATTTTTAATTCAATCACCCTGTATATTCATAGATTATGGTTATTTAAATACATTTATTGATCCTTTAAGCATAATTTATAATGATACATTGACTTAAATATCTTACTTTTTTATCACCGTTTTCATTAACTTGTTTCAAATTTTTTGAAATATTTTAAATGCTAATTTAAGAGCATTTCTTTATTGAATTATAGTCAAGCAATAACCAGCTGATATCGTTTTTTGTGGCGACACACCCTTAGTTGAGGTAATAAAATAGTGGGTGCGGCAGTTAAAACAGGAATTTAAAGAAGTAAAACATTTCAGAATTCATTTTGATTTTATATACAAATTTTTTAAAAATTAAATATATTTCCAATAAACCAGAAAAAACCCGTATAACCATAAACAGTTAGTGACAGACAGGTTACGATGGAGAGAGGGGGGGGGCAATAAATGAAGAAATCAGAAGAGTTGATGTCGTACTCACAGCAAAAGAGTGAAAGGGAGAGAGGGAGGGTAATTCCACTTGACATCAGCTAAATGCCAACGTTGAGGACACTCAACGGAACTTAGTCGCGTTGGTGTCACGTCTCGTGGTAAATCGCAATGAATGCATTTCAAAAGCACCATGCCCAAAAAGGAATACTTTGAATATTAGTACAATTGAAAATTTAAATGGAAAGCAAATAAATGATAAGGTAGGCACCAAATGACACCAACGATTATAATCACTTATACCCACTAGTACTAAAGTCTGTCAACCCTACACCACAAATGATTACTCTTTGACTATCTGTGGACTTGCTATTTTATTTTTAATATAGATTTTGTATTTTTTTCAAAAAATTATTTTACAAAAATGTATATTAAAAATCAATCCTTTTCTTAATACGGAAAAAATTAAGAGAAGAACTTGATCACTCGTACATACTAATCGTAATAACTCGAAAACTAAAGTTTTCGTATGGATTGAATTGTATTCATCAGTTGAATAAATTCTTGAATATAAATTGTTTATGTTTAGATTTTTTTTTTATAAGAAAACATATTGCGATACAATTTTAGAACTATTGATTTTTTTTATCAGTCACACTCCTAAGAATTCAGATATTTTTCTGATGTGATTTTACATATATGGATATTGTAATATAGCTATATTTCACAATTAATTAAACGTTTTAGCACTAATTTTCAATAAAACAAAAATTAAAGGAATGGTAAATGACCCTGAAGGTGACATATCGCCGAAACCAGTATGTCTTCAAACCAAATTTCAAACCAAACAAAGTGATGACGGAAATTCAACAAAAATTAAAATATACCGAGTTGCGATTTTGATACCACTCCTAACGAAACAAACCCACCCGATAGTTCCCCATTTGGTAATACAAAATAGAAATATCGAAAAATCGATTATTTTTCTACCTTCAAAATTCTCCCAATGGGGTTGCTTTTAATTAGCACGGATACGGAATTCTAGAACATCCAATATACTGTTTTTGAACTTGGCTTGGATTATTATCATTTTATAATCTATTCTCGTTATAAATCAAATAGATATATAGAGAACATTGACATCAAAATATCGTCTATTTATAAATTTTCATTTTCATCTCGGTTCAAACTTTGTATAAAAAAGAAACCTTCAAAGAATAAGCGTCTACGTGCATGAAGTCAATAAAAATGATGCGATGCAGATGGATGAATGAACGGATGGTCATTTTCTTAGATTAATATCATGTATTCATGTCTTATCTCTATACACAGTTTATCACATGATGATAAACTTAGAAATAGAATAACATCACTATTATCATCAACGTTATTGATCACACAATACAATACAATACGTGTGCATATTCTTCACCTTCTTTTCCTCACGTGCTTTCATCACATTCACGCAATACTTCAATCTGCATATTCCTCTTTATGTTTTCCTTCTTTTCCGTCAGAATTAGTTAGTATGAATGTCGTTACTATTTCACATACACAATTATATTTGCATAAAATATTTTCATTGATGGTAAGTGTGTTTTGTTAAGTGTGACCGTGTAAGCAGTGGCAAGTTAGTGTTTGCAAGACGATTTACAGCAGCCGATCTTAGCGTTCCAGCAAGAGCAGATAATGTTGCCAACATATTTAGTATTATCTATAGTATAGTATAGTATTTAGACAACTGAGGAGTTGCTAACTTTCTGTTTAGGAGTCGGATTATTCAACTCGCCTATATCTCTTAAACAATTGAGACTATTAAATACATCTGAATTTCGGCGATTTTTTCAAATTTATAAATTCCCAATTATGACAGAAATTTGTAAAAAATTAAAGAGATTTTGAAGGAAATTTCCTTCTGCAGCTGTTTTTATCATCAAATCATCTTCAACTATTTGTGTTTTACTAATTTATTTTATTCCGAGCGTTTGATGAAATCTGAGACTAAACAATGTTTCACCAACTACATACGTGTCACAGTTGTAGTCGTCATCGTCGCCGTCGCCGTCGCGATGGGGTTTTTCCTCTTGATTATGCCTTAGATTTATTACTTCACGTCATTCATTTATATCGCATATACAAATGTATGCAAGCAGAGGCATTGCTGCAAGAAGCCATACAACACTACGAGTACAAAGACTCGTATAAACTCCCAACATCAAACGTTTCAACATCATTCCTTCATATTGGAGATGCATTGCTTCAGGTACTTCGTCGTGTACTATCTTCAATGCACGACCATTCTTTGGTGCACTTTTTCACCTCAACCTTACCTACCTCACCGTCAACTTACGTTGGTCTTCATTGAGCGACGAACACTTGAACAGTTCTGCTTCACAGGTTCATTTTTCTCATGATGGTCTTGGTTTTGTCTTCGTGATGGTGTCGCATTAGACTTTACTATATTTGCTTGAATTCGGTTTCATTTGGTTCGGTTTAGTTTAGTTACACTTGGTTTGATTCGATTCCTTTGCCTCTTATGCTGATTTACTGATTGTTGTTGTTATTGTTATTGTTGTTCAATACCATTGCAATGGTATTGAATTTTAATGCTGTCGATCTTTTTTTGTTAAAATTCTTTGCGGTTGAATTTTCTTTCTATTTGAAATTTTATTTTTGCAGGAATTTTATTTTTGTTAGATTTTTATCTTATATAAATATTTATTTTTCGACTTCAATGAAATCAAAAGGATATGCGCGCATACATAAAAAAGTATGTTGTATCTAAAGGTTTTTTTAAAAAGTTTAATTTAGATATATTTAACGCCTTCTGTCCCTTTCTGTCTTTCATCAAGCTTCAGTTTGCTTTTGTTTACCATTTTGTTTCTAGTGTTCCTTCATCGCATTCCTCCTTTTTTCCGTTCTTTACCTCGTAGGCTCTTAATCCGCTTAAGTAAAGCTAACAAAAATGGATTTACTTTTCGATCTCATTTCTTTAGTATCGGATTCTTGTAACATTTTGAACTTTGGGAAGACTACATTGCTGACTCTTCTTCCCATTTTTCTTCTGTATTTATCCTGACGCGTTTAATGACCCTTTAGTACTTTTTTCTCATTCTTCTTCTTCTTAGAAGAATATAGAGCCTTTCTCAAATAGAGAGTTTAGAAATGTATAACCAACGCGAAGAGTAAAGGATTATAAAGTACATAGGAATGAACTATCGACTAATTTCTAATTAAAAATGCTTTAAAAACACCCTTCTCCATTTCATATAATTCAATTCAAATGGCTTCGTCAGCGATAGACCAAACAATTTTGTATTAAATAGCCTCAATCATCTAGCGCTGTTTCCTTGATTTAGACCCTATATATCAAACAATTTAACCCTGAATTATAATGTTATTTTATTTATTTTTCTTATAAAAATAAATAAAATTTATTTATCAGAAGTCGCGATATTTATAAATTATTTAGTTAGACTATTTCATCGCAAAGGATACTTATTGAATAGCACTTGAATAACAACCAGCTAGTGGTAAAAATCAAATCTTATAAAATGTGTTTGTGACTTTCGATGGCTAGGAGGTGTTAATGCCACATATGAGGCGCCCCTCACCCGATGGGTCTCAAATAAATCTGTTAATAATAGTCATTATTAGTAAATAACATTAGTACTATTAGTAAATAATAGTCATTATGTAGTAGATTGGAATTGATTTTCAATGGAGAATATTTTTGTTCAAAAAAATTGACGAAAAAACAGCGGAGATTTTCTATATGGTCTCATACATGCTTACTTTGCGTTCTTCGATCCCGTTAAATCAAAAATGGACCCGATTAATATCGAAGTTGCTCGCAACCAAGTACGCCTTAGGGTTTATATTATTTTGTAAAAATTGTCTATAGTCACGTACGTTACACTCTGCAATCTCATTTTGTCCTTTGGGGTCGGATTCTTTGATTTTACTCTCGAAAATTATTTTTAATAAACGTACGCATATTCTACGTACGTACCTACTTACGTACTGGCTCCTTTGCTATTAAAATGTCATTAAAAATCGTGATGAACTTCCGAAGCTCAAATTCGAAAAAAATAATGAAAATTATGCCTCCGGATCTAACCAGAGGGGATGGATTTGAATAGATCTTTCAAGACAAACATGTCCGCTTATTATCGAGGTTATTGATTTTTCAAGATTCTTCTTTCTTCCCTTTTCTTCTTCATCTCAGATTAGTAGATACCGTAGAAGGCAAACGTTTATTAAATGATATAAAATTTTAAGAAAATTTCGAATAGAGCAAAAAATTTTGACTGCTAACTGCTATTGTTGTTTTGTTCGAAAGTGTGAGTTGTGTGAATGTGTTCTATACATGTATATAAACGTTACTGCGTACTGTATACTTAAACGTAATATACTCCTACAAGCGCACTTAAGAACCCGGAACAAATAACAACAAAGGCACAGCAGCCCAACGAATACAGTTGAGCTATTTGTATTGTTGCTGTTGTTTGTTGTTGATATTGTTTTCATTGGCATTGTTGTTGTTGTTGTTATTGTTGTTATTGTTACTTTCATTATTGTTATTTCAGCACTTCAGCTAACGTGACTCCAATGTTTGAATTTAAAACCAGAGGCATGAAATAATAAAAATTTGAAAAGCTATGAAGAATTTTTAATGAGTGCCACGAAGGGGAGGCGAATGGTGGTGACGATGATGATGATGATGATGATAAATACGATTGTAAACAGCAAAGCCTAACAGCCTAAAACACTTCATAAATAAAGACATTTTATACATGCATCACACTCAAAACGAACAAATACACTAAGCGTGTATACACACACTAATACACCACCTATGCACATATATATACACCTTCTTAATTCAAATGCATGTAAAACGCAATGTTCATACGGTCGTTAATTACGACCCTCCCCCACCACCTTCTCCCATATTGAATGAATGAAACGAAAAGGATGAATTGAATGAAAAATGTGTGAATATAAAAAAGGATGAATGGTTGAATAAATGAATGAATATCAAAATGAATGAACAAAAGTTTAAATGTCTTCAATGCGGTTAGGACGCTAGTGCGTCGGAGGGTTAAACGCATTATAATGAAGGAAATGCAGAAGAATAAAATGAAGAAGAAGAAGAAGAAGCAGAATATAATATTTGTATAAAAACAATGCAATAAGAATAGTATTATTACTGAATTTGATGTAAGAAAATCAGTGTAAGCAATTAAATATTTTATCACAATCGAGTATGAGTTTTTACCGTATTAATTCTCAACCGATATTTATTGCGAATATAATCTCTTAAATCTTTAAAAAAATAATATCTGAAAATAAAATTAAATTATAATTTGAGTGAAACTCAAAAATTAGTTTGGAGGTCTTGGGGAGAAAGGGTACAGAAATACTACATGCGGTGAACGGCGAAGCCTTTTCATCAATAAGTCGTCAAGGTGGATTCGTTACCAATAATCGCCTAACGTCTTCGAGACATACTATCGACTAATTTAATACTATAATCTATTCTGAATCTGTTCGCCTTCAGGAACAAACTTCTCAATCTCTTTTTTCAATGTAATAAAAGCGTAAAATGTAAAAAAATCATTAATCAACAGCTATTATTAGTTCGTATACCCTCTCAAGACACACCCACCTTCACATATATATCATTCAATGGTAGTATGGACCTTATTGAACATAAATACGTTGTTTATTAAAATTATTTATGGGAAATTAATCGAGCAGACAGAAAAGTAGAGCAATTATTGAACATTAAAAAAAAGAGAAAATAATATTCGTAGCAATAACATTGAATGAACAAAGAATATCTTATTATCAACTGGCTGTTCCCTCTCTCGCTCTATCTATCTTCCTCACACTATCTTTACCTCTATCAATTCACCTCTCTCCCCCTATGACTCTTCCCTTTATCGAAAATTTATTTTTTAAGAGACGAGAAAATGCAAATGCAGATGTGTATACCTTTTCCAGTAACTTCAATCTTTAATAATATCAACGAAAATTCAAAATAATCAATCTCACAACGAGCAGAAACCGCAAGCGAGAATAAGAGAGATATTGTATGAGACCTATTGCTAAAGCGCAGGGGAGGGGAAGATATATTGATATAAACAAAGCATATAATTAAGAAAAAATATCCATAAACAAGAAATAAAATCATAAAACAGAAAAAAGATATAGAAAAAATTATTAAACTGATGGATGGACGTATGGATGATATGAGTGTGTATGCCTGTATGAACGTACGAGCACATGAATACTACTACAAAACAATAACAATATATTGCAGATATTTCATTTCGGCGAAATTAGCAAACAATTCAGCGTTTAAAATGCAGAAAATATTATTTAATTGGCTTTTTTAGCCAATGAAACTACTGATGCATTCTTCTTAAGACTGTCTTTATTCTCGGATTAGCTTTACGTAATATTATATGAAAATGTTGTATGTCCTAAAGACAGGATGGTGGTCACAGAAAGGAAAAAGTAGAAGAACAAATTCCTCAAAATCGTTAAGGAGCTTTCCCTGGAATTTTCATATTTGAATCGATAGTTTTCAATAGGAAATAAAAAAAGATTTTAAATGCTCAATATAATTTTTAACTGAAACGATTTTGCCAATATCAATTCAGCAAAAAGTATACCTAGAGTTGGCTAAATTAATGAAAAACCCCGCCTATCTTCGAATTCTAGAATTTTTTAGGACGGTATAGTTTTATTTATGGGCTATTTCATCGCATTGATATGCGTATATATATATGTATATATATATATATTCATATACATACATGCATGATTGCAAAAAATGCCACCAAACAAATCAAAAACATACAAACTCCATAGAAAAATGTAAGCATGCGCTCTAGACGGGTCCCACGATTCCCAGTTTTCCCACATAAAATGATGCCAAGAATACATACTGTCAACATGAAAAATTGTGTGGGTGTGCATTATTTTTGCAATGTATTATATGTATCTTTACAGACAGATAATAATTCCTTATACTGATATCTACTTTTTGAAAAGTTATTAGTTGATTAACGATAATGAAATAAGGGCAAATATTTATGGAATCAAGAGAAATGGCGATGAAGAGATCATTGTCAGAACTTACTTGGTTGGAAAAACAAACTCGAACTTTGCACTTCAATTTTAAGAAAAATTAAATGAGATTTCAGCCGGCCAATATATATAAAATTTAATAAAAAAAATTACCTTTTAAGAGTTGCAAAATTATTCCATCCTTTTATTCAGTTTATGATAATTTCTTTTATTCTTGTAATTCTTCTCATCGCGTATTATAAAACTAACATGGATTTTGTTTTCTTCCTCGTGCGGTCGTTTTCCGATTTTTAGTTGGAAACCAACAGTCTTCAAAGATCAAATACGTCTGCTTTTTCGAACATATTTGGGCTGCCACAGCCACCCACCGGCACCCAATTGTACTTTTTCTACACAACGCAATCTGCCACGATATAATAAATACAACTAAAGCAAGCGTGAATAAGCTCCACCAGAAGGAGATCCGCGTTAAGGATTCTATAATGGAGTAGACTTAATCGGTTGGAGTTGTATCGATGAAATTATAACCAGACAAGGACAGAAGTCACAAGATTCCGAAATTTTCTTTAGATAAGGAGTGGCGCGCTGCGAATAGATATTGTACATATCTAGATATATACATACGCATTTTAGCGTATATAGATTCATATAAATTCAATTCACTTGTTTTTTTTCAAAATCTTCTAAAATTACTTAAATATTTGTTATTTTATTTTTAACTTGCACTGGGTTTCTCAAACACTTTTCTTTCATAAACTAAAAAGGCTATTTAGAGAAAGAACGTGTATTGTAGATATATGTATATGTGTTAAGGAAATTGTATATATTTTATTCCAATTAGGTTTTTATTTTGTCACTTTGTTAGAGCCTTCCGGATCAATTTGTAAGAGATTTCGTTTTTATGCTTTTTTATAATCGAGGAAAGCCTGTACAAGTTTGTTTCTAAGCCGATTAAAATTAACTATCCCAATTATTATCTTGACAGCCATTCACCGCTTTTTAACACTCTCAACAACTGCACTCGGCGTTTTACTAATGAAAACTGAGAGAAATTGAGAAATTACGAATACGGAAAACGAACATGAAGCAAAAAAACTATAAGAAAAAAGAGACTGCAATGGCTGTGTTCAGGCTAACAGAATCGCTCTTTAAAAAATTTTAATGAACGGCTCCATTGAAAAGAATGAAGTTTTTCGACAAATTATATAAATATTCACCTTACTAATAGCATGGACACAATGTTATCGCTCAAAGTAGGTTTGAGCGAATAAAGCTGTCAAACGTGCTGTCAGAGCGATAAATGCTGCAATTTGCAAAAAATTCTAAACGAATCAAGCGACTATATCTGTCAAATTTAAAGAGCAAGTCGCTACGAATTAGAGTGAATTTTAACTTTATCTGTTTCCATAAGATCCAATAAAATTTTCACAACGGCCAACGCTAGCGAACTAAAAGTATACAGGCTACAGGCTAACCCTAAATAGATAAGAAACTTTACGAATTTTTGCTTTCGTTTTGTCGATTTTCACACAATAGGCTTGTTCCTTTTGTCGCACGTATATACTTCTATCGTCACTGTAAAAAAATTACAATCACCGCTTAGGCATTGAAGTTTATACGATTATATCTCAAGATGGCAACATTGTAAAAAATGCTAATCGAAATATACGGTGTCAAAAAGGGAAAATGAACGGGGACCATATTACACCGCAAACTTTTGATTGATTGATTGATTTGGAACGCCGCACATATTGCACGACGAAGTGTTGAGAGGGAAAGACCCACCGCAAACACCGCAAACTTTTGTAAGATATTGAGCCTTATTTGCGACCAACAAACGATATGAAACGATTTGACTTATCTTCGATTCCTCTTTGTTATTTTTACGTCATTACTGATTCGGTATCAGCTAACTACGACCATATCACTACCTAAACGATTTCGGGCGATGTTCAGTTTTTACAACAACACTGCCAGTGCTTGAACGATATCAATCGTTAGAAAGTGTATTTTGGACGCATCTAACGACCGATCTGAAAACGATCCTTCTGTCATACAGAGCGCGACCCTCAAGGCAATCGTTTAGTTGAAAGTTCACGACGCAGTCGTTACTTCTTTGTAGTAGTGCGTTTATAGCTCATTTTTTCTCCGTCTGTCACACCAAAATAATGAGAACTGTGCATTTTCACTCCCATCCACGAATAGTACTTTATTTGCAGGGGAAATAGGAACTATTATACTGTTTAGTCATTCAACTACAATTTTGTGGCACTTAGAGATGCCTTTTCCCGATAAATTACACAAAATAATTAAATTGTGATTTGACCGCATTGAGCCATACTGAGTCGCTTATTGACGGAGACAAAGAGATAGGACACTCCCAATTCACCACGCGGAAAAGTGATTTGACGTCTATTTTTTATGCATTGTTTACATCACATACACTATACCTGAACTTGTGCCATATTGTTGTTATTATTTGCTTTCATCCAGTTTCCAGAAAAAACAACATGTTTCACCGCGCATAAACAAGTGTGGTGTGATTTCTGTAACGATTTTTAAGGGATCTCATAGAGCTGTATGTCCCTCAACACAATGCCAAATAATGTGTTTTGAAAGCTTGAGAGACCAAAAAATGTATTAAATTTTCGTACAATTACCTCCCTACTCATCGTTGAACCATTTTTAACAACCAAGAAGTAAATTTTATGAATAAATTAGTAAAATTCAATAGAAGGCTCAACCAAATTCACCAAACCTTAGACGCTTCAAAAATCAGCGGCCTCTAATCAAAGCCCCCACTTTTGATTGTTGTTGACGCGAGTACGTGTTTCCTAAGAAATAAATACTATATTCCGGCTAAATTTGTACCATCCTTTGATTGTATAGAACAAACGCATGTGGATTAGTGCGAAGAGCCATAGCTTTCATTTCTGAAGCAAATGAATGTGCAGTAGAGTTGGGCATTCTAGTTCCCGATAGGGAGCGATCTTTATAGTTCATTTCGAACTTGTGAACTAGTTCGTTCTTTTAGTTCTTTTAGTTCGTTCTGCTTCTTCTTAATACAACATACGTTTTTTTAAAATACTTAAAAAAACGTATATAAACGTAAATATTTTTTTCAAATACAGTAGTTTAAGCAATAAGTTCTAATTATTCAATGGGTATGCTAATATAAAAATATATATAATTATATATAATATTTATGTTCTATTATATATTAAAGAGGTAGGGAGGAAATATGGAAATCAAACTTATTTCTGGATCTCCATAAAATCGCATGTAAACTCAAAGTCTCAATTGAGTCGTATACTTCTTACCGTAGCGTGTTTTGCTTGCTCTGCCGCTCTTTTTATATATATTTCAACATATAGTTCTTCATATACTTCTAGTTCTTTACATAGTTCTTTTAGTTCTTTACATAGTTCAGTTTAGTTCGTTCGTTCGTTCTAGTTCATTGGAAAATGTGTTTTGTTCTTTCTTACATTCACGTGGTAAATTCAGTGGTGTCATCATACTCGTGCTAGCTCGCTCTTTACCTCAATACATAGTTCTTTACATAGTTCATTTAGTTCGTTCACATAGTTCGTTCTTTAGTTCGTTCTTTAGTTCGTTCACATAGTTCAATCCGATATAGTTCTTTAGTTCGTTCATTTCTGAGGTCGGTGACGGACGTGTTGCTGCGAACTAAAAGAACTAAAAAGAGGGAGGGAGACGAACTAGTTCTTATAGTTCGCAAGTGGGAATAGTTCAAATGAACTAGTTCGTTCGCGAACGACACAACTCTAATGTGCAGCAGTGCGGAACTGAGAGAATCTCTGGTGCATTGTCCTACCTCTTTCGCGGTGAGAAGTATCCTGTTTGTTTAATTGCGCACTCAATAATTTCAGGATGCGTGAGGCAATTTTTATTACAACTCTTTTTGTTTTAAAAATTCGTTTTCTAAGTGCAGACGTAAGAAATGTGGAAATTATTAATAACAAAATTAATTACTTCCAAATTCTCTATCTAGCAATGTAAGCAACACCTTAACACTTTAGCAAACACACAAATGCTTTTTGTTCAATGCAATGTAAAACACGCTGTGCCGGTTACTTTGTGCGTGAGCTGCCTCCCATATTATAATACTATGACGGAAGCATATGATGTTCTAAGAAATGATAAAAATTGCTCCGAAAGATATTTTGATAGAGATCGTATGAACATGATTTCGACTATGCAGTCGATTCTTACTGGTTTATGGGTAAAAGCATATTGTGAAGGTAAAAATCCTAATTACCATGAATCCCTCTAACCTAAACTGCTAGCAATTTCATTTTTTTCTTAAGATTGCCATCATAACAATAATGTGGAAGCGTTCGAGACCAAGAGTAAAAACTTGGATAATTGTTTTGGTGCCCATCAAAATGAAGAATGCATTTCTTGTTTACCTAATTATGAAGATTTAAATAACTTCTACAATAATTTGGATGAGCACAACAATGGAAAAGTTTGCTATGATATGCAGGACAAAGTATGGTTTGTTTACAATTACATTTAGATAGAATTTTCTAGGGCTGACCAAAAAGTATAAAACTAAAGAACCAAAACAAAGCCCTTAGAAGCAAAGCTACAAGTTTCATAACACTACAGAAGCGAAAAAACTTATAGATAGATATGCCTAGATCCGTAGTTAACAAATAACTGCATTCCTGTTTACCCTTTAGCCTGAAGTAACTGTTTATTCACTTCTTTTAGATGAATCGTACACGATCTAGATGGTCCAAGGATTTTAAATGTTGCAAGCGTGAATTTAAAATTACATTATACATTACTGCTAGTATTTCGGCGATAGTACTGACAATTTTATTCTATTCAAGTGCGTTTTTATACGGTTTACGAAGAGAACGTAATCATGGAATATTGGATGAGGGTAATTTAAAATGTACTTGGTTTACTTTTTACAAATTTGTAACCTTATAATTTCTTCCAGATGAAGTTAATATCTTAAGCAATGAAAGCACACGGGTTCATGGAGAAATATCTAGTCCAGAGCCAGCTCCCGCTCCTATATCTACTAGCATTTCAAAAAGAAAGTTGCGAAACGAAATGGATACTGATACAAGTACGGATGATTACGAAGACACCGTCAAAACCAGTGGCGCATATAAAAGCATCCTTTAATTTTTTTCAAAATGAATAAAAATGTTTTCTATACGTTGTGGTAAATAATATAGAGCAACTGTTGAGTCAACCTTCGTGCCCTTCTTACTATTTTGTTTTGATTATTCCTTCCAAAATGACAAGGACTTGACCTTGAATTATGCTAAAAAAATATAATAGATACAATTTGTTTTTATTGTTTTAAATGCCTATTCTGTTAAAGTGGGGCTACGTAGCGGTTGTCGAATTGCTTTACACAACGACTTTAAGCACGAAGAACGGGGACCAACAGTGGATCATGAAACTAAACATTTTAGAGCGGGAGAAATTCTCATCAATCATACTCATGATGATTTAATAAACAAGAGAGAACGGAGAAACGCAAAATTAGGAAGGAAATTTCAAAACTCAATAACATGTCTTAAGCTAGTTTGTGGTGAAGAAAGATCGAAATTCAACAGCTAACCCCATAATTTAAGAAAAGTCCAAGTTTGTTTAAAATATTTTATTTTTTATTATAGTTTATCACAAACCACTCAGACAACGGTGGACTGAAGCTTCAAGCTGAAAATAGAATAAAACAAATGCACAACAGACTGCAATTTGTTATTAATATAGTTCATATATACAAGAAATGTCATATATATGGGACTGTCCTATCTGTACCGTTGTCATGCTTTTTATTGTACGAGGAATGTCGGTCTTGAAAAACATCAAAATACGCTTAGAGGCGTTAGGTCTACAATTTGTGGAACATTCTGATATAAATTGCAAACGAAAAATGTGGCAAGTTCTGCTTGACAAAAGAAATGGGCTGTCTATTTATAATGTCATTAATTAGTTGCGGTTCTTTTTCCCTTTATTAAAAGACATTATAAGCTATACGGAAATTGTTTGAGCGCTACCTATTATAAATATGCCTTGGAATTACTGGGACTTTGAAAACCCCAACAGATTGCATTTTTGCGTTTGTCAATAAACGCAATATTTTTATATCGTACTCTAAAATCTATTCGCCAAACCTACGACGTGATGGCAAATCTTTTATGAATCGGTCAACCTTACGTATTGTATTGGTGATCGCCGTGTAGTATATGTTTCTATATCAATAATCTTGACGCGGCAATTTAGCTTCCTTTTTTCCTTCACTAGCTACGCTAAACTAACAAATTCAGTTAGTAAGCAGTCTTGGTAAAGAAAACGAATTTAACAACTTTTTTAAATAATAAAAGTGTTTTGAATAATTAGAATGGTAACAAATGTTATGTTTATTTGTTGTTGTTGGTTTTAGCTAAGAGAAAATATAAAATTAAAATATTCAATTGATTTCGGCTGTTTTAAAAATAGTGTGCTTTCAAAATATGAATTTTTCATGCCTATATCCGCAGAACTGCACGCAATATCCAAATAAAGCGTCTGCTGTTGAAGGATTTTTTGAAGTATATCCAATTTATGTTAAGTAGGCATCAAAGAAAACGACAATTTTAAAATTCTGGTAGTTTTCTTTTGTATTCTATAATTTTCTAAATAAAAATTATTAACTCATATAATGTTATCTTTTAAAAAAATAGACTGTTAGCTATAGAGAACAATGCATTTCACGCCTATATGGTCAGTACTATAAGCCAATAATAATTTTACGGTTTATTGTCACGTAGAAAAAGAAATTTTTTAAAAAATTGACGATTTTACGAACGAATAAAGAATTATAACTGATGTATTGAAACAAAATTGTTGAATACAAATAAATATTAGAAACAAGCTAATCAATCACGTTTTAAAAATTATACATTTGTAGTGTGTTGTTAATAACATTCCACAATAGAAAGAATGTCTTTTTACAATGTACGTTATCTTTTTAAAAAAAGTGCTGCAAGACAAATACTTCTGAATTTTTGAAAATATCTTTCTATCTTATTTTTGAATTTTGAAAAGAATTTTCTATCTTATATTTGACGTGGGTGTTTAGTTTAGCCTCAATTTGCATTATTCATATCCAGTCCTGAACTATGGTTCATATATCGAGCATATGCTTTCCATGATGCTTGTTTAAAACCAATTTGAAGATATGTTGCGAACATTTTGGAAGGCACAAAATTTCTGTACTAAAAGTTCGCGTGGGCAGGTAGTTTCTGCTCATACATAGTATTGCCATCAGTATCAGTCCTTAATTTTGGTTCAAATTTCGAATATTTATCTTACCAGGAACTGTTTTAAAATCAATTTCAAATATTGTAGCGTACATTTTGAAGGGATCAATTTTCTGTCTTCAAACGGTCGCAGTTGATTAGGTTTATAGTTGCAGTTTATGGTTAATGTCACATTGTCATTCAGTTCTGAGCTTTGATTAAAATTTATAGTCTCTAGATCACCGAGAAGCTAGTTAAAAATGAATCTCAAATTTTATAGAAAAAAAAGAAACCAAATTTCCCGCACCACAATGGACGTAGCTGGTTAGTTTGTGCTTATTAGTGTATTGACATTCAGATTTGTGCTATAGCTAAAACTTCGACGATCTGACTCATCAGATTTAAACTCATTAGTTTAAAGTCAATTTCAAAATTTGTACCAAGCACGAGGAAAGAAGGTCCATGTTTTCGGTCTAACAGTAGACGCCTGTTGTTAAATTATGCCTATTATTGCATTGTCATCTATTTTTCGGAGCCGTGTTTAAAATTTCATTTTAAATCTATTTCAAATCTTTGGCTTAACGAGGAGTTAATTTAAAATATGTTTCAAAGGTCGTGGTGAGATCTCAAAAAGACCCTAATTATGGTTTGCGTTATGGTGGACGTGGCTGGCTAGTTTATGCCAAATATTGCAAAACCATAAACTTCTGAGTCATGGTTCAAATTTCATCTAGACATCTAGTTTGTCAGAAAGCTAGTTTAAAATCAATTTCAAAATTTGATTCATACGGGATTGAAAGCAACCTAATAAAAACGTTTTAATAACTTAAAATAATCGTTCTACGTAACAAAATAACGTAAACAAGAGAAAAGTTTTGTTCACAGAGGATTATCTTCGTCGCAGCTAAAGGCACTGAAAAATTATACTGTTTCCATCTGTTAACCATGTATATATGTATTACTTGTGCATATTCTTTGTATGTGAAATTTATGTTCAGCATCTGCACGAAAATATTGTATATATTATGTATAAAACTGAAACACGGCAATATATTTTTTATATCCTATTCCCTTTAAAAAAGGCAAAAGGATATTTGAACGTTGATACTAAGTTTGTAACCCAGTGAAGGAGCTACAATAGATATAGAAAGTATATATATTCTGGCTCAGAATGTTCAGAATCCCTCATTTAAAGGTTAAAAACTCATTTTCAATTTTTCAAAATTGAAAAATGTTCAAGCTTATTGGAAATGCCCCTCTCACCAATTTCTTTAGCAGATTACTCGCTGACAATTTTTCGTTTGCGAAATACGTCATTCCTGTGATATCTGTTATCTATGAATTTATTTCAGTTTTTGGTGTGAGAAATTCTTCCGTCGAACCGGCGATCGACCGTTCCAGAAAATGTCTGCGAAGTCTGAAAGACAAAAAACATTTAATTAAAATGCTTAAAATTTGAGGGCAAGGCATTGAAAGGAAGGCACTTTTATCAACTATCATCGGATTTTAAATTATCATCCAATGAAATAGATTTGATAACTCCATATCACCGAGAATTCTTATATCGGCATATATTTTACAGTCCTTGATATTATTTACTTTGCTTTGCAATGAAAGAATGTCTTTTCGATATTTTTTCTTTTTCAAATGTCCAAGAAGGATATTGTCCAAAAGGGAGGGGCACTAACGCTTTTCCGTTATTTATTAATTTATTCTTTGGCACTGGCACACTTTTGACTGATTTTTTTCATTGAAACTGAAGGGATACGAATCGGCACAGGACAGTTCATTGATTGCATAAAATTAATGCAAGAAGAACGTCTTTATTTTTGTCAGTCCATGATTTTCAATTCAAAACCAACAAAACAAATCGTTTTCCTCTTTCACTTCTTAAAATTTGGAAATAAAGTCTAACGGCATATTGATGATTATATATTTTTATCTTTGCTTTCACATTTTTTGAATTTTTTTTCACATTTCATTAGTAGTGCTTTTTTTAAAGCGTCATCAAACTTATCGTTAATTAAAAAGGAAATGGTAATACATAATTCCAATTACGATTATTATTACATAACATTATCATTTGCTCACTTATCTCCCAACTTTTTAGAAAGTCTTTTTAAAGAGGACAACTTTTCTGGCAAATACTCCATATATTCTCAGCTGCGATTCCTTTAATCTCACATTTCAAATATCCCGTTTTCAGTCCCAACCCTATCATCATGCGTTTCCATTTGCAAAAACACTTTAATACCGATGCCCGGTATCGCTTGAATTGAAATTAATATCGAAAATAAAATAAAAATTTATTTGGACTAAAAAGGGATACCGAAAATAACACTTTATTGCGAAAGCATTCACTATCAATTAATCTTAGCGTCTGCCCCCCTCTCTATAACTTCGATTGATGCGATCGTTTCCAATTGTTCGGAAATGTCTGTCTCGTTCAACACCGCCGGAGCGTGTGGCACCTCCAACAGCGCCACCACGGTGAGGGTACTCACGCATCAAACCGCGATCGCGTACACGAGTTGAATTTATTTCACGATTACGATAAGAACTTGCACTACCGGAATTGCCTCCACTCGCGCTGTTACTACTGTGTAATGAATTTCCACTAGGTCCACCACTTCCAGAAGAACCACCGCCACCGAGACCAGACGAAGAGATAACGGTGAAACTTGGAAAGCCTGGTGGCATGATGCCAGGTGCTGGTGGCAGCCCCGCATCCTTCCACGTGGTGAAGTCATCGAATATTGGTCCCTTTTCAAAACCGGGAGGTGGTGGTCTCATTGCTTGCGGTGGTGGATAATCAGGCAATGGTGGCCCGTCGTAATAACGCACTGGTGGAGGCAATTGATCAAATAATGATGGTGGACCAGGTGGTGGCATCGAACTGCCACCCGGGCCGCCGCCTGGTGATAGCGACAGGTGAGGAAATGGTGGAATAAATGGTAATGGAGGCAACTGACCATGCATCGTGCGCATGTAATCTGCGACATAGGCCTCAGCCGCCGCTGCTGATGTCACGTAGCGCTCCCAAGGCGGTACACTGGTATCGCCACCAACAGCACGTGAACCACTGCTGGGACCAGTACTGCGATATGGTGATGAAGATCGCTTGAACGAACTTGAATGTGATCCCAAGTGATGAGGTGGAGGTATCTTATATGGACGATGCGGTGCACTACTATAAACACGACGACTACGAATTGGACCTCCACCACTAACACCTACACTGCGACGTTCAGTGTGAGCATGATGACCACCACGACCACCACGGGAAGACAAACTACGTGGGTGTCTGTATATTACTCGTATCCCCTTCTCACGCATAATCTTTGCAGTTTCCTTAGATTTCCGAAGAATCGGCGTTAATTCAATTTTCTCATCTTCGGGGAAGAGGCGACATAGATCTGCTCCCACTTTCGGCTCTAGTTCCTGACCATCTCGTCCGATTTTCACCGGTTTTCCATCATTCCATGGATTGTATAAATGAGTTGTACAATTGAAAGAAAGCTCCTTACGACAGATCCAGTCTATTTCAATAACCCCACCTAGAGCTTTTGCCGATATGGTGGGTGGAAGAACCCAGTCCACCTGTGGTATATCACGGCTCGATGGCGCACTCATCCGTGCAAAGCCCGCAAATTTTCCTGTGATCATGACAATGAAGGAATTAAAGAAGGAAACCGTAATTTGATTTCTTCGAATGAATGGTGTAAATCGTCATACATAATGGATACTCACCACTTTCGTTAACGCTAAAAATTAATAAGATGTTTCGAGCTTCTTTAAATGCTTGAGATAGATTAACATCATTTTGGGGTAATGTCGCCCATACGTTTTTGCTTTTTGCCAAAGCAACGTTTTCGGCATTATTGGATTTTATTAGAAAGAAGCGTGTATCACGGAACAAATAGTTAAGCTTCGTCATGTAATCGTATGATTTTGTTGGCTTGGTGTTTTTGATTTCGCTTTTGACAACCGCGCCGGAATTAAGTGAGGATTTCTTTTCGGGAAACACTTTTGACTTGCGGCCATTGCGCTTTATATTTGCGGCTGAATCAGAATCTTCCGATTCCGATTCACTGCTTGATTTGTGCGTTGGATTCTGTTCTGTATCGCTATTATCGCTTTTATCACATTCATTGTGTCTCGTTCCTAAGGGTGCTGCGGGAGCCGCACTAAGAGATCCATTCGACTTTTTTTGCACTTTGTGTACTTTAGAACTGGTGGTATCAGTAAGTACTTCTCCACTGTTATCAGTATTATTCAAGCTTAAACTAGATTTCAAGATAGTTTTGTTTGGTTGTTTGCTCTTTTTCTTAGCCGCTGAATCCTCAGTAATTTTATTAACAGGCATACTATTTGCGCATATTTCCGACGGTGGTGATGATTCTCTCTTTATAGCAGATATTTTTCTGCTTTTCATGTTTTTATCCTTCAATTGTAGCTTTTCATTTTCGACTTCTTTATTTCTACTGGCAATGGCTTTCAATGAGGGTGTAGTACTTACGGAACTTATACTCGGCTCTGTGTTGGAAGACTCTGAACCAGAATCAGACGCCTCACTTCGCGTATCGAAGGAATCATCGAAGTCTTGAAGTTCCTCGGCAATATCCGCCTCATTCTCATCCAATCCCAGATTGACCGCGTCCAAGTCAGCCATACTTCTCATCTAAACGGTGTGAAAATCACTTTGGACCAACTTCAAATTTCGTTATCACTGCTTCTCAAATTGTGGTAAATTATTTTTACATGCGTCAATGTGCTTCAATGCTATCAAAGAGTGTAAACCAAAAGAAGAAAACTATAGAACTCTGCGGACATATTACCTTCATAGAGGCAATAAACTTTTTTATTTTCTTAATTTTATCTATAACTTTGGATTAAACATACAATTATACACTTATTTATTTTAAATCCATATCTAGGAATTTTTAAATAAAGCACGGAACACCTTTCTCTTTATACATACAATATAAACAAATTTTCTCGGTGGATATCAGATACTTTAATGGCGTTAGAAAGGAATAACAAAGGTCTCCAATCAAATTAGATGTTGCCACACCTAATAAATACTTTACATCTCTGTAAATATTTTAAAAAACATTCTATAAATTAATGTTATTAAAAAATGCTATAAATTATGCTATGCTGAAGCGTAAGCACAACCATAGCAGCTGGCAGCTAGCTACTCTTGGAAACGCCGTTAACATCCAAAGATTAAATTAAACAATAACAACTGGCACCTAGTGCCAACTGTAAAAAAGACAACAATATAAATTAAATTGAGTTTTATTTTTGTGTCATTTTGATTGTTGCAGACGCTTCTAATAGTCTATTTTTCCTCAGCTTTTATGTCCAATTTAATAATTTAACTTGGTCCAAAATGGAAATAGTATCACGGTTGGTGTTACGAAAAACTTTTTAGATCGTAAAACGAATAAGAAATTTGTGATTACTTGAAAGCTTGTTTATTTTAGAAAACGATTTGAGTACAACACGTATTTAACATAAGGATCATATCTAGTTATCTATCAATTTGTCGTTATTTATTAACAAGAACCATAATGCTATGCTCCACAGCAGGTTAATTTCTGCTATGTTAATACTAACCCCCTATGTTAACACGAGTTTGAAACTCGTGTCCTTTTAACACCTCTGAGGTAAAGGTTTACTGCTATCTTTGTTTTGATAAATGGGTTTTCAATACAAAGATAACATGATATATATATATATATATATATATATATATATATATATATATATATATATATATATATATATATATATATATATATATATATATATATATATATATATATATATATATATATATATATATATATATATATATATATATATATATATATATATATATATATATATATATATATATATATATATATATATATATATATATATATATATATATATATATATATATATATATATATATATATATATATATATATATATATATATATATATATATATATATATATATATATATATATATATATATATATATATATATATATATATATATATATATATATATATATATATATATATATATATATATATATATATATATATATATATATATATATATATATATATATATATATATATATATATATATATATATATATATATATATATATATATATATATATATATATATATATATATATATATATATATATATATATATATATATATATATATATATATATATATATATATATATATATATATATATATATATATATATATATATATATATATATATATATATATATATATATATATATATATATATATATATATATATATATATATATATATATATATATATATATATATATATATATATATATATATATATATATATATATATATATATATATATATATATATATATATATATATATATATATATATATATATATATATATATATATATATATATATATATATATATATATATATATATATATATATATATATATATATATATATATATATATATATATATATATATATATATATATATATATATATATATATATATATATATATATATATATATATATATATATATATATATATATATATATATATATATATATATATATATATATATATATATATATATATATATATATATATATATATATATATATATATATATATATATATATATATATATATATATATATATATATATATATATATATATATATATATATATATATATATATATATATATATATATATATATATATATATATATATATATATATATATATATATATATCTTGTAATCTGAATTGTGTATACCTATCATAAAGCTAAAACTACAAGGTGTTGCTTACAATAATGTCATGAAAAGCTAGTATGTTTGACAATATTCAGGGTTTTATATAATTATAATTAATAATTATAATCTTCCATTTATTGAATTCAATATACATGACAGCCATAACCATCAATTTGACATGAGATATGGACCACTATGGACATTTGTGCATGCGAGTGCCTCTGTACATATCGTCTTTATTCTTGGTTATTACACTTCCCGACAAGTGGCGGCCTTGTCGGGAATTATAATGCCTCAGAATAATATAATGCCTAGCTCCTATCCTCCCTGCGAATAAATTCGCTCTTATAGTTCATTATTCTAGACACAGTACGATATAGATTTTTACGTTCTTTCGGTAATTTTCATTTGAATTAATGAACTTGTGCTAAAATAATTATATTAATATACAGTAACGAACTAGTCCATATAGTTTACTTTTGGGAATAGTTTGAACTAGTTCGTTCACGAACTATCCAACTATAGTATCTAAGCCGTTTTCTTAATTTAATTTAATGGCAACTCTGTTTGGCTTGTCATTTTCTCTGGTACGTCAATAACTTTAATTATATTGCGTCAAAAAAAAAGTATTTTGCTGACGTTAGTAAAATATTAGAAGATTTTATAGAGGAGGGGTGTTTGTGCCAACATAGAATACATACAAGGAAAATTTCATTGCATATATTTAAATTTATTAGCTGTTGTTAATGAATATTGGCGTTACGTTTTTGATGTGAGATTCAATTGTTCCAGAATAGCACCTTGTGTTTTAAGTCTTTAGATTTTTCGGAAGGTCAAAAAATGGTAGAAAGGCTTTCTAGACATTTTATCGCGGTGTCATTAGTATCTGCGTTATGGTTTTCCATTACGAATGGAATAAAGGTTGATTTCGACGACTATAATAAAGTGAAGAACGGAGATTCAGACTTTATCAACGGAAAATTCCCATTTCTAATGCCAAATGTGAAGCCTCATAAACCAGAACTTTATCTATGTACACCGATTAAGGTTGATACGAGCACCAGTTACTATATCACTGGCTACGAACCAAACGCCACTATGCATACTGCCCATCACATTCTTCTTTATGGTTGTGATGAACCTGGATCCAGGAAACCCGTGTGGAATTGTGGTGAAATGACATCGAAGTCATCGGATGAGGAAGAGACCGCCACTCCATGTGGCGTTCGCGCGCATTCCCAAATACTTTATGCCTGGGCGCGGGAAGCTCCAAAACTTATGTTACCGAAGGATGTCGGTTTTAAAGTAGGCAAGGATTCACCAATAAAATATATGGTGCTCCAAGTCCACTATGCAAGTATTGCTAAGTTCGCCGATGGCAGCTCTGATGATTCAGGGGTTTTTGTCGACTACACTACAAGGCCATTAAATAAATTGGCCGGAGTAATTTTGTTAGGGACTGCAGGTTATATACCAGCCATGGGCCTGGAGCACATGGAAACTGCATGTGAAATCGATGAACACAAAACTCTTCATCCTTTTGCTTATCGAACACATACGCATAGTTTGGGCAAGGTAGTCAGTGGTTATCGCGTCCGTGCTGACGAGCGTGGTGAATATCAGTGGACTCTCTTAGGGAAGCGTAATCCTCTAACTCCTCAAATGTTTTATCCTGTTGAGAATACCGACCCTATTGAATATGGTGACTACTTGGCGGCCCGTTGCACAATGAAGAGTACGAGGAATCGTATAACTGAAGTCGGAGCAACTAACGAGGACGAAATGTGCAATTTCTATTTAATGTATTATGTTGAAAATGATGATCCTTTGACTATGAAATATTGCTTTAGCGCGGGTCCTCCGACATATTATTGGCTAAACCCTGACGTAGGATTAAATAACATCCCAGATTTAGAGGCAAGCCAATTGTGAGATTTAGAAAAATAGAAAATTAGTGAAATTGGTAATACTTAAGATGAACTTATATAATATTCCTTACTAATGAAATATGGAAAGTATAAGTATTGCATCTATATCACTATGTTTAAGAAATAATTGTACCTAGAATATATAATGTACCTTAAAAGGCGGGCATATTTATATCGTGCGTAAATAAATGTATGTGAATATTAGCGTATATGTTATATAATTATGTATCTATGATTATGTGTTTCATGTTATTCAAACAACTTTTTTAATCTCTAACACAAAAATAACAGTTTATGTGATTGTGGAAATATATATACATTAGTAAATAAATACACTTTAAAAGCACTACCTCTAAATTAATTGTATTATATATAAATTATGTGGTTTGAATTCCGATTTGTGAGAACGTATTTTATTAAATTTTTTCAAAAACATGATTGTGGTGGATAAATTTAAAAATAGGGGATAGTATTATCTGAAGCAATTAACTATTAATCAGTTACTGTTTTCAAATTTTCGTCTATAGTTTTCAATTTGATATGTAAACTTTCGCTAGTGTGCCTACAGGTTATATGTGCTTACATGTTACACTAAAAACCATATAAAGAGAGGGAGAGAGAGAGAGAGAAGTAATACAATTTATCTCGAGAGAAAGCTTGATGGCTTTGTTCACATCACGTACACTATTTACTTATATATATCTTATTTGCAGAGGCAGCTGGAACGTAAAAGAACATCTTATATACATAAGAACTGGTCTCGGAAATAACTGTTTTTTAAAAGATTCGATCACTGCAGCGACCAGTGGTTTTTAATTTACGTTGACTACATCACCGATATAAAAATATCGCTGAGCTCTACCTCTGATGTAATAAATTTTTTCACGATACACCACAATGACAGAAGAATGCAACGTTTGCGGATTGACGACGAAAAAGGGAAATGATGACGAACTGTTGTTCGGCGAGTGGATGAGGCGTAACGGGATAACTGTCCACTATTTCTGTCTCGTAATTAATTGAAATTTATTAATTATTTTTAACCCAAATGTTCTACATCCTTTCAATTGCAGTTATTCTCAAGGAATTTGCCACAGAAGGGGAAGGATGCTAGCGGTATCTTAGGCTTCCTGATGCGTGATATTCGCGCTGAAATAAATAATGCTGTTAAGCGGGTAATTTGGATAACGAAGAACATGGAGAATTTATTCATAATTATTTTTCCCAGACTTGCATTTACTGCCACAAAGTGCGAGCTAATGTGGCTTGTTATAACTGCAAACAATATTACCATATGGTCTGTGGCCGCCAATATGAGTGCTCATTTGAGTTCATTGATGAATTTCGCTCATTTTGTCGCGAATGTGCTCCACTAGATGAATACCAGCAGCGTTTTTTGAAAGAACCGCCAATTGGAGCTGAGTGCTATATTTGTACGAATAGTATGCTAGGTTATCATCCGACCACTTGGATACACGCACGCTGTTGCGGCAAGGGCTTCGTCCATAGATTGTGTATGCAAAAGTTTGCATTGGCTGCTGGGTATTATCTCATTTGTATCTGGTGCCGTTCAAAGGAGTTTCGCGATTATGTGCGACTGCAAGGTGTGTTTGTGCCCGATCGTGACGCTGAATGGGAAAAGAATAATGATTTTGCTGAACTGCATCGCGGACATAGTCGTTGCGATATAGATGACTGTAAATGTCCGAAAGGTAGATACTATTCATCTGGAAGATGGGTGCTGACTATTTGTTCATTGTGTGGTTCTTTTGGCGCACATATTCCCGGATGTATTCCTCGCTCTGGGAAGAATAAGGCTAAGAATGAGCCGTTCAAATGTAAAGTGTGTTGTGAAGCTACAATAAAAAAGCTGCCTTCAACAGACCTTCCCGATGCTAGTTGCCCAAATTACGCATGCACACAAATTAATCCGTCATTGGTTGTGACGAAAAAAAATGTCGGTAATAAAAACGAGGAGCCAGGTCATGAAACTCCGCAATTTTCACAAATTGATACGCCATGTGATTATGATCAGAAGTCTCCTGAACTAGGTCCGACTAGTAATGTATCGTCAATATCGCAAATAGTCGATAAGGGAGATATTGATAAAATGGGATCCGCTACGGAAGACAGAGTCACAGTGAATAAGCTTAATAAATTATTAGTTGATTTGGGTTCAACTTCAGAATCCCCTAGTGAACAGATATTGTCCTCAAAGGAACATTTTGAAGAGAGAGGGAATAATAAAGGCAATAGAGCTCAGGAAGGACGAGGTACACAAGAGAATGACACTGGTAATATTGAAGCGGATTATCTGGTTCTAAGAAATTGCCCACAAATTGATGATACATTTAAATGCACCGGTACTTTCACTGCACGTATCAATCTGAACAGTCCACGGTTTGCTGGCAAATCCTTCGATGAAATTTGCAGCCCCGAAACAATTTCTTTGATAAGAGAGGAGGATATTATAGAAAGGAGTTCAGACACTGGAATATTTGGCGAAATTGATAATATTATCGACGATGTTCTACAATGTAATGAAATGAATGATGTCTCAACTAATGCGAATTATAACGCACACCCTTTTTGCCAACTGGATGACATCGAGAACACATCATCCAATAGAGCATTACCCGACCAAGAAATGAATAATCTAATATTATGTGATTTAGGCCAGAATACCGCAGTGGCACAGAGTTTGCGATCGCCTACTTCAAATCATAATTTACCCTCTAATGGAAATGATAAAGGACAAATTGAAGAAAATGAAAACGGAGCGTTAGAAAGAGATGATCCTAACGATATTGAAGCTAAATATATGTCTATCAAGGAATGGCCATTATTCGACGACAGCTCTAAATGCGTAGGAACCTGCACCGTACGTATCAATCTTAATAGTCCACGATTTGTTGGCAAAACATTTGAAGAAATATGCAGTAGTGAAAATATGTCCCTGATAACAGAGAAAGATATTTTAGAAAAGAGTGAGAATACTGGAGTATTTGGCGAAATTGATAACTTTATTGAAGCAGTCGTCAGTCGATGCCAAAGCGAGGAGGAGTGTAGGAATGAATTAAATAAAATAATTGCTAGACATTTTGAGAAGTAAATTGTGTTTTAAATTTGTTTAATATTTGTTTTGTGTTATTGGGTATCGTTCTGTCAGTTTTGGTAAGCTATATTGGGAATTTGTAATAGAGACAAATGATTCACGATCAATTTTAAAATCCATTCATCCTCAATTGACTTGAGATTTTATTAATCCGAAAAAATGTTTCGCCGATTTTCACAAGCAACTAACATTACGAATGATTTGGTTCTACCGACTAGGTTTTTAATATGGTTTCGACTCGAATCCTATAAGGATTTGAATTTGCTTATGACGTATCTGGGGAAGTCATATACGTCTTCATCTATTTTCTAATTGTCAATACGCCTAATGGAGTAAGACAACGGTAACTGATAATTCGTGGTATTTTATATTAAATTTATATTATTAAATTTTATATTATGGAATATGAAATCTTGATATCAAGTCATGAGCTTTTCTTCGAAATTTAAATACCACTCAATCTGTTCGGGTCTTAATGATTGTTTATGATGAAGCAGCACATAGTTGAAGTCTTTCATTCTAACTTCACTGGAATCAAAATCATTTTGCAATGCATGTAGAGCGGCTTCGTTGCATAGATTGCAGATGTCGGCACCAGAGTAGTAGGTCGTTCGATTTGCGATCATTTCCAGCTTTACATCGTCCGCAAAAGGCATATATTTCGAATGGAGCTTAAGGATAGAGCAACGACCCTCGAAATCGGGCGCAGGCACATGGATGAGCTTATCAAAGCGACCGGGCCGCAATAACGCGTTATCCAATAAATCGGGCCGATTTGTAGCAGCAATTATAAGTATGTTACCAGGAGTAGAATTTGTATCGCAGGTATTATTCACTCCAACACCATCCATTTCTGTAAGAAGGGTCGAAAGAATGCGCAATTGTACGTCACTGTTAGAATCGTTGTTGCGACAACCGACGAGAGAGTCTAAAAGGGGAAGAAAATTTGAAAATAATCTGATAGCATATAGCTCAAATTCGAACCTATTTCATCTAAAAATATTATACAGGGTATGTGCTTCCTTGCTGTATCAAATAGTTTGACAATGAATTTTTCAGCACAACCAACAAACGGCGAATATATTTCCGCTCCAGAAGCGGCCAAGAACATCATATCTGCTTCCTTTGCAATACATTTAGCTATGGTGGTTTTGGCACAGCCTGGAGGCCCATAAAGTAGTATACCTATTTACACATAAATAAAACCTTTATCATCATCTCAAAGAAATTTACAAATACCAAAATCATTTTACCTTTGGGAACATTTAGACCAAAACGTTTGTATGCCGCCGAATTCCTAAAACCGACCATTATTGATAGTTCTAAGGCCCGCTTTAAATTTTCCATGCCACCAATGCATTCAAAGCCCTGATGTGGCTTGTATACGGATATGTCTGTGCGTTGCATGGAAGCCGGTTTAGCCTTGGATTTTGGAGAAAAAAATACTGCTTACAAAATTGGAAATAGAAATTTGTTGTTGGTGAAGAGCTCACTTGGTTTAAAGCCTGCTTCACAATGTGTTCAATGCTTTCTTCGGAAGTATTTCGAAGCAGCCTTTGCGCCACATTACGCACAAGCAAATCGAGATCGGAAAAGACAAAACCTTGCGTCTGTTTCCCAACAACATCTATCAAATTCGCAGTTAGTTGATTTTTGTAACATCTCGCATAAGTATCTTGATCTAATAGAGCGGAGAAGAGATCCTTCCGTTGTTGCTCCGTAGGTTTTGGTATAAGAATTGCTCGCTCGAATCGTCCAGGACGTCGCGCGAATTCATTTATTGATTCTGGTGAGGAAGAAGTGGCCAAGCATATTACGTTAACCTTTTCTTTGTACAAATCATCAATAAGTTTTAAAAACTGCGTTAAGATACGTGACTTATTCCCACTATCGGAACTAGCCATCTTTAAAACTGGACAGAGCACTTGCAGGTCTTCAATGACAACCACTGTTGGTGCTGTAAAATAAATAGAATAACAAACACAAGACTGAGAGCATCAAAAATAATTTAGTTACGTTTACAAACATTTTGGTAACAACTTTTCCATAAAAGTTTTAACGGCCATAAACTTATGCCGTAACCGCTCTTCTGTTTCCCCGGGGTATTGACCCAAAATATTAGTTATTTGGATGTAAAAACAATTGCAATTATATTCATTAATAAACCATCGAATTAGAGCGCTTTTTCCACAACCCGACTCGCCAGTTATGAGAGCATTTAATGAGGGGTGTAATTTCCAAGAACAACTTTTAAGCATTTCCGAAACCAATAACAAATCCCGTAACTCTCCTTTGGCGTTTTTGAAGCCATACTCCTTGAAGGTTTGCGATTGGGTTTCACCACTTTTTAACAATCGTACATCGTTCACGCTTAATCGTGAATCTTCTCCAATACATATTAAACTATTGGACCCATTTGCGCCATGTGCTTTAGCCTCGTCAATTATTACGGCTGCAATTCCTTTTTGCTTCATCTCGTCTGATTTTACTTTGCATCCCTCAATCAAATGTAAAGACGGCAAATATTGCAGCGAGCACTCCAGTAGATATTCAAAACTAATTTTACTGAGATTACGCAAAAATAGATTTTCCGTCACTTCGAAGGATAAAGCAATTTGAAGAGGCTCTGTTGAATCACTGCTCTCGTTATTCGGCCACATATAATTTGATAGTACTTCTATCTTTGTTAATAAATCTTCAGAGTTTTCGAAGTTTTCATTAGCTCTGCAGACGACGTCATCCAAAAAGCAGCAATCCAACGATATATTTGATCTGGGAAACACTTGACAAACACTATAATTCCCATCCTTGCCACGGTAACATTTGCACCAAGATCCAGGTTTTAATGAAAACGGAAATTTTTCCTCCGGTATCAAACACTTTTGAGGAGCGAAATTTTCTAAAATCCCTAAATCCCGAATTGTCAGATTTATATCTATAGTGTTAAACATTTTTTATTATAAAACTTTTCAAAAATAATTAGTGCCTTCCGGCAAATTTATGACGGCACCTATTCTGAACTATTCCTAATCAGAGAATAGCGCTTCAAGCCCTTATTATACAGAACGAAGCGAAGAAGTTTCTTCTTCTTTGTGTTTTCCGTAATTATTCTCGGCTCTGACAGCTTGTAGATAAGAAGCAGATATAACTTCGCTTGGCACGAAATTAGCAACAACATATTTTTTTGGATTTTAGTAGTGCATTATTGTCGAAGACTGAATGTCGAGTTCGAATGTTTTTGAGTAGTGGAAACGAAGCAGATAGTGAAAAAAGCAGAGCCAGAGACCAATTGCTTGGTGAAGTTTATCCAAAGAACCTCTCGAATGTTTTGCATGTTAAAACCTCAAATTTCTTCCAATCGTTTGAGTTTGCGTAATGAGATCCTAAGAATCTCTTTAAAATCGTGTTTGACACCGGCAAAATCAGCTGATTTTATAATTTTTGTTGTTGTTCTTATATTGTACAATCTCTAAATATTTAATCGTGACCCAAAATTGGATTAATGAGAAAATGTGATTTACAAAGATGGCCCGTGATCTCAGCAATGGATTTGATGAATGGGTATGTATTGCATTATAGTATTTTTTGAAAAAATTATAAATAAAGTTGCCTTAAAGGGGGGCTACATGGAAGCCAAAATCACAAAACTAGAGGAACAATTTTCCACAGCCAGCGATCCATTCCGTAAATCGAACCTCTTTGCCGGTATTTCAATATTTGTTAATGGGCGCACAGATCCTTCAGCTGATGAACTGAAGCGTATTATGATGGTTCATGGCGGTACATATCATCACTATGAACGTGCCCATACAATGTATATCATCGCCTCGAATTTGCCCGACGTAAAAGTGCGCAATATGAACACTAGCAAAATCATAAGTCCGCAATGGGTAGTCGATTGTGTGCGAGAGAAACGTATCCTGGACTATACTAAATATTTATTGTACACCAATCAGCGTGTCACTCAACCGAGTTTAAGTTCTGTGATGGCCAAGGCAAAGATGAAGAAAGGCGATCAATCTGTGAAGTCGGATCCGCAGGAATGTGATGGCACTCGGAAGATAGAACCATGTGACATTTCGGAGCATACCAGAAGCAATGACGTGAACAATTCCGATATTGAAACCGAAATAAAAACTTGTAAAGAATCAACAGCCATTCCAAACGTTCCGAAAACAGTTTCCGAAACCACAAACTCTAGAATAGCTCGGACTGCTGTCGATCCTAATTTTTTGTCTGAGTTTTATAGCAACTCGCGATTACATCATATTGCCACTTTGGGTGCTGGCTTCAAAGAGTATGTTAATGAACTGCGAAGGAAGCATGGATGTAGCAAGTTCCCTCGTCGAGCACAGATGCGAGAAAAATTATTAGCTCGAGGTCTAGGAAACACCAATACGCACATAAGTATCTGCATTATGCATATTGATATGGATTGCTTTTTTGTATCGGTAGGACTCCGGAAATATCCCCAGTACTGTGGGCAACCTGTTGCTGTGACCCATTCTAAAGGTTAGAAGAAAAGTCTTATTCTAAGATTCTCCAATTGTTTTTTAAATTTGATACTCGCAGCTGGAGCTAAATCAATTGATATTCATCCCGATGCTGATCGCCAAACTGAAATGGAATTGTTCGCCAAACGTTTCGAACAACATCTACATAACAACATACTCTCCGATAAAGTGCGTCAGGGCTTCGACGGAAAAATGTCGCTCTCGGAAATTGCTTCGTGCAGCTACGAGGCAAGGGAGAAAGGGATCCGGAATGGCATGTTTGTGGGTCAAGCTATGCAGCTTTGTCCGGAGCTTAAAACTATACCGTATGACTTCGAAGGATATCGAGATGTGGCCTTCGCCTTGTACGACACAATTGCACAATATACTCTGAATATTGAAGCGGTGAGTTGTGATGAGATGTTTGTCGATTTGTCAGAAGTGTTGGCTGAAATTGAAACCACTCCGATGGCTTTCGTAGAAGCAGTAAGGGAGGAGGTACGCGAAAAGACTGGATGTCCTTGCTCGGCAGGTGTTGGCAAAAACAAGTGAGAGGATTGGTTTATTTTGTTAAAAAATTTTTGATTTCATTTCAATTTACAAGGTTACAGGCTCGCATGGCTACCAAAAGGGCCAAACCTGATGGTCAGTATCATTTGTTGGAAGTCGATGTAGAGACTTACATGGCCGAAGTATCTATTAATGAATTACCCGGTGTTGGTAGCTGTACAGCGCACACTTTGCAAGAGAACAATCTTTTGACTTGTGGTGATTTACAGAAGATTTCGATGGCGAAAATCCAAGCGCTTGTTGGTAAAAAATTAGGAGAAACTTTGTATCAATTTTGTCGTGGTATCGATAACAGACCGCTGGTTTACGGACAGGTTTGATTTCACATGTTCATTTGTTTGTCTAGAATATTAATTATAGATAGCACGAAATATTCCTGACAGATACGAAAGAGTGTTTCCGCTGAAGTCAACTATGGTATCCGTTTTGGTGAATGCGCAGAGCTAGAGACGTTTTTGAAACAACTCTGTTCTGAAGTTCATGCAAGACTGGCGGACATCAAACGAAAAACCAAGTGCATAACTCTTAAATTAATGGTACGTGCCAAAGGAGCTCCCATGGAAGCGTCAAAATTTATGGGTCACGGTGTTTGTGATTACATTACCAAATCTGTATCCCTTTCCCATTACACGGATGACTTGGCATTGATTACACGAACAGTTCTGACGACAATGAAGGCGTTGGATACACCTCCAAATGAATTACGTGGTATTGGCATACAACTTACAAAATTAGATGATCCCTACGAATACAAAGAGACGAAAGAAAACGTTATAAAAAACATGTTTGGTAAAATAGCTGAAAAGCAGAAAGATAAAGGTATGGGTTGTACATGATAAGAAAACAGATGACAACAACACTATTAGTTAATGAATCAAAATGACTGTATAATTATTAGAATGTGTCAAAAACATCCATGGATTATTTGAGACGAATACAAGTTTTCTCACTTGTTGTGGCCTATTTACGAAATGTGTGCTGTTTAGCTCGATTGGAATTAACCGTGACTCAACGTAAATACGTTGGAAAATACATGAAAAAGCTCTCAGCTGAAGTTGGGCAATATTAGGAATTTCAAGCATTATTTTAACTTATGCTATAAAAATCATTTAAATAATAAAATAATTATTTCACAAAATTATTTCTCAATTAAATAAGTTTATTGATTTTTTGTAGAGAAGTCGTTACAGAATGTGCCAAACAACGAAGCTGTCACATTGGAACAATCTTCCCTTATGCAAAAAAAAATTACAAAAACGGCATCAACTGATATAGATAATGATACAAAACAGTCTCTTATAAAAAAATCAAATAAAAGAAGTCGCTTAAAAAACTCTTCATCCTCATCTACAAGTGATGTCCATCAAGTAAAGAGATCTTTCAAGAATAATGCCATTTTGCGGATGTTTCAAAATGCAGCACCTAAAAAGGATGATAAATCAATTGTGCCCGCATTGTCCTCACAGTGCCCAGCAGATGTGGATCCAACAGTTTTTGCTGAACTACCGGATGAAATACGTGACGAGATTTTACGCGATTTCGCTCATAAAAGCAAGGAACTTGAAAGGAATCACGTTGTCGAATTGAATGATAGTGATTTGCGTCCATCCACCTCGAAAGCTGCGCAAAAGAGAATCGAGCGAACAATGAATGAAATGGCAAATGCAGACAAACTGACTATTGATCCAGAATTTTTGCAGGCTTTACCCTCCGATATTAGAGCCGAAGTAGAAATGCAGATAAAGACAGAACAATTAAATCCAATTGCTGCAACGCATAAAATTAATGTAGTCTCCAACAAGTCATCGGATATTTTACTTGCGAAAACCGGAGAAATTGCCAACATTCCAAATATTTCCGTTGATAACATTTTTGCTCAAAGCAAATGTATCGAACTATTACTCGAATGGGTACAAAGTAGTGACGTCCCAAAACAATATGATGTTTATTTGATCTGTATCCATGCTCAGGAATTTGTACGTAATAAACTCATCGATAAATTGTACGACCCGTTAATGTATTTATGCCGGTCAGTTGATATGTAGATAAATTTGCGGTTCCCGATTTCATTCTTAAAAATTTCTTTATACTTAATAGATTAATTAATTTCCAAAAATCGGATACTGACGTTCATTGTGCTTGGCATAATGCCTACAGGCAGATTGTTGAAGCGATTCAATTGGAGATGCGTGCCTCGTATGGGGGCCGTAAATTGTTTCTAGGCACTCAATTAAATTGTGATAAATGTCAACTCATTTAAAGCGACGTCTTAAAGAATGTTACAAATCGTTACCTGAATATATTAGTTAAGTAAAAAGTAGTAATAAAGTAATAACTCATACATGTTAAGAAAACTGAATTAAAGTGAATAGTTTCCTCTGAAGAAATTGAAATTAGAGGAATTTTGTTATTTAAAGGGAATTGAATTTTCATTTAAATGTTACTTATTATCGGTTTCAATAAGAATCATCAAATTTGTATTTATCATTTTTTCTCTATGTGCTAAGTAGAAGATGCTTCTATTTATATGTCTTACCATTGATTATTTATACGAAAACGGACCCCTTTTGAATTGTTTGTAATAAATAATCTACCTCAGAGAGTGTCTGAAACTTCATCAATTTGACTAATTCTGAAAATTTTATGACGACTCAACTGATTTCACTGCAGGCAAAGCAACAGCTGTAAGTTTTGCCGTTTTCACGTAAATGAGCCCTAATTAAATCGTAAGCAAGTTACTCTGACTGATCCTGCAGTGATATCTTTTATTGAAAAGTAGGGAAAGAAAAATTGTATAAATCACTAAAAAATTACTGACAATTATTGCTCTAAGGTAAGAAATGTGGTGGACGGACGGACAAACGGATGGATAGATGCTCTTTGTGGGGTGTGTAAGTGGTTAGATCAATCGAATGTCTTTAGAACGATAACAAACCGGATGTGCTTGGATGTATCACACATACACACAGCAAAAGGAAGGATGTCGGTAATTTTAATTATTTTCAGCTGCTGTTTGACGGGACCTATTTAAACCCTACCCAACAAGTATTCCACTTTATCAAAGCGTTGTCCGTTTGTAAACTCATCTTGTCGGGCGAGTTATTACTCTTTTGGCTTCACAATTATTTGTCGTCCGTTGGTTACACTTGCAATATAAAACTCATGTGACGGCCACGATAACTCGTCCGTTGATCATAAAAAAAGACAATTTACTTGCTGTCGTGATCACCGCTGCCTTCGAAGGAAGAGCAGCTTGGAAGGCTTCAAGTAATCTGTGTGATTTGCTCCTTAATTTTATTTTTGTTTTCTTCTTGCTAGAACGCCGCTTTTCTATGCTCTACACTTGCACTATTAAAGTGCAAATTATGACTCGACAGTTCCGCCAGGTGTGTTCAGTTATTACTTGCGTATTCCTCCTTGCCACCCCACCGTTCCATTAAAACATGCTTCGTTTCTTTCACTTTTACTTTATTTTCTTTTTCGAGATTTTTTTAATCTTAATTTTATGAATTCAGATTTTTACAACGCCTTGGTATGCCCTCGATGTGCATTGCCACGCCCAATTGTATGTAGTGTATTATTAAAATTATGACTTTCTGTGCGTTGCATCGCAGCAGTTTGCTATTAATTATCACTTCGGCATTTGCCAACATCGATCGTCGCCAACGATTTTAACGATACACTTGAGTCTTAATGTATTAAGACCGCATACACTTATTCATTCATTTATTTATTTATTCATTCATTTTCCCATCGCCACTATGAGGAACGCAATCGTACTGTAAATAATTTTCCTGTGTGAAGACGAAGCGAACACCCGTCACAATTGATATAAAAATAAAATCAATTTACGAGAAAATATTATTTTTGTAAAACGTTTAAACGAAAAGTATTTGATAATCAAATAATTTTGAATTTGTCTGTTTTAGAAAAACAATGGAAAGGTTGACCGTTTAGTTATTTTAGTTTTATTCGGTTGACTGTTTAGTTTTTTATTCGAAATTTAATATAAAGGAGATGAAATAATTACATTTTTACCACAGCATTTTTATGGATCACATCGTGTTAATGAAACTTGAAATATTTTGGGTCGTAAATTAAATTATATTTATAGAATGATAATTAATGCTTTTTAATATAAATAAATTATAGGTAAGAAAAAAAATATATAATTAAAAACGTACTAAAACATTGAAGTTTTGGAGTAAATACTTTTTTCACTTAAATTCTTTCTTTAGTCTTTAACAAGTTCTTACCCGGAGTCTTTCGTTGCACACGAGTAAAAGATTTATTTTTCTTTAAAATGTTCTATTTTACCTAAACTTATTCAGCAATTATTAATTTATTAAATTTAATTTATTCAATCACTTACTAAAAATTGTATTATATTCGAGATAAAAATTTAGATGAAGTTATATTTGAAAAATAAAAAAATTATCTTATACAAACCAAAAAAGAAATAATAAACGAAGTAAATGCAAAATAATGATAAATTAACAAAAAAATTTAATTTAATAAAATTGGGAGTATTATCCTTTTTCAATGAAATTAATTTTCTACAATAAATTATTACAGTAAGTCACTCGTCGTGTAGAATTAGTAATATATTTGTTTCTTCATTAAAAATGAACCTTTTAATATTGATTATTACGAATTTAGTAATATTAAAGCTCAATCGAAATATTTATTTAAATTGCATTTGATTTACGAAAATAGAACAGATTTACGAAAATAGAAAAGATATAAAACCAATCATAGTAATTAATAAATAATAATAAAAGAGTGTTTAATAAAAATTAATAAAAAATTAAAATAATAATTGCAAGGAATTGAAATACTATAAAATAATCATAAAATATTAAAAATTCAAAATTTTAGAAACCATGAATTTCTAAAACCTAAATTTGTTTTGTTATATATTCATATATATATATATATATATATATATATATATATATATATATATATATATATATATATATATATATATATATATATATATATATATATATATATATATATATATATATATATATATATATATATATATATATATATATATATATATATATATATATATATATATATATATATATATATATATATATATATATATATATATATATATATATATATATATATATATATATATATATATATATATATATATATATATATATATATATATATATATATATATATATATATATATATATATATATATATATATATATATATATATATATATATATATATATATATATATATATATATATATATATATATATATATATATATATATATATATATATATATATATATATATATATATATATATATATATATATATATATATATATATATATATATATATATATATATATATATATATATATATATATATATATATATATATATATATATATATATATATATATATATATATATATATATATATATATATATATATATATATATATATATATATATATATATATATATATATATATATATATATATATATATATATATATATATATATATATATATATATATATATATATATATATATATATATATATATATATATATATATATATATATATATATATATATATATAATTTATAAAATCTAAAATCAATGAATGACTTAAATATAAAGAAATGCAGATTTGCAGTTCATTGAAGCAGAAATTGAAAGAAATTTAGGTAATTAAAGTTCCAAATATATATCTAAAATAAATTAATGCGGCTGCCTTTGCATGGCTGCTCGTCTGCGATTGTCTGCGATAATTTTTTTCTATTAAAAGTAATTCGATACATTTTTGCCAAAGTTTAGGTGATTCGAGTTGGTCCACTTTATTACCAATCTGATTAAAAAACAATTTGATATGTCTTAAGTGGCACATGCTAAAAGCATCAAAAGCATCACCACACGAAATCGTTAGCAAGGAGGACCAAATCAAGAAAAAGAAAATAAAAAACAGAAAAGAAAATCGGCTCATTTTTCTCTTCGGCGCTTTTACCAAAAAATTTATGAGGAGTAACATAATCCGAAGCACCTGCAGCTACTTTTTTTATTGTCGGAATTTTTTGTAACGCAAAATCAAAAAGTATGGCGAAAAAAGAGTGAAGAGATTCTGTCGTTTTATTATTTTAGATTGCGAAGAGTGTTTTAATTTCGGCATTATTTTAGGCTTCCCGAATCTGTAGCATTTTTTAAAAAATTTTGACAACTTCATTAGCTCTAAAAAGTTGCAAGAAAAAAGACGAAAAAATAAAAAACAAATTTTTTCACAAAAAAGGGTTGATGATTGGGGTGACATCACTTTTTACTTCGTTCCTGCGTTTAATTTATCGACTCTTAAAGTGGAGACGAAATTATTATAACTAATTTGTTGAATTTTTAAGAAAATCGATTTGTTAATGATATTAATAAATATGGTGATTATGATGTTTCGCTTTGGGGCAGTTGTTGTTGCTCGCGGTGTTGCTCTCATTAATATAAAAAAGGCGATGATAATAATGGCGATAGTGGTAGTGAGAATCTTGGCACTGACGACTGTCTATAAGACAAAGAAATAACCACCAACATCATCGACGCAACAACAACAAGTCATGTAAGGCAATGTTGTTGTAACCGCGAAAAACAACCAACGCGTAATCGTAGAACTGCAAGGAGGACGACTAAGAAGGCTCAGAGGATTGTTGATTGCTTTTTAAGTTTTCTGCTTCTAATTCCATCGCTGATTCCATTCGCTTGACTCCTACGATCGAAGCGTCGATAAATTGGATGTCTTTGTCGTTGCGTAGTAGAAAGGAATGCGTGGGCACACTAGAGAAGAAATGAAAAAGAGAGACGGAGAGAGAGGGGTGGAGAGATAGAAACAGAGGACGAGTGTATTAATAGGACAAACAGACTCCGTGACAAACTACGGCATAAGTCTGTTAAGAACCACCACAAAATCAATGATTCTAAAGCGGCCAGTTTCAAGTTCTCTAGACACAAATAGTTCTGTTTATTTTTTAGTTTTTGTTATTCAATATTAACGAAGCACTCGAATAGACGACATCCGCACAGACTGATCGCATCGCCAACACAAAGAATTGTCCTCTTGCAGCTGCAAGGAAAGAGACAAGAAACAAACAGTACCTATGAGTACAAAAGGCGCAACAACAACAATAATAATAATAGCAACAGAATAACAACACCATCTCAACGTTTGTAGCTAAGAATAAGAATAATATGTGAGGAAGGTAAGAAAAACATAGTAATGTCTAGAATCATGAATCATGAAACACCTAGTATGGAATTCAATTGTTTGTGGGTTGTAATGCTTACACATTAATACACACACAGATACGCGCATACACATACACACACTAACATAAATGTGTTCCTGGGCACCCAAGAAGAAAACACCTACACTTCACCGATTCTAACTCTGCCGTTGTGAGAAAGTCGAAGGCAGCTTCGACGATTACGAAGCGTCGTTCCATTTTAGACTTTAATCAAATCTAGCCTTTTGTGGATGTAGTCAGAAAGTGGCAATGTCATGAACATCAGCAAGATTTATTTTGCAATTTCTCCCCCCGGGTTTGTTTACTGATCACAGAAACCATGAAGTTAGTGGTCGTTAGCGTTGTTTGCATTATTGCTCCGCATTGCATTGTTGTAGTTGTTGTTGCTGATGTTGCTGATGCTGGTCTTGTTATTGTCATCGTTGGCGTTGTCGTTATTGTTATCGTTTGTGTTGAACGTATGCACCAGAGTGTGCAGGTGTTCATCAGACTTGAGGGCGCCAGAAATGGACAGAATGACAGTAGACAATAACAATAATAACAACAACAACGATGCCATCATCAACCATAACAGCACTAATAATAACAAATACCAACGATTAAAACAGCAAGCAGCTAAAGCACAATAGAAAATAACAATGGCAATAGTTCTAAAACGAACGAGCGTTAACGGCGAGAAGTGAGATACTCGTAATGACGACTACAATAATATTCGTATTTTGGTAGGTCTTTTTAATCCTGCAGGAATATATCAAAGTATACCTGAAAAAATTTACTTTACCGAATGCTCAATCAGAAAAGTAAATAAAATTAATAAACAACGGACAGAGGATAGAAACAATTTTTATTAAAAATAAAAAGTAGAATAAATCGTGATTAGGAAAATTAAAAAAAAACTTATTTGAGGAAAGAATATAGATAATATGAATGATATAATCAAATTATTTAAATAGCAAGACTTTAATATATTGGCAATATCAAAACAATCAAAAGACTTAAGACACAAACTAAAAAAAATATTTGAGAATATCAAAAGACATAAAATTGGAAATACTTATAAAAATTTTGAAATGAATGAAAAGCAAATTAAAACTAAAAAAGAAACCAACTCATAAAATGGCGATTAAAAAATTATCGCGAAAAACAACGAGCTGATAAAAAAGTCGGTAGAAATAAATTAAAACATTGCACATTTTGTGTCGCTTTCTATTACTTAAATCTTTTGATCGCGTTTCTTAATTAAACATTGCTGCTAGCGACATGTGCCGACCAATTTTGTATTGCGTTGGTCACCGAATTACCGAAGTTAACACTAAAATTAATATATGACTAGCGCGCCTAGTTTTGTGCGGCATAGAGTCGCAATAAATATCGCCTATACGTTTTTTAATTATCTCAGTTCCTGTTATGTATCTGACGGGCTAACTGATTGACTGTTTGACTGACTGACTGTTAGTCTATATATCTGTTTGCCCATCTGTCAAACAAATTACTGTAGGCTTATTTGTTTATCTGTTTATTTTTCTTCGTGTGTGTCTGTCTGCTTATCTGCCTATTTGTGTATCTGTCCATGTGTTTGCCTCTTTGTCATTCAATCTTTCAACAATATAGGAGGCAGTGTCGCTTTTTTTGTTGTTATTATCACTTTAAAAGCATCTTACTGCAGACCAAACGACTTTGCAAGAGACATTTGTTTTTGATAACTTCTAAACTTTTCCCCGTAGGTGGCAGCAATAATACCGTTGGTGACAGTTGTCACGGTTGCTATTGCTATTAATGTTGCTGTTATCGCTATTGAGCAAAATATTTTCTTTTCGATGCTTTACGTTTTTTTTTCCAGTTTTTGTTGGCTTTGCTGGCAGCTCTTTAGTTTTTGGCTTTAGGCTTTTTAGTTGTTTCATTCATTCACTAATTAAATAATTTCAAGCTTTTTCAAAGAATTTATTTCCGCGGTTTTGCAAACAATAAAGTGCTTCTGTATTTTTATGTTCTAGTTATTATTGTTGTTTTTGCTGTGGTTGCAGTGGTTTATTTTCCGTAATTCGCGTCTGTTGCTTTCGCTGATATTGTTATTGTTATTATTTGAACCGATTTCTTATGTTGCGACTTCCTCGTAAAATTTTTAATTACATACATGATTTTAATTTTATTCAAAATAATTATTTAATACTGGTTTTTGAGAATTTCTGTCATTGGTGTTGTTGCTGCTGGTGTAGTTTTTGTAATAGTTTAAGCTATATTGCCAACACAGAAACGCCCATTTTGTCATTCCTGATTAAAAGGCGGTTAAGTAAACAATTTCTTTAAATAACTTTATACTGCTGTTTCTTTATATTGGTAGTAGTAATGGAGTGGTAGTGACAATAGTAGTAGAGTAATAATAGTAGTAGTAGTACAAGTAATAGTAGCTGTCGTAGTTGTTGGTGTAGTAGTTTTTAAATACGTGTTGCCGTTATTTTATACCATTCAAAAGGCGTGTCCGTTAATCATTCTGTTAGCGTTCGCAAATTAAATGCATTTTGTGATAACAACAACAACGTTAATAAAAAAACAATTCAAAAATGATACAAACGAGAGAAACAATGATAATTAATTATAATAAAAGCAACAACAACGAATAATAACAAGTTCAAATTAAAAAACAGAAATAAAAATATAAAAATAAAAAAATTTCCTTTACGAACTCACGAACTGGCGTAAAAAACATTTTGCATTTACGTCTTGTCTCTTGACAGTTGTAATAAATTAGTATTAATATTGTCATTACATTTTAATAAAATAATTAAATCAATCGTTGCGTCCTGTTTAGAAAGAGAAAAAAATTAGAACGATTAATTTTAGAGAGAGAGAGAAAAAGGATCTGGTAGGATATTGCAAAATTGTTCAACATTGTCCGAATATTTATTAGTTTTGTTAAGGTATACGAAAGACTTAGGAAACGAACGCGCAAAATGGATTCTCTTTGTTTTTATGACTTTAAACATTTTTACAATGAAAGTTCTTATAATTTTGCCATAAAAAATACGTAAGGGAAAATACTGGATTGGTTAGTTGTTTTGGACTAGATGGCTTGGATGAAAGCTTCAAAAATTTATTATGTCCTGCAATAATTAGGACAAAATATAATTTCGAAGAAAATAAATTTGTCTCTTTAATAATTTGACTTTTCTACAAAACTTTTATAGTTATTAGAAAAAGTAACAAAAATTCAAAAATCAATTAATTTTTGTCAGAAAAAATTCATTTGTGTATTTCGAGAAATGAAAGCAAATAAAGAAATAATTATTCCATAAATCCATTAGGAAACTAACAAGCATTACAAACAATAACAAGAAGCCGATAAAGTAAAAATCTTTAATTAAGAAGCAGATCCATAGACAAACAATTAAAGAATGGGCGGTTTGCACAGCAGTCCGAGTCAGAGTGAAAGTCAGAGCCAATCGAAAAATATAACACAATCAATTGCTTTGACCACATTTACATCGACTTCACCGACAAGCATCACATCTGATAAAAACATTTCAATCTTCGAAGAAACCAAACAACATTTGCCTAGATCGGAACGACACGACATTCAGAAGCTGTGAGTATCTTCTTCGAAATTTCAAAGTTAGCTAAGAAAGAAAAAATAGCTATTCATTCATTCTCTATAGTTCTTCCCATGAGATGGAGCTAGAATTTCAAAAGATCCATGAACGTTCTACGGAAATATTGAAATCTTTGAGCCGTAATCCATGCGAGGAGCTGTCAATGCGAATTACACGCTGCCTAAAAGACAATGCCGACGAAATGTCAAAATGTTTTTCAGCGATGGACGATTATCGTACCTGCGTTAACGAACAAGTTGGAAAACAAATTGCCAAACAAAGCTTGCAATAACAATTGATAGCAGTATCTGGGAAGGGAAGGAGGCATGAAATTTTTTCAAAATTATTGACGTTAAAGAATGAACAAAAGAAAATGTAGGAGTTGAGTTGTATGAAATTATTGCAATCATCTTTTAAAACAAACTTTTGGTAAAAAAATCTGATAGAGGGATAATTTAGAAAGGCGGAAAAAACATTTTTTGGTGAAAATAGATGACAAATAAATATATCTTCTCAGTAAAAGAGTGTCATCCTAATTCGAAAAATCAACGAAATTTCTTCCTAATTCGAAAAATCAACCCGAAGATTTTGAAAACATTAATCCGCAAGGATAGAACAATTCCAATAATGAATTTGTAGATATTATCATTATCATGTTTTTGTAATGATCACAATCATCAGCTAACTAGCGGGAAGGAAGATAGAAAATAATAGAAAGGGTTGACGTGGTGACGTGGTGAAGAGGGATCCGATCAGAGTCTGATCTTTTGATAATATTAAAAGTCTTCTTGCCTTAACCTCATTCCGTTGTAAACCAATCATAATAGACCAAATAAGCATGACTGGAACTGTGGTGCCCTTTACAGTTTTGGTTTCTTTCCACTCTTTCGGAAATATCGAAGCAGAATTTCAAAACCAAAAACGAAGTATTTTAATTATATTTTCAATTTAGCAATTTTTTAGCTTGTCTTTTACATTTTTTACTTTTAATAATGATAAAATAAAAATTATAAGAATAATTAAAAAACAGAATTTTTTCGCAAGTATCCTTTCAAACTGTCAAAACAGCAGACGTTTGGCAAACCAACTTATTCATTGGATTCTTTTAATGAAGATGCTTCTTTTTGTTTCTTTTTGAATTTATTATAATTGTTTTATTCCTTAGAAGGTGATTGATACAAACAACTTGTGCGTCGTATAAATGCGAAATACTGAATTGCCAGACTGATGCCCAGCAGGGTGTGGCGCCTTCTAGATTTTTTCCTTGCCGTTTCTTGCCATTTCGGACACCTGAGTATTTCTTCCGAATAACATTATTGTTGTTGTGGTTATATAGATTTTACCCATTTCATGCGTTTTACAAAGGGCGCACCAGTCAACAGCGTCGCTGCGTGGCTCTGTGGTCTTCGATAGCGTTAGTACACAGACTGTTGTTGTTGTTATAATTTTGTTGTTGTAATTATTGACACTATAGGCTTTTTTGATGTTAAAGAATCAGAAATACGCATACACGTAAGAGGCGAAAATTCGCGAAACGAAGGGTAAACGCATTGAAGTCGAGAAAATGTTAAGATAAAAAGATGACAAAAATGTTGTTTGTACTGAATTAAATAATTCCATGTAGAAGATATATTTCTCTTCTTTTTCTTCTTGAGTAAGATTAAAAGTTTTTGTAATTTTGTCAAAAGTTATTTTGACGAAATTGCAGCAACCGAGTGACCTGAATGACAATATTCCTAACGACACTGTCCCGAGCGATAAAATACAGAATGGCAAAATGTTGAAGCGATAACATAATTGATGAAATCCCAAACGCAAATGCATTGATGAAATCGAAAGTCAAAATCCCGACGGCCCTCAAAATTCGACTTCTTTGAACGGTATTTTCTTAACCTTCAGCAAATGAAGCAAGCGTTATCCTCATTGCTAACAGCATTATGTTAGAGCAAGCGCTTGCACATAGTGACCATAGGTCGCGGCAATGGTCGTAACCCTGAATTTTCCAAATCTAGATTGCGTTACCAAAAGTATTCATGCACACAGAATTCCTATGTGATGAATGCTTTTCGTTGGGCGAAAAAAAATTTATTCAGAATTCTGTCGTTCGGGCTTTTGTCGTTCGAGATTTTTAGAAAATCGGCAGAATTACGTTGTTCGGGATTACATTTATCTCCCGAAACTGGATTGAATTGAGATAAATTTACTCACTTTCACTAACACATTCGCACCACCATTAGAACGCATTGGAATTGAATCAACACAGAGATCTCTTCAATAAAAGTAATCACGTTAAAAATAAAAAAATTAAGTGTTTTAAATGCTTCTTAAATGACCCTTTAAAAATCTTACTAAGACGGGATAAATTCCAAACTCATTAGCCGTTAATAAAATGGTATTAAAGACTTTACCAAATTTTAAAACATCGTCTGTTATTAAGATTGCAATCAACAGTCATTGATCGATAGATCGAACGAACACTGAAAGAATTTCGATGACGATGGACGAATGCAATATCCGATGATGACGAAACGATGATGATAATGAAGATTACAATGATGACGATGCTAATCAAGAAGTCCATTAGCTTTTGCAACAAAATGAATTAAGCCCATTATTTTTAAAAAACAACATTTTTGGCTTCTTAACGCTTTTTCTTCTTACGTTTTTTCGATATTGCCTCATCGTTTTGAAACGAAAATTTATCTCTTTCCGTCCAAATTGATGTCTTATTCTTCTCTTTCTTTTTCTCTTAAGCCTTTTATTGAAATTGTTGCGTGGGTAGCCGGAATAAATTAAATAAAAGTTCGACAGAAAAGGATTCTCAATAAAATAAAACGAAGAAAAAACGAGCAAAACCAATAAAAAAATTGATGATTGAAAATGATAAAAAGATGGAGGTAGAAAATAATCAAAAAACTTGCCAACAATTGAAGCGCGTATCACGAATGGTAGCAGGTAGGTAGACGGGCCACCATCACGGTAGGGTAGGGTAAGGGATCACGAGAAGCAAAAGCTTTTAACGCAAAAGGAAACCTTTTCCGAAACGACAATGCGATCATGGCCGTTGATGTTTTAAATAATTAGCGATCATTTTAGGAGTTTTTGGAATTTGGTTTTGGCCAATTTTCGTTTTGATTTCTTATATAAATCTACGGTGAATCGAATGTATCGGTTTTAATATTTGCCGAACAATAAGAACAAACGAAAGATGAAGACGAAGAGAGGAAGACGAAGACTTAAAAGGTTTTGTTGAAAAAACACCTGCCTTCGTTTTTATGCAAAACTAATTTCACGAATGGAATTCCTCAAAATGAAAAATAATCTCAAATAAAAAAAAGATAAAAAAAGATAAAAGATAAAAAAGATTATTAATAATATCGTTTTTTTTTTCGTTATTATTTCTTGTTCTGAAATTGTTAAGAAAATTATTATTTGAACAGCTCAATCATTCAATCAATCGTCTTGAAATCGAAATAAGTTTTAAACTATTTTAAAAACTCATAAGAGTTTCTAGAAATTCGAATATTTAGAAGAAACGAAGAAACCTGCAATAATCTCAAACCTGAAGAAACCCGAAAGAGTTACTGAAAGGTATTGCGGTGGTCGGAGGCTGCCAAACATAAACTCTTCATATCAAAAACATCGCCGGAGTGTGAGTCACCCCATTTTTTCAATTCTGCCGATTTCAATTTATCGTATTTAAATATTATTATTTTTAATTAATTCTGATTGATATCTCATAAAATCGCTCATATGATTTTTTGGCTCCTTTTTATTTGGATCGTTCAAATTGATCGATGTTTCAAATCAAATTAATAAACATTTACATTTTTCAATGCCATGACGCGACCGCAAGGCTTTTAAACAACAAATTTATATGCCAATAGATTGTGCAGTGTTGTTTTTGTTATTGTTGTTGCTGTCATTCCCATTGCGGTCGCTGTCGTTATTGATTTTATGGGTGTTGTTATTGTTTTTGTTGTTGTTGCTCTGTATGGTTCCTTTTGTCATCTGGCGTAGCAGAACGAATTTTATCGACTTTTGGAAGTAACGGCAACCGTGTTTGGCAGTGATTTAATTTTTGTACTTGTTATTAAATAGCCATGACACGCCCACATTGCTAAAGATATGAATCACATGGATAAAATCATTACATGAAATAAAAGTGAAACGATCGTTCCTTCCATTTTCGTTCTCGAATCTGCGACGAAATAACGAGGAGCAGCAAAAATCAGAAATAGATAATGAAAAAAACAACGGAATGGATGCAGGCGTGTCAGAATTCCATTATCCAGGGTTTGTTGGTGAAGTTAGTGTCGTTGTCATTCTTATTGTATTTATTGTTATTGTTGTTGTTGTTGCAATTCTTTTACTTGTCAATAAGAAGGCTAAAATCAAAGCACGGTTGGTGACGATATTTGTGGTCACGGTATCCCGCGTAGTTGCGTGCTTTAAATAAATATTTGTAATATAATAACGATCTCGATGTCGGGCAAAATGTGATTGAATTGAATTGAAACTCATGAAATGGGCGTGCCTCAACCTCGCCATCTCTCTGTGTCTCTTTCCTTCTCTCTCTATCTCTCTCTCGCTCCCGCTCAGTGTAGAACAATCTGTTCGGTTCTTTAACATGAAACTCATTATTGTTTGTAAAACAAAATGAATAATTTGACTTAACACCTGCTGTGCCGTATTATTCGTTAATACCCCGATATACCCGCAAGGTCCAGATCCACTAATTTAAGACGACTGCAATTTGTCAATACGTTTATAGAATATTTAATTAATGTTTACAGGATTAAAGTATTTTTGACTCTTTAACGCTTTAAAACGATTGGAAACGCTTTAGAATGAATAGATTTACATTCGGCTAAAACTGGCCCGAAGCACTTTAAAAGGAGTCTAATATGACTTAATATGTCCCAAATCGGCTCAAGTGATATAAATTAATTGAAATCTATCCAAAGTTTTGCCGAAACGATAAATTCATGGAATGCTGATTTCAATAATCTTTAGACGTTTTATAATATAAAGTTGGAATCATTGGAAAATGGTATTAACTCTTAACTTTTGGCCTAAATCAGCAAATGTAAATAGTCCAAGATTTTTACTATAAAATTCTTTGCTCTTTGCTCGTTGTTTTTCACAAGTAAGAGCTCTAGAATTCGCTGTAAAACCAACGTGTGAGTATGTATTATTCGAACTAACGAATGAAGAGGATATAACGGATAATGGAGTTGAGCGAACATAATTAACTCACCCACGCCCACCAAACAGCGGAAGTGTTAGTTATTAAACGACAAGCACATAAGAAACGGAAAAAGAAGAAGAAAGCAGTATCTACGGAATATCTATTTAAGCTTCGCTTGTAAAAATCTGTTGCTTTTCTAAGACGTGTATTAATTTGTTGCTGTTGCGAACTATCATCATAAGACTCTTGCACCGGTCAGCACCTGCGGCCAACAACTGATAATTTGTTAACACCAAAAAAACCATAAAAAGTTAAGGTCGAAGTAATTTTATGAAGATGTGAGGGTGGTGATTATCCTCGATTATTTGTGCAACGCGGTTCAGATATACTTTATCTTTTCTTTACGTGCGTCAGACAGAAGTGGTTTTTTGTCGTTTTCGAGGTGTTCGGGAGTGTGCAGTTGTTTGTGTCGGGGGCGAAAGCGATTAATTTTTAATGATGATGACTAACTCTAGGCGACAGAAAAGTCGACATTACATAAGTATCTTATCGATAATTATGTAATGAGCTTTATTTCTAAGACTTGGATTAGCATAAACATTTATTGGCTAAATTCTACGCAGTGTACAATTAATTAAAAACTATTTTCAATTTTCTTATTTTATTTTTTAATCTTTGACGAGAAATTGAAAAATTCTTTCGTGAGCAAATAAAATTAATTAAAGGCTTGAAATCGCTGAAGGAATCGCACCATCGCTATCGCCATTGCGTTCGCCAACTGAAAATAAGATGAATTGCAGAAATGCAATTTAAGCGATGCGTGAGGCGATAATGAAAGAATGCAGCAAATCAGAATGCAGCACTAACAGCAGCAGCAGCAGCAGTAGAAGCAGCACATGCTGTATGCGGTGACTAAGTGTTAAGTATTGTTAACTTTTGCTTCTAACTGGCAGCGTGTGCTTAGGCGAGTAAGCGGACGAACAAGCGAAAGAAGGAGCGAACGAACGAACGCATTTACGTGATTTATGCGCGCGCAGCTGATGGCTCGATTCGATTTTGAAGCTGTTCGACGCGGGTACAAATTCCATATACACATAAATTTACATCGCGGCGTCAAGATGATGAACTGCACTACTATTTGCAAAGGCGACGACGATGATAAAGTTACGTTACGCCAAACAACACTTTTACGTGCAAGTATGTATACAGAGTTGCCAACGCTATCGAAAAAAACGAAGTAAAACGAATGGAAGGGAAACGTGGCGTTATAACGAAATTTTACCTCATCAGAATGAATTTAATTTAAAGGCAGTTAGATACAGAAAGGTAATTAATAGAGAGAGTCTTGTGTTCTATTAAAAAATATTTTTAAGAGTTTATTAGATACTTTGGCAACTCTCTATTGAGGAATCAAATAATATTGTGCAAAAAATAAATCGAAACTGGCGTTAGTTGTAATAAAACTAACTAATGCGTGTGAGATAGAACGAGTACGAGCACGTGCATGGGTGTGTGCTTTTTTGATAGCTTGAGCTTACGGCCTATCCCGTTTGTTGCAGAGCATTTTTCTCTTTTTTAACCCTCCCTCTCTTATCAGATGGTACACGCTACAAAAAAAGTGACTGCAACGATAAATTGTTTTGAAAAACATTAGAAATTGCTGATTGCTATGGTGCCACACGGCAATGTTGGTGACGGACGATGTTTGCAAATGCTTGTGTTGTTGAGTTGTTCTTATCTGTTGTCCGTTGTTGCTTTAGCACGCTGTATCCTGACAACACTCGGCTACAAATTATAATACAAAACAACAACAAAAAAGCCATTGGGTATATTTTTATTGATTTTTGTGTTGTTGTTGTTTTGGTGCAATATTTGTAATTAATTGTGATTTGGTGGAATTGTTGGTGCCGTTGATTTAATATTGACTGCAGTTTAATTGAATAAAATCTAAGAAATCAGCTTCCTCGTTTGTTCTCCCTCTCTTTCACACTATTACACCTTCTCTCTTCATCTTTCTACCACTTTGCCTCTGCATTCATTTAAGGCCTCTTAGACACATTATCGTTCATATAAATAATTCATTTATCCATTCAATTATTCAGTCATTCATACAATTTAATTATGTTAAATTAATTGGTCCAATAAATAACAAAACTGTGTTAAATGTTGGCAACAATTGCCACTGGAGAGCAATGCTTGGAATTGCTGCTGCGATAAATCGTTAAGTGACCACAATTTTTTCTGGTATTTTTCTTTTTAATTTTGAGAATGTGCTTTAAACTAATCAAAGTAATTTTGATAATCATTTAATAATCTGAAAATCGATAAAAATTTTTGATTTAAAAGAGATAATGTTTATAAATTTTTAAACGAATAATATCAAAATTCTTGGAGTTGTTTTTATCTAAATGAATGAGTTACGTCTTCACTAAATCTTCCACTACAAATATATAATTGCTTAGAAACACAGATTAAAATGTTAGAGGAATCCTTTTCAAAGGAAGATGTTTTATTGGTCAGTCTCTTCGATGGCTCAAAAGGCTTTTTGAAAGAGTGTTTGACATCATCTGTTTCTTCCAAGAATTTCTGTACTACTTTCGTGTTTTAAGAAGATTTATTTAACTAATTAAAGTTAAGTTATTTCTTCCGAGTTTCCCCTCTCGTCCCATTGCACCGCGCAGTAGATTCATCCTAATATCATAAGTCAGTCTACGTAATTTAAGAACCACCTGCAAACTTGCCTCGGGGCTATAAAATCAACAAAAAGACCGAAGAAGGCTTGTGACGAGTTTTTAGAGATTTTTTTAAAGCCTTTTTAAGCGCTAATGTATCATCAAACCAATACACCAATCGTTTAACTAAATATAGTCTTCCAACCGACTGACCGACCTAGGAAACAACCGATGATTAAACCAACTATCCAACCAATCGACCGACCAAGAAACCAACCTGTTTGTTATAGAACAAACAGACTAATCAACAAAGTTGCCAACAAACCAGTCAGCCAACCAATTAACCAACTAGTCATCTTACCACCCAATCACTAACACCGATATTTAATCCCGATCGTTGCGCATAATTTACCCAATTCGACGACGATTAAAAACCAATTGACAGCTAAATAAGACAAATAAACCAACGAATAAACAAATGAAAAAAACGAAGAAAAAAACACAGTTGGCCAACATAAGCTTATCAGAGAACTCGCCAGCTCCAACAAAATTATTTGCAAACCGTTTGCAGCCTGACAGATGAAAATAATAGGCCAACACATGAAATTATTCGCCCCAGATGGAGGGCCATCCGGTAATGGTTTGTATGAAGGCAGTCGTTGGAGAAGTCGTTGGCGGCGGCGGTGGTGATGATGCCGGTGGTGTCGATGGTAAATTCTCATGGTTAGCGAGGTGTCAGCAGAAGATGGTTGTGGCTGTGCTTCTTTGGCTCGTTCGTTGGCAGTCAACGTCGAAAGCAGTTTTTATGGTTTTCGATGCATAAAAGCCGAAAGATGAAACAGTATAATCGGACTATGTGTTAAAGAGTGAGTATTAAATACCGCTGCTGTTGTTGGTGTTGTTGTTGCTGTTGCTACTGCTGTAGCTTGTCTTTAGAGTGCAAATTGTTGCAAATAGCATTTGAGTGGTGCTGCCTGTCGTTCATTCTAAAGAGCAAGATCGAATTAATTGAAATAATGGATTTGTTGAAAATTATAAAACGATTTGTTGATCTTTCTTCACGAGTATCCGTTACTACTACTGCTATTACTACTACTACTACTACTATTACTACTATTATTATTATGATCATCGCTTTTATTGTTGTTTTTGATCTGCAGTTTAGCGTGAATGTGTGAAGCTTAAAGAATGCACAGCGAGTACTCGCTGTTGTTGATAATCGTTAGCGTTGAAAATGGAGCCATTTAGCGAGATTGGAATGTCTGAAGGGAGGAATGTTTTAACTGGCTTCCAGCGATCTCGACAATGTTGAATAGTTGTTGTTGTTTTTGCCGCATTTAGATTTATTGACATTAATGTTTAAACCCTTGGAGAGCTTTGAATAGATTGATTATTTGTTACCCGTTGAATTCGTTAAGGACAGACTTAATGAAGTGCTGATTTTTAGACAGAGAGAAAGAGATGGAGAAAGAGAGAGAGAGAAAATAAGAATGTAACAAATCATAATTTTTTAAATCAATAAGTCGAAGTCTGCTTCAAAATAAACGGCTTCTCATCTTAAAAACAAAATTAGGGTTTATTTAGTTTGTTGTTTTTAAAAAATTGCGAAAATCTGTGAAAATCTTGTTATTGTTGTTGTTATTGTAATTTCAATTTAATATCTCTTTATCTTGCCTTAATCTTTTTCAAGGCCATAAACAGGATTTTATCCTTATTTGTCTTTCATTGATGATCGCATACGAATTATCGGCATCGACAACGATCACCGCGGCATTGCTTCTGCGTGTATTCTTTGCCGCTCGTTGATTACATGTTAAGTAATCAATTGTCATGAATTCCACTGACCAATTTATGCCCTTGGGGCATCAATTCAAGACAGCGGAGCAGGGTCAAGTAATGTCAGCGTTACGATGTCGACGATGATGATGATGATCATGTCGATTCCAACACGTGCACCGACTGCATACATACCGTGGCCGGTGTTTTTTACGTGCTCACTCTTTGCAACCCTTTGTCGTTTAATTCAGTTAATAAACCAGGATCATAAGACGCCAGACGACATTTCATCGACATCCGACATACTGACCGTCGCATCACTTTGGGTGCAGACATATTGTGTGCGTCCGTGCAGCACATCAATCCAAGTCGGTATTGTCTTTAGATATATCCATGTGCTCTAGGACGTTACCGCTAGTGAACCGTGTGCGAGGTGAGGCGCTTACAAGCCGAACTGTTTTTTACCGCGACGAAAGAAAACATTGATTTTGTCACGACTCAAACACTTTTAACGAGTAAATGAGAATCATGTGTGTGTTTTTGTTTAGGAGTCACATTTTTGCTGGTAACAATTTTGCTGCTTGTTGTTGATTATGACGATGGTAGATGATCGTGTTGTCGTTGTTGTTCCCGGTGTTGGCGTTTCTCCGCAATGAAAGGGATAGCCGCTCTCTTAGTTTCTTCTTGTTCTTATAGATATGTCGTTATTGTTATTGTTGTTGCTTTAGTTCAACAATTGGTCTCAAACCTTTCGTAAACTTCAACTGCCCTTAGACTTCGTTGATTATTCGTTTGTTCACCAACGGCACCAGCTTTCGTTCATTTACTCGTTTTTCCTTTCTCGTTTTCTTTCATTGCTCGTGCAACAGCTACAACATCTCTTGATGGCAAGCTATCAACATTCTCAGGTGCGCCATTCAAGTGTGCTCAACCGCCGCCGCCGGGCAACTTGAGAAGCCATCGCCGCCGACGATGTTCAGTTTATTCTCGTCCTCATTCTCATCCTCGTTGGAAATTCTTGATGATGGCTACTATCATTTGTTGTTGCTTTCTTGTTGTTGTTGTTGTTTTGGTTACCTGTTCGAATATTGTAGTGGTTGTTGTTATTTGGTTCTTGATTTATGTATTGTTGTTGTAATTGTGAAGGCCGTCAAACAACATAAAAAGCTTTTTTTCTTTGAAAACCAAGGGCAGTTTTTGTTTTTGTGTTTGATTTCAAGCGAATGAAGTGGAAGAGGAAGAAGCAGAGAGGGGGACAACCTGTGTTTGTTTCTCACGACAATCGATTTAGTGACGGTTAAGGTACGTAAAATATGGCGTGGATCATGCTCCAACAAGACCAACAACGCCAATACGAACAACAAACAAACCATAAAAACAAATGTGTAATATTTTACGAAAGGGTGCGAGAATACGTATGTTCCGAATGATTTTTCGAAGCCTAATTTATTTTCTCATGAGGTTTGGATGGCTCATGCCAACAACAAATACTCGTATGACTCTGATTGTAAAATTGCTTTTATAATAATTTCACTACATGGTACGGTTTTTTCAGTCAATTTCTCCATATTATTCGTTCTAATAGCCATTAGTTCTATTGAATTATTCCTTCATTCTGGGAATATATTTCAGCACCAAATCGTTAGAAGAAATTTGAAATAAAATTTCTTAATAACGTTTGCTTAACAAATCCTAGCGTGATTCTCGTTAATTACGTTCTTGGAAGAGCTTCACAAACGTGTAACACGTTCCGAGCAAGAACTTTCTCGCTTTAATTTCGGCGAATCCCATCGGCGACGGAATTCGTTGTTAGGAAATTATTTTATGATTTGCGAACGAATTCGTTAATGAAATTTTATTGCGACAATCAAAGAAAATGGTTAAGGAACGCTTGTGGCGATGGCGTTAGTGGTTCGTTTTCCCAGCCTGGTGGAAAATTAGAGTTTATTTGTTTTTGTTCTGTGTTTGTTATTTACGCTCAACCGCGAGATCTGTTTTTGTTTTGGTGAAAATTTATAAAGAACTTTGATCTATTTTATTTGTTTAACCGAACGTATAAAAAATAATTCTGGAAGTCTGTTTTTTAGAGAGATATAATAACATAAGTGAAGAAAAAAAACAAGTAAGAATATTAACTTCGGGCTGGCCGATAATTATGTACCCTACACTAGTAATATAAATGTATATTCTGATCCTAATCTGACCCTCTACTGACTAACCCTCAATACAATTCTTCTCAAAATTGTCCACACATGGCATGGTATAATAGTTGGCGTGGCGAACCCCTTCTTTGTGAATTCATTATGAGATATGTGGAACGGGTTTCCATCATTCCTTGTCAGGTTCGGTTTGTAGACAAACGGGTTTCGGCGATATGCCGTCTTCAGTTCCGTTCTATTTTATCCGTTTTATTTTATTTGGATTGGTTGGATTTATTATGTCAAACATTGTCGGCTTGTCCATAAAATTTCAGCTTCAATATTTCAATACAGACTGAAAAATGTATCTTCTTCATTTCGAAAGGACGAGAATCGTCGCGATTCAGTGTACATTTCTGATTTGACTTCTGTGATAGGTCGTCGGTAACCACCATATACCACCAACTAATAGACGATTATTGCCGCTGTAGTTGTTGTTGCTGTTTGTGGTGATGACGTTGCTGGTTTGTGTGATTCTGTTTAGGTTGATTTTGTCTGTTGTTATTGTTGCTTTTGTAGTCGTCATCATCGTCGGCATCACCATCAACCATTTTTGGACATGTCTCGAGCATCGAATTATCTTGGCGACAGCAAATCTTTGCGTTTTGATTGTCGTTGCTGATTCCTTGCTGCTTAAGCAGGTTCCAGATTTCTTTGCTGTTCTGGCTATTGCAGTTGTTGTTGTTGTTGTTGTTGCCATTGATATGGCCGAGCCGATATTATTGTTATGGTTGCAATTGTTGCAGCTAATTTTGCTGTTGCTGTTGTTGTTTAAGCCGTTGCTCAAGTTGTTAGCCAGTCGTGACCACAAAAGTGAAAAGTAAAAGTCTGCCGTCGAATTGGTCAAGTTAACGAAGTCAACGATGTTCGTATTAGTATGTATATATGTGCGAGTGTGCCTATGTGTGAGTGTGGCTATGTTTGTGTGAATATGTGTCTGTGTGAATATGTGTCTGTGTGTGTATTTGAATGATTATTCGTAGGAAGGAGGCCGCCGCCGCCGCTTGAATCAATTCACAGAATATTATCCTAGGAATTTTAGCCATTAATTTCGACCTGTTGCTTTTGGTTGGTACTTGCTGGTTGTTGCGGTTCTGGCCATCTGTGGCAGCTGAGGTTTATCGACGTATAGCCGATACTGCTTTACCACGTTGTTTAGGCGAATCGTCGAGTCGGGCTTAGTTAAGTTGTAAACAGAACTTCTTCGGAAATTTTGCAGACCGATGGTAAAGCGTAGCTTCTCTGCAATTCTCTATAAGAAAATAATAATAAGAAGAAGAGGAAGAAGGAGCAACTGCCAAGCATTAACAATAGCTTCTAATTTTCAATTTTGAAGGAACGAACATCCGAAGATCTTTTCCCACATGACGATGATTGCGTCGCTGAAGACCAATGTTCACGTTCACGACCACGACCATGACCACGATCCGCGACATTGCTCGACATTAATCAGCCTCTTCATCAGCTGCTGTGCGTCAGGAGGAGGTTCATTAGTCGCTTGCTTCGGGCTCCATTAGCTTCGGTTTTGCGGTGATTGTGATTGTAATCGTAGACCGTTCGTACTATTCTTATGGTACCGTGCGGCTCATCTGTAACCGCAAGCGGGACTGTGGAGCAATCTGGGATCGAAACTATGACTACGACCGATTACGGTTTCGATTATGCCTGCGACTGTAACTGCGTTGGCTTTGGATCATGGTTGCAGCTGTGGCAACGGACCACTCACTCTTCTTGTGCCTATTGCGCTAATTGAGTGAGTGACTAGTTGGGAGGGAGGAAAGCGTGTTCGAGTGGGGTCAGGCATAAATTCTGCAGAAGAACCGCGAGATTGGCCTCTAATTCAATTGTTTCAAGCAAGATAGAGCGTTGCACCGAACGTATTAACGATGATGTTGGATGGCTGACGGTAACTTTGCGCATAGCTAGGCAACGGTTTTGACTATGAATAAAGACGTAAGGGAAGAGAATGAGGCGGTGGTGGCTTTGGAAGGAGTCTTCGAGGAAACTCTAGGCGTGTTCACTAAATAAATGATTAACAAGTTGTTGTCATTGTTGGTGATATTGTTGTTGGTTGTTGTTGTTGTTTTGGGTTGGTGTTATTCTTATTAATGATGCGATTGTTTTGCCGGAAATTTTCCCTAATGCGTCGTCGCACCCCTAATGTGTCGAGGCACGCAGTAACCGGTTTGCAACAAACTAACAAATAGCGAGCAAAATGTAACAACAACAACAACAACTGTAAATATTATATGATTGTATAATCGATGGAATACGATAAATTTAAAGAAATCATAAGGAAGTGTAATTAAAAAAATCATGAAAGAAATGAAAGTAGAGGCGTTTAACGGATTCTTCCAATCAATAAAAAAATATTTATTAAGGGATGCATAGGCTCCACCACCCAATTACGAAGTCATTACGATACGATTTTAATTGAGGACTCATAAACAATTATTTACGAATGATATAAAAATCGATTGTAAAATCGACGCGTTGACTTAAAACTGACGGGAGACTTGTCGTACTGCCTAGGCGTTGTGTATGCGCGTCGAGGGGAAATTATCATTTTATATACCGTTTATGCGGTAGTTGATGAATTTAATTACGTTTTATTCACTTTTATGTTTTTATGATTTCTTCTTTATGAAGTCTATCTGTATATTCACGCCTTTATACGGCGGATTCAAACGTTCAACTGTTCTCGACTCGTATTGAAGGCGACGCAGAGCGCCGTCGTAAATACATTGCAGCGTTGTTTTATTATTATAAATTTCATTATAAAATCAGCAGGAGAAGTTGAGGAATTATTATTACTGCAGTTGCAGTTGCAGTTGTTGTTGTTGTTGTTGTTGTTGTCGTCGAAAAGAAGGCCAAAGAGAACATGAACTCGGCTTTATTGGTGGCGTCGCTGTGGCAATATTGAAATTAATGCTTGCATCAGACAAAGTCTCATCGAGGCATTTGGCTGGAGGAAATAATCACAAAGCAATAAACCAGCAACAAATTATAATAAATCAATTAAGCACTGGCGGTTTTTGTAATTATAATTAAATCAATAAAACTGTTTCTTGCAGTCGGTTGCAGCAACAGCATTAGTAACAATAATAAACGCAACAGCAGCAATTTTATGGCTCGATAAAGAGTCTGCATCTAGGCGACTTTTTGACAGATAAAGCGCTTTTGGATTTTTAGTAGCGATATTCTTGGAGAGCTCTTGCCGCGCGACCTTTCACGCAATTGAATTGGTTGCAACGCGTCGCCTGCAAGTAATTATTGCTTTGAATCAAATGAATTTTATTGTCATTTCAAAAAAAAAAAAAAAACAACAAATAAACTGAATGAATTGCTAAGAAATAAGACAAACTAAGAAATCATTCAAGCGATTACAAAGTGACACACTATAGCTTTATCGACAAAACTAACGGATAAAACCAATATATGATTTTGAATTATCACTAACATCTTCATTGTCATCGTTGCCATCATCATCATCATCATAATCAGCGTTATCCTCATTAATATCGATATCATAAAAATGCATTTCAGCGTAATAATTTAAAAGAATTGAAATTAAGACAAAGAAGATTATTTGCATCTTTTTAAAGGGTAAATCAGCCTATTAAATTGTTGTTGTTGGCGACAACCTGGCTATTGGAAGTGAAATGAAATACTAGCAATTAAGCTTCGAATAGACTTGAATTGATTCAGTATTACTTTTTGAGTTTAAATAACTTTTCTTTTCACAGACGTTTGCCTTTTAGGTTTTCATAAAATGCTTTAAAGAAATAATATCAGAATATTGATAAATAACGTTTGTCCTATTCTTGATATTTTTTGAACTCAAATTAATATTTTAAGATTTAACAATTATTCTACTCTTTGTGACCTTTTGACTTGCCGACAGGTTAAATCAAATGAAATGTCAAGTTTGGTTTGCAGACAAACCGGTTTCGGTGATAGAAATGATTCACAATGCTTCAAATGCTTCACAATGTTTCGATCGAAACCGATTTGTCTGTAAACTGGACTTGATAAAGGCCATGAAAGAAAATCTTTCCAAACATCTTAATTAATTCATTTTCATGCAAGGTGTAATTAATGATTATGTCTATAATTATTATTTAATGTTTTATTATAAACAAATTGAACGCGTGGGAACGCGTCTCAACATTCGTTATCGTTTGTTTTCACGCATAAAAATCATATAGTAATGAAAGCAAAAAATAGGTCATTCCCACAGCATGGAATGCTCTTCAAAGGGTCTAAAAACAATATAAAAGATATATGCCATAAATACATAAACTACCACAAATATGGAAGAGGCAGAAGCAGAGGTAATAACGACTTTCGAGCATCGTGACGTCGTCTCAGGTTTCTTTTTATCTTATTTGCAAATAAAAGTTCAAAAAACGAAATTGGGAAGATCGTTTCTTCAAGTCTTTAAAAAGAAGCCTTTGTTTGTTTGTTTGTTTGTTTGTGGTTTTTTTTGTATTTGTGTTTTGTTATTTGTTATTGATGATGGAAATGTTGACGATTTTAAAAGGGTTGACATCCAGACAAAGGAGTCAATAATGAAAAATTAGGTGCTAATGAATGAATGAATGGAAGGAAGAATGAAAAATGAAAAGAATTCATAATATTGATTGCGATAATGTTGAAAGCGTTTGTGGTTTTTTTTGAGGAGACGAAGCTAATAAATAATTATAATTTGAAGCCAACAATATTCAAAATGTCTTCCCCTCAAATTGCTTTGTAAGATGTTGGAAACCTTTGAGGATTAGATCGCTTGCGATTTAATCATTGTCAATTGATGTCGTCTCCAACTGTTTCTAAAAACGAGAATAATTTTTATTGATTGAACGTAAAATATTTTTTTAGATTTATAAAATATTAATTAGAAGTAAACGAATTAATCAATAAATATTTTCGATCTGTGCGTTGACCTCGTTGAGGTTTTCGACCAAACCAAACTTCGAAAATTCGACCCAATATCTTTTCCTCTTCAATCTGTTGAATTTTGAATGATTTTTATGATCGGTCGATGTTACGATTTCATCTATCGAAATTATTGTGCGATGCAATCAATAAAATTTGACCGGAGCAATTTTAGACAGTTCGTTATTATTAAAAAAATTACTTCAAAAAAAAAGGATCGTTAGTAACGAGGCGATGACGAAATCATTGCAGATCGTATCGATTTAGTTTTCGCGTTGTTATTGTTGTTATTGTTTTATATTCCGAGCTTGAAAATCAACAACGCGACAAAAAATCGAGAAACAAAAACTAACTGAAAAGGAACGAATTCTAAAACAACGACTAACGAGAAAATATGAAATTTAAATTATAAAATCTGCACAACGTCTCGGCGATTATCAACGAGTCATCGACAATTGTTGAAAAGACTAAACCGAACTTTGCCGAAAAACAGAGCATACCACCAGTCACAAAAGACAAAGGCAAAAGAAGCAGGAGTTATCACCGAGTGAGTAAGTTATCAGCCCACAGTCAGACCTACAGAGAGACACAACAACCCACGGGTCGGATCGTGAATGACGACTAAATTCTCGGGCGACCGTTTTGGGTAAAGGCGTAACGTCAACCATTTTGATCAACCAAATTAAGATCTCGAGTTGTCTTTTCGGCAAATTGCCTTTTTTTGTTCCATTCATTGAGGGAAAATAATGTCGCCACTACCGCTGGCGACGCCAACCTCGACGCTGGACTATTCGCGAAATTTGCATGCAACGTTTTTGGCTGGCGATTGACAAGCAACGAAAACAACAATAACGGCGATACCAACAATGCAATTCGACAACAGAAATGGCAACCAATTGAAATATTATATTACTAACAACAACAACAACAACAATAATAATAATAATATGAAGAATAACAAAACAATAGAATGTTTTAATTCTAGGATTGTTTAGAATTTTCTCATGACCTCGACAGAAGCAATACGACGACGATGACGATGACGCTGGAGACGGGCTAAGACGATGACGCTAGAGACGGGCTAAGACGATAACGCTAACGCCAACGCCGTTACATGCTAACTTTTCGATCGTCATCAAAATCAAAACTACCAACGTACTTTCTGGTTTACTCCTTTTTTTTGGATTCATTCAGCGACCAACGTATGATCGGAGTGCGCAGCGCGATGCGGTGTGAAGCGTTGCGACGCATTACGAACGTGACGTTGATATTAAATTAAATTGAAAATGTGCATGCGGCAGGCGACGCAGCTGCTGTTGGTGCTGCAGCCATGTGCAGCTTAGATCATGCTGCGATCAACTGAGTTGACCGCCGATTCGACTGCATGCACAGTTTGACGATTGATGTCTTGGAATGGAATCGAATCGATTGCAAACGGCATGTCGATGGCACGGAATGGCCTGGCAACAAAGAGACGCGCTTGCCTGCCATAACGGCCGCAACAACTTAATGATTACACTTGCGATCAAACGCTGGCAAAGCAATAAACTACTGAATGTACTATAAGAATATTTTTTCCTCTTATCGATTTTGCTTAGACCGATTAAGTGGTCTAATGTAAATTTGTTCGTATTGGTTGGTTGATTGGTGTTGTTGATGTTGTTGTTGTTGTTGCTGCTATTGCCTTTTGCAATTGTTACTGTAATTTGTCTGCTTTATTGTCTGTCACCGAGTGTAAATTGTTTAACATTTAGTATCGCCGGTAAATCACCAAAATCGTGGTAGCAACGAGCATTGAATGCGCGGTAAATGTTAAAGTGTTCAATGAAAGGATCGTTATAATAATCACTTCTTAGTGTATTTATATCATTATTATAATGTTAGCATGTCATTATTATCGTGTCAGTTTATTGCACAGTTGGCTTTTCAATACGTTCAATACAATTCCATTTATTCCAATCTCGCGATCAAACGATATCGACTCACAAAGCTTCTATCTATTCGAAAGTCTCGGTCTCGGGATTTTCAGTTCGAATGATTTAAATTTTTAATTCGGTTAATCTGGCTTCGATGTCTGCAATCGCTTATCGCAATAGTTCGACCACAACCATCTAGTCCTTTATTTTTATTTAAAAAAAAATTGATCAGTATCGCGTTTTAAACTGAAGGAAATGCTATGAGATCGCTTAATAGTTGATCTTCATTATGGCGTATTAATAATTATATTATCGAAATACTATACTACAATTCTTTAAATTATTAACAAACCATTTAAAGATAACCTCAAATGATCTTCCGATCCGCAAGATCAAAACTTTATTCAGAGCAAGCTGAGATTTCATCGCATGAATTAGGTGTCTGAGTATGAACAACAACAACAGCAACAGCAACAACAACAACAACAACAACAACAATGACAACCCAGTATAATAACATCCCGGCGCCGCTTTCCTCACGTTGGTAAAGAACCGCCATCATCATAATCAAACGACCCAAATCGAAGTCGAAACGATCTCTATGAAAGTCCATCATGTTCAGGAACGCGTGAAAATTTCAATTTGTAGCCTGTAAAGACTTTTTACTCAATTTTTTTAAATTGACTTGCAGTTCGCTTCGATATCAGAACCTCTCAGTAATTCGCGATCGAGGCGGCAGCGGCACTAGCGGCACCACCAAGCAAGCAATTGACTTGATTAAGGCTACGAACCATCGATCGATTGATCATCTGACCGACCGACCGACCGGCCGACCGATCAACCAACCAATCCAATCGATCGACCCTATAGCTCGTCTCGGGGAAATGTTCTGATTGCACTGGCTGGATGATTTGGTTGTTGGTTACTTTACTTTTTGGTATGATTGCAATAGATTTCAGTGAATAAACGAAGCAGATCAAAAGGTCATTCCAACCTCTCTTGCTTTGTTTGTACACGTGGTCTCGATACGGTAAAGCCCTCTGCACGAAATTAACCGAAACCCATGATTGAACTTTTGCGGTTAGTGGCTTTAAAAACGAAGATATTACTGATAGTACGGTCGTTGATGCTGTGTCTGTGGCCGTCGATGTTATTAGTCCTAATCATCCGGCCATCGTCATGATCGGACGCAGTGGAAACTTTTTAAATTTGTAAATGCATCTGACGTCAAGGCGACGTCACGACGAGAAACGATCTTGCCGAAAGGTCATTGCGATCATTTCCGCATGATTGCATTGAATTTTTATGCGTCAACATCAAGTGGCGGCATCATTTGTCGGCGCACAACATTGCTGCCATTTTTTCTCGTTATCACACAGGCCGCACCTCATTATGACTATTGCACCTTTTCGGTGAAAAAAATGCCATCTATCCAAATTATTTTCCATCATCAACTCCACTATCATTATCATCGTCTACTACATCAACACATCACACGCTATGCAGTAGACAAAGATGTCAATGATGATGATTATGAAGTCGCGCTTTGCTTGCTAATTCATGTGGGTTAATAAAGTCAGTTCAAGTCATGGCGATGGGTATCATTATCGGTTAAAGTTTCGTGTCGTTTTTCCCCGAAGTGCAACAACTTGTTCAATATGCGGTGCCACCGAAACTCTTATCTCAATTGCGATTCACACGATGTTAACCAAGCCGTGATGTAAAGAGAGGGGGAAAGAGAGTGTGAGAGCGGTGTGCGAGAACAAAAATGAATATACTCTCTCCTTTGTTAAGAGGGATTCTCCGTTCTCTATTGTAGGGGAGAAATAAGGAGAATTTGAGGAGAAATCAGGGGGTTGGTGATGGGTGGAGAGTTTCCCCTCGGATAGGTGGAGAAGGCAAGCTTGTAGAGTTGTGTTGAGTTTATGATATTCTAAGCGCGGCTCTCGGAGTTTGTGAGAAAAATTGGGAGAGGGTGAAAGCGAGAGAGCGAGAGTAAGATCGGTGCAATCGAGACTTATTGCCAGTCGGTCGTTTCATCGCTTATTCGTTCGTTAGCTCGGCGATTCGTACACGTTTCCTATTCGTCCGCACTCTTTCCCTTTCGGTCGTTTACTCTCTCGCGTGTTGATTTCTATAATTTGATAATTGACGCTTTTAATGAAATCGATTCGATTTAATGGCGTTTATATTATAAAAATTTGTTGGTAAAATGGTAAAATGCTGGTATAAGAAAAAGGAATCAAATAAATGGTAATTTATGTTGACAATGATTCTTTAGAAAGAGTTAATGATTTATTTTAAAAGGCATGCCCGAGAGGTTTTTATTTGTAAAATTAAAAAAAAAACGATTTTCTATACGAATATTAGTCTTATCGTTATAACGGTTAACCCTTGCTTTCCCCATCTTCTTTTTGTTTTTGTAAAAGTGTAATTTTATTGCATTTTGTGATAATTGCGGGTAGGTGTGATTATCATCATCATCATGATCAGCACCGTAATGATATGTAGTGTTATCGGTGACATGATTGCAGCGACGCATTAAATGAAGAGACTGAGTGGAAAGATAATAATTTTAACAATTATCATTATTAAAATCAATAATCTCCATAACTTCGACAGCATTCAAAATAAAGGGCGGATCATTTAATGGGTCTGACTACACAATAAAATGGATACTCACTCCCCGAAATGGACACACGGTACACCTAACCAAATCTCCAGCATGCTAAAATATTAATGATCATCCAATAAAAATTTGGAGAACACAAAAACCCAATCCTCGGCAAGACCTACTATTTATCAAATGCCTTAAAATGCGTTCATTCATTTAATGTTCATTCAAATAAAATAAACTAAAGCGAAAAGGAAAGCAAGAAGAAGAAGAAGAATGAAAGCATGACACAGGAATATTAATAATCAAAGTAAAAGTATCGAGCAGCTGCAAAACCAATATTAAAATTTGACAATTAAGATAACAAAAAAAAATCCAACAACAACAAATACAAAGCTTTCAGATCTTCGCTTTTAAAACTTTCCAAATGAAGAAGAAGAACTCAATTTGATATGAATTACAATGAAAACATCGTAACAATGAAGTGACAGAGCTCTGGCTAAGACAACGAGGCTATCACATTCTCAGGAAACCGTATGGAAGACGCGATCGTCATTATCATCGGAATTATGTCACTTGCAACCCTGACAGAGAGATGTGAGGGGTACGACGGGAGCCACACCCATGAGATGACACATTTTGGAATTGGAAGCAAGCTCAAGTATATTTTGTTGGCGATTTAAAAATTGTCTAATTTCTAGAAGCGGCAGCTGCTGCTGCTGTAGATGCTGTATATGCTTTTTGACTGACACTCCTTCTGATTATTGCCATAATTATCATCAGTTGTTGTCGCTGTTGTTGGCATCTCTCTGCTGTCGTCACCATGCCGTCATCGTCACGGCATCGTCCATCGTCATCACCAAACATCATTAGCGTTGTCGTCATTTTTAATGAACGGCCTCTATCCCCGCCCTGATTACTGACAATACTTTGACATCGCAGTGTGAATCTTTACCATCACCATTATCATCATCATCATCATCATCATCATCGTAATCAGTCGCAACGTGTTATTTTAATTGCTTGAATCAGTCTTAAGCTTGACTTTGGACACGGTTTCTGCGGTTTTAGCCTGAATTTAACACCGGCTTCAAAGACGGAAGCTGCCAAAGACTTGAGGATGTTAAAAATGAATTCAAACACATTTTTCAAATACACCTTTTCTTCATCCTTACCCCCCCCCCCACCCTTCTTCTTGATAATCTTCTTCAGTTATCGGGCAACATCGAAAAACCACGAGGGGCCAAAACAACAACATCATTCAACTGATAGCGATTTGCCATAATCTTTAAACGAACCGATATGTTGTTGTTGTTGATGTTGTTGTTGTTGTTGGTTACTGGTTTTTTATTTTATTTGCTGTTAAAAGTTTTCTGTTTGTTGCCAAAGAAATTCAATACAGAAGCACCAACGACGGCTTCTGCTACAGCTGCTCAGCAGCTACTACTGCTGTTACTGCTGTTACTGTAGTTGTTGTTGTTGTTGTTGCTACTTCTGCACTTGTACGCACACATGAAAAAAATAAATCACAAAATTAATTATTTCCAATTAATTTCTTCTGACATTTCGATTATGTTTTTTACTGAATCGCACTCGATCTCATTTACAGGGTGAGGTTGAGAGCGTATGTATGAACGTCCCTACGTCGCCGTATTCGCGTGCGTGTGAGTTTATGCAGTGGAAGGCGGTAGAACAAGTGAAGAAAAAGAGGTGGGTAGGCGTGACATGATAAAATTCCCAAAACGATGTTGTACGATCTTGTGATCTGGTAAATGGCCGAAGAAAACTTAATTGAAGATTTTTTAAGATGACGTTTTTTAATTAAAATGGTGGTGATGATTAACAGCTTGCACAAACGGAAGCGGACGTAATCTGCCGATCTGCCAACGATCGGAGTGACAGAACTGGTTGGAAAGACAATCAGTTGGCGATTAAATTGATCCTCCTCGTGTAAAACGAAAGAGGGCTAAGAAACCGGAAAATGCCCATTCAATTATCATTAAAATGACTAAATGACTTTTGACAAAAGGAATTTAAAATTAAAAAGCATAATCCTTTTCATTTCAATTTTTCTCGTAGTTTCGCCAAAAAATAAAAACTAACTGAAATTACAGTCCTGGATCCGGGAATGAAAGGGGGGAGGGTAGAGGAGGTTATACTAAAAGATTGAATATATTTATAGTGGCAAAATATGAAAAAATGGGTCAATAATTTGTAATATCCTGAAGTCCTGTAAGGTGAATTTTAAATCCTTCAAAAAATGCTTGCCCCAAAGAAATACCGAGTAGCCAAATTCGTTAGAAACTACTCGTTATATCAGAATAAAAAACAACAGGGAAAAGTATATTATTAAATTAAATTATATAAAAATAATTTATTTTTGTGCTCTTTACTCGAATATACGCTACATTATTTTATTCTTTCGTTTGCAACGCATTACGGGAGGCGTGATAGATTCATCACAAGAGTCGATTTAACCCTGTGCGTCCGGCTGTCTGTCTGTCATTGTGTCAAAATTTATATTACGAGTGTAGGGTGCGTAAGCTTCGGCCAGGCCGCAGTTAAGGTTCTTGCCTTTTGTTTATTCAATAAATGAACACCGAGCTAAATCTATTTAATCTCAAATAATTTGTCTTTATTTTAATGTAAATAAGCTCTAATAATAAAAACAACAATGACAACAACAACATCAATAATAGGAGTAAACTTTATTACGACAGGGGTTGGTTGGCAGGCTGTCACCGTTTCGCTCGACATGACAGCTGATTCTATTCCGATGGGAAGTCTCTATCAAAACAAACCATCTCTCATCGACTGAACGAATCGATACAATAATTAACTAAATGGGAATAATACGGTGCGCCACAATGTCGACGTACTATGACGCGACGCGGCAACGTAATCTGCTTGGTGAGATAGTTACTAAAGTTAGGTGCGCGCCTTGGTTTCCCACGCGCACGTGACGGACACGCGATATCGGAGAGAGTGAGAGCAATAAGACACCGGGTGTCCGTAGTCGCAGCAGCATTAATCGAAACGCCGCCACACGACCCGATGTCGCGTCATATTGCATTGAAACGAAAGTGTCGAATTATTAAAAAAATCCCTCTGAGGGTGCGAGAGTTCGAGTAATCGTTTGAAATATTGCTGCAGTTGTTGTTATTGCCGCTGCTCGTTATAACGGTCATTCATTCACTCGGTGGTAATTGGAGGGGTGGGTAGTGCGCGCACGGAGTATCAACAATACCACCAACAACAATGACCAATCATGAATGTTATAATTAATGAGCTATTTTGTTTGTGTTTTACTCGCACTAACCGACCGCATACGCATCTTCGTAAAATTCATTGTCGAGGTTAAGAATTTCTCACAGTTCGAAGGCGAGCAGAGAAAAAAATCACACGAGAACACGATCAGCCGCTGGGAAAATATTTGCAAAGAGGGTGTTAACGATTTGGTGGTTCTCGGGGCATTACTTCTGCTTCGTTCGAAACAAACAAAATGCGGGTTGGGAACAATTTGTTTGCTTTCATGCCCTTCATGTTGCCTTCATCATTCCTCACCCACTGCCGCTGCCGCTGCCGCCCGTCGATGAGAATCGGGAACGATGAAGGTCGTGTCAGCAACAGTCGTCAGCGAGACGAATTCCATGGATTATGAGAAACTATTTATGAATTTAATTCTTATAAAAAGAGAAAGCAATCAATGAAATTCGTTTGGAAACTGCGCTGGCAAGCGACCAAACGGCCGATTCATCCATCGACCAAGCTTGAGGTACTCGCCGGCCGTGACCGAGAATCACGCTGGTTAAATACGCGTTGCCGTTAGAGGAGTCAAAGTAGGAAGAACCAATTCCACTTGAAACAGTTTTTAACCATTTGAGAGGGACGCAAAGAGAGAGAGAGAGAGAGAGCGAGAAAACTATGGAGAATGATCATCATTAACAGCCATTATCATCAACATCAAAGACCAATTGGATGTGCTCTTACTGATCTTATTGTCATTGCTTTTGGTGCTGTTGTTGTGAATGATATCATTGGTTTGGTGTGTGTTTGTTGTTGTAGTATTATTGTTATTATTGTTGTTGTTTTTACATTTTTTGAAAAATATGTTCACACGCTTTTTCGACTGTGAGAAATTTTGGAAAAAATGTGTGTGACTGAGAAAGTCAAGTTTTTCGGAAGCTTTAACAATTTAAGTGACGAGAGGCTTAATTCCGATCAGTTTATGTTGTTTCGTCTTCGTGTTTTTTATGTTGTTGTTCTTTAGTTAATTGTGAATGATTGAATTCATTTGAAGTAGTTTCAATGAACCATAACCTCAAATTTTTATCAAGGCAATTGTATTAATCAAATGGATGAATGAACGACTTGAGGAGTGATGTAAAAAGTCATAATTCGTTTCCATTCAGCAGGGTTTAGTAAGCACGTTTTCTATTTCATGCGAAACGCCAAGGTCAATTGGTGATTGATGAACTTTCTTGCATTAATCGTTTATGATTCCTCTAAGGCAGTGTTCACAATTTCTGCGAGTGAATTTATATAACGAGTAATATTTGTAATGCTTTCTGTAAACAAATCAATCGAATTACTCCGTATTTCATCCGTGTATCAGTAATGACACCAACAACTTTCTTGAAGTGTTTTTCTATGACATCGTTAGTTTTTTGAGATTTTATGGAGAAACCGACACGAAAACCTTTTAATTATAAATCGAAATAACTCGAAAGCTAAAGAAAATGGAAACTTGTTTAATTGCAATTTCTGTGAACGACATATGTGCGCAATGCATTACGTTACGTTGTCTTACGTGTTTGATAAGTCCGTCATGATTATATTGGCCATATTTAAGCAAACCCCAATAACTCGTTGACTCCGTTTGTGGTTTGTTTTAAGTTCTTCAAACGTCGCTGAATGCCAAATTATGGTATCAAAATTGGTGTTGGTGCCGTAGTATGTAGATGCAATATACAATACGCTGTTAAAGTGCTGCTGCAGAAACGCAACAACAAAAAGTACGAAACGTGATACGAATTTTAAATGAAAATGTTTAAAGGCTGCGAACAGAGACGAACTAAGCTGAGACGTACTAAACTGTTCGTTTATGGTAAGAATGGAAACAAGTACATACAACAACAATTACAATAATAACAGCAACCAACACCACGAACAACAAAAACCATATTAATAGCAAATTACAACAACATGCGAGAACATACGGCACAAATATTACCAATACCTTAAAAGTCTTCCACCCATTAGGACCAAAAATGGTAGCAGGAATGGAGCCGGCGCACCAGCAATGCCTGAAATGCAACGCAATTGTTGCGGCAAAGGTATGGCAAAGGCAAAGCAGTAGAATGCGGAGAGCCCACCCAGCTGTCAATTGAAGCAGCTGCAACTATAGCAACTACAACAAAAACAACAACAACACCAACACCAACAATTCATGGATATGTAATAATTGAGGAAATCTTTGAATACTGCATGATCCGAATGTTTGCAATGTGTTCGTATGTGTTTTTTATGGTTTTCTGATTTCCTATTTTCGTAGTAAAGACAACCCGCCCGCCTCCTGAAACGCCCACTATCCAATACAGCAAACAATTGCTCACATACTGCTGATCCAGTAATCCAGTCGGGTGAGCAAGTCCGTCGAGCTTCGAGACGTGTAATCTTAATATCACGGCAATGTTTTTTGAGATTTAAGTTGATTAATGTAAGAGTTATCATGATCGAGAAGAAGATAGAAGAAGAAGAAAAAGAAGAAAAACATGGCGACGAAGAAAAGAAAATCGAGAGAGAGAACAAGAAGTAACGATCATCAGATCATTTTAGACGATCGTGACACAAAAAATAATCGTAATCCTTTGGGCTAAGCATGCCGGGATCGTTTACCAAGAACGCCATTAATTTGGCCACTATTTCAGGTAATACTGGCGAACACGAACGATCGATCGATCGAACGATCGAACGATAGATCGACGGATCGATATCATCAATTGATCTGAAATTTCGCAAAGATTTATTCGGCGATACAAAACCCTGAGGAAATAAATTCGACGTTACGATGTTTAACTTTAACTTGGCTGAAAATTGCAACACTTGCGATCATTTTGCCGCAATCGCCGCCAGTGAAAAGCGAATACAAATTATTGTAATTTGAACAAATGAAATAAAAGACGACCAAAAACAACAACTGGACCGATTACATGCACAAAACATGAACAAAACAAAAGACCTGATAGCGCCACATCGCCATCAAAAGGAAAAATAATGCATAAGCATCATAAACCAATATCAATAAAAATAATCAAAAAGAGCAGAAGGAATAAAAGAAAATAAATGAGGGAGTGAGAGAGGGAAGGAGAGGGAGATAGAGAGAGGGAGGGAGAGAGCGAGAGAGAGAGAGTAAAGGATCGTGCCGTGAAAAGCTCATTTAATGTTTTCTTGTTTGCTCGTGATGTCGGCGGACTAAACAGCTCGCCGCCGACTTAACATCAGATCAAGATCGAATTAAGAAAAAAGCAAGAAAAAAAAATGCAAACAAAAATCTGTAGCCAACAAACAGATACCGATCGTCTATAGTAACCAACTGGCCGACCCAAACACGAACAAGCGTAGCTCCACCACTACTCTTCGTAGTCATCAGATAGAGCAAAGATCATCCCGGCACAGCTGCCAAAGTTATCAAGGCAATCGCGTTGAGACGTGGTCATAGTCCTGCCGCTCACAACCCAGTCGACTCCGATACGACTTCGATCGGATAGAGTCACATTCGAGTTGTTGCCCACTTTCGTGTCTTGTTGCCCACTCGAAAATAGCACCAGCATTTGGAACTGCATCGGTGTTGGCAGCGGTACCAGCATTAGCAGAAGCCTCTGATCCCACTTCAACTGGGTTAATGTTAAAGCCGAAGTCTTTCGATTGTTCGGTTAGTCGAAAAGACCAAAACTGACATTTCTTGGTCGGTTCTCTAGTCATACACTTTGTTGTTGTCGTTGTTCTTCTCGTTCTATTGCGGTCTGTTTTCTTCTTGTCTTTTAGGGAAAGAAAGCATCGAAAAGTCGAAGCTCGAAGGGTCAACTAGATGGGCAAAAGCGTGAGGATCATCGTGGATTGACTCATCGCGTCACGAGATAGCAATGAGCGTACTACTGACTCACCAAACAGAATTGAACCCGTTGCAAGCGAGGTGAAGTCAGCTGCTGATGATGGAATATATTCGTTATGGAGTTATTAATGTTGTTGTATTTGTTCTTGTTGCTTACGATGTTGTTTTGCTTTAATCGTAATTTATTAAAGAATAGAAATCGTGCGCGATGATCCGAAGTCAATCATGCGTTGAGATGCGCTGAGATGCGTTGCAGTGAAAACTTTCTAGGTAGTAATGATGGTATAATAATATTAGCATATGTTTTAGTAATGATGGTATAATAATTTTAGTATAATAATTAAGATATAATGAAAATATGAATAATAAAAACAACATCGCTTATTTACAGCAAATTATTTTTTAACCAAATCCAAATAAAACAAAAAAGACTATGAAAGAAAGGTTACAGCAATGTAATTGCTAGTCGTTACGTTGCTTCTGGGTCCGGAAAAATATGCATAAAACCTTATACCAGATTTTAACGACAACCAGATAGAGCCTAATCGAACAACCGACCCGATCCACCAGGTGGAAACATTAAAAAATGCACCTGTCGCACAACAAATTTTCCCCGCAAGAAAATCTGTTTCATTATAAACGAATGAACAACGCGTCGAAAGACCGGAAGGAGGCCATAGCGACAATAGCTGTTAACACGCACACAAATCCAACGTCGAGAAATGAGCACAAGTATCTGTCTCTAGTATTAGTCCATTAAGACAACAACAACAACAACAACAACAACAACAAGTGTGATACGAGTAGGCCGAGTTGTTTAAATTTGTTTGCGAATGTGGAAATGAAAGGAAACGATAATAAAAAATTCATAAATAGCAATAAAAAACAAATTAAAATTAATACAATTAATGAGAAGAAAAAACTAAAAAAATCAATACCAGCGACAACAATGCTTGGCAGAAATGATGCTGAAACGAGCTGCGACAAACACAATCAGAGCACAAGCAACAACAATAATAACAACAACGTGCAATGGCTCCAACAAACAGCATCTGCTGCAAAATCAGTGAACATCTGCCTTATGTGGTGTGCTAGCGTAAACGTGCAACAACAAAAACAACAACAACAACAAAATGTATACATTAATATTAATAACAATAATAATAATACAAATACCGCCCATCTACAAGCGTCGCCCACTTTTTACAAGCGCGTAATTTTCAAGTTGGTAAACTCGTTGTCGCTTTTGTTGTTGTTGATGATGTTTGTATACTTGTCCTACTCGTTGCGTTGGAGATGCGTTAACTCGATCACTCGTAAATCGTCCAACTAAATATGATTATCATTCAAGCCGGCCGCATGTTTGTAGAATGTGGAGAATATAGAGTAGGGTACAGGGGGTAGGATGTAGAGTGTAGGGTAAACGATAAAAATAGAGAATTTTATAAGAACAATGCGATCAACCAAGGACAAACACAAGCAACGAGACAAACAACTGTCACAACGGGCAACAACAATAATAATAATAATAACAACAACAATGGACACCACTATCAACCCAAACAGCAAAAACAATACTAATCAATGATCGAGCGGAAATCACTAATTAATTGTTGCCAACGATGATGAAGGTAAACGAAGGAAATGAGGATGAACACACCGGAAGTGACGATACCACCACCACCATCGACGCTGGGATCACTTCTGATTGAAAAGGGCCCGAAAAAGAATCAACGAAAGATCGAAATGCTTTCATAAAAATATTATCAAAATCCTAAACGGATGATAAATATTTAAAATAAAATAATTACCAATCAATAAAACTTCATGGAAAACAGGTGCAGACACAATTAATGTGAAGAGGATTTGCGTATCAATCCTATCACTTAACAACTGCAACAACAACAAATAACAACAATAGCAAAAGCAAAAAGAAAACTGAAATCAATTGATTGCAACAAAAAAAGTATGCGAGATCTATTTGAAAAAGCGTTAAGCGATCATCTGCTGCGACACGATCAACGCAGGCCATGTAACCAAACAACAACAACAACACTAAACAAGAGCAACAGCAATAAACGAACGGGTAGGATAGTCTGTCAACCATCGGTGCCGACGTGCTTTGCAAGAATCTATCCAAGGAAACGAAGAAGAAAACTTGAAGGGCGCGTTTACTTTTGCAAATGCATTTAAAACGATAATGACGAAGTCATGATAGCATTACCGCCCCCCCCCCCATCTAATTGTCCTTGTTGTTATTGTTGTTGCCACTATTGTATTAATGCGAAATCGATTGAGACACAAACGTAGCTGTCACAAATTAACGCATACCCCCGCGTATTGTTGCCGAAGGTAACCTGAAACAATCAGTGGAAATGTCCTGTCACTGATACCACATTTGCAACAGAAGAAAAACAAGAAGAAACAAAAAATTAAGAAGAGCAAGAGAAAGAACAAAAAGAGCACGGAGGCGAATATAGAATAATGTACGGAGGGAATATTAGGCGATGTATATTCATGTGCATCAAAAGCAATAACAAAATACTACTATTTAAATGATCATCGGCCAACAACAACAATAACAAATTAAAAGCAAAAAATCAAGCTTATTAACACCCGAACACCAGGTGGGGCATCAACCAAATGAAAAGACGTCAACATCTTGTTTAGGCTTGGCGTTCGTCTTCGTGATGCAGAAATCATAGTAATGATCATCGTCATTGTTGCATTTAAGATCATCAGTAAAATCAACGCACTTGCTTCAAAACAAAAACATGATTAATGCAGCACAATTTGTTGAACAACGTGATTAGTTAGTGTGTTTATACGTTGCGTGAAAATGAGGAAGAAGAAGAATGGAGCAGGGAGAAGAAGAACAAGGAGAAGGCGATTAAGAAGCGAGTAACTAGTAAGAAGCATGAGTTTTCTCATGACTGCGTCGTGTTGCGATATTCCCTTCGGCTACTTCTGCCGATGCTTTGACAACAATAACAGCAACAACAACCACCGCCACGTACAGGACAAATAGCTTAAATTGTTCGCAAATGTATGTGTGTGTAATAACCATTTCTGTTGTTGCTAACATCTTTTTTACACGCTTGCCAAAACTTGACTAATATATTCTGAAGCGTTATCTAATTAAGTGAATCGAGTTTTTGTTAATAAGAATTAATTTGATACCTAAGGATTCTAAAGCATAAACGAGAAAATTAATAAGGTTACCTTTGTAAAATTAATCACATTTTTTTCAGTAAAAAAATCTTAAGAATTTCCATTTCTTTAAAAAAAAACATAAATATGCGAGTCATTAAAAAAATTTACATATATTGAAATCCAATCGAATTTATAACGAAAGTATTACTTTAAAAGTTTACTTTAAAAGTATTCAATAGAATTAAGATAACGATACAATTTTAAAATTACATCGAAATAAAGCACACTAATTTCATTGTTTCTCCTTCTTGCGAAATATACTGTCCACTTCATCGAGCAGTCCTATCGCTCCAAAATGTGCATTCACCACCGCGTAAGCTTGCAGGGCCGCTAAATGGCTCAAAGCGGTATCGTAATCGATTATACTTTGACTTTTGTTAATATTACCGATGCTTTTATCGTTGCTAAACGTCTCATCACTCTCCGAATGATAATTGCGATCATCATTCTTTTCAATTGCAGTGCTCATCACACTTTCGCAATCGCTTCCATTCATATCGAGGCGTTGAATTTCGACGGTCTCTTGCGTTTCTACCTTAATTTCGGACTGGTCAATCGATGATAAATAACTCTCATTCTCCCCTTCCTCTTCCTCCTCGTCCTCCTCCTCTCTTTGATCATCCTCCTCACCGTGCTCATACGAATCATTATCATTATCGACGTCAACCCCTTCATTCACTATTTGCTTTTCAGAATCAATGCGTTGCTCCGTGTCTATCAACTCTTCGTTTGTTTTCGCTGCAGAATTTTTAATATTTTCGGCATTATTACTACTATTGCCATCTTCGCCACCATCATCATCACCATCGTCATCAATATGTTTTAATTTGGTTCTCTTCGTTGGTGGTGATTTATCGGCTATAAATTGTGTTAGCCTATTTGATAAATCCTCTACGACTAAAATATTAAGACGCGATTTTATATCTAGAAAAATATTCACCAAATTTAAATCATGCTCTGTTAAATCTTCTGTATGCTCGTATTGAGTTTGCCCACTTCGATTTTTGAGCAACGCTTTAAATGATCTAAACCATTGTTTCGGCAGCGTGGAATTGCAACGTAGAAAATTCTGAACATCTTCCGCCTTCCGTTTCAAAAAAGCATCATCAACTTCCCCGTAAATGGAAAGATATCGTATGGTATATTCATAGAGTACTTCGTTTAAGGCCTCTTTATAAACGACACTATATAAATTCTTCTTCATAAATATGCGCCACTGAGCAAGAATTTCATTCTGCCTCTCAAAAATCAAGGGTATCGTGCACTCGTCGAAACATGTCATAATGGCAGTCAAATCGGTTAGGGATGCATATCTTTCAGAGAAGCTGAATAATATTAAATGTCTGTATAATTCCAATTCATTCGCATAAATTGGACGCTGAAATAAAAGAGATTTGTGATAAGTTCTTTTTCTGGAATCTGGAGGTGAAATTTTTATCACTCTATGTTCTTAAGTTAGATCTGTTTGGATATGATGTTTCAAATGAGTTTCGAATGATATTTAAATTTTCATTTTATGGAATTCCGAGCCAGTTTAGTCCTATTTTTTTCAATTTCAGAAGTCAGTAAGTTCCGCCCTACATTAGGAAATATTTGCTTTCGACTTTTTGGGCGATCGGTTTTGTGATTGCCGATTGCTTTTACATTTGGAAAATAATTGTTTTCGACTTTCGCCCGCATTCTCCTCGTGATTGTTCAACCCTTATTCAACGTACATTAACAAATGGTACTAATGCTGCTGCAGGACAGGAAGCTTTTACATCAGCCAATATTTCCTTTAAACTTCATAATGAGTTTTGAGTTCGTTGGTGAGTCAACCACAAAGGGTGTCATAGAAATTGAAAGCGTATTGTCTACTATAAAGCACGACAAATTTCACCTCTGTAGAATTTTCAAAATTGATGGTAAGATTGAAACCTTTCTTATTTTTGACATATTTTATAAGGCTAATTTTTGTATAATTTAAAACGTAATCTTACCATTGTACCGAATACCTCCTTGAACGACAACCTTAACATCGTCTCGCTGTAGAGGGGTAATTCATTTTCGGATTCGGTTGATCTAGGAAATTAGGAAATTTATAATATAAAATTTCAATTTACAAATAATACTTTCGAGACAAGTTAGGAATAGCCACAGATTTTTAAAGTTGTTTACTGTTAGGTTTCACCGTTAGGACTAGAAGTAGCTAAGTCTTTTGAGGTGGATGACAGCTATTTTGAATGTGGAAGCATATGATGTTCAAAGGTATGCGCTTCCATCGGTAAAATCTAACAAGACAAAACTGAAAAAATCTAGGGCTAGATGACTATTATCATCTTATAATCATAATTTCTATATAATTTACCCATAATTCCATAATTAATATTAAAATGATTACTACATTTTCGAAAGTGGCTTTTATTGGGAAGTTTTTATTGGGTAATTTATTTTTAGTCTTTTTCGAAATTTGCTGATGCAACCCTGGGTCTTTTATTATTGACACTTACTTTGACATTTTCATGTAGAAGGAAATAATTGGGTCGTTGGCTAATTCTTCCATATTTGTGGCCTCTTCCGACTTTAGTAACTTGAAACGAATGAAAAATTTGTAACTCTTCAATTAATTAATATTAAATCAGCGATAAATAATGTCGAAATAAGAAAAATTGCTAATGTTTCCGAATTGCGAGATGCTCGAAGTACGTACACACTATTAAAACGTTAAACCTTATGCACGAACCGTTTAACACTGCAAGAAGGAATCCAAACCCAGCCAAATAACCCTGCAAAAAGTGAATACACCACTCAAACATAATTCAGAATAAATTACAAAAACAAATATATAGGAAATTCATCGAAAAATGACATTTCAAGTCGAGCAAGGATGAAAAGCGGCTCTCCCAGCATATTTTAGAATTAATAAATTTAATTAAAATAAAACTAATAACACCAAAGAATATTAAAAATAATAATAAATTTAATATAATATATGTTTATTTTGCAGTTTAAGCTGTGCAACATTATTCATGTACCAGAAGTAAAAAGAGTTGCGTGGTGTTGCCACATTTAGGAATTACGTAAAATAAGTGATAATCACGCGTAATTTGGTCGATTACAAATAGTTAAAAATTGACCAAGTTCTTTATTGCTTAATTGCTCCCAGAATTAAATTCTTCACAATTTTGCTTAATTTAAATCTTTAATTTTTTCAAAATTTTATTACTTGCGTAATCTATTTCTAATTGAGTTCATGAGTTTTTCTTTTATGCAAGATTGATGATATTTGGGTAACTTTTGAGTTGATTTGAACATGGCATCGAAAAAGCTTTTTAAATTTTGGTCACTGACAGACAGATTTTCAAATTTCGTAGATTTATAGTTGTATGAATTCAATCCTGGTGAGACACCAACTGCACTGCTTTTATCTCTCCCAACATCAGGGTTCGTTGCTTTAATTATTCTAATCTGGCGCTTCATTTGAGATTTTTTGTTTGAAGCAGGATTCGATCGAGCGATGGGGATGGTGGAGGAGGAACAGGATGCAAGAGGATCCAGAGGATCTGTTTCAGAGTTAAATGAAACTGATCGAATTGTAATTGGAGCTATGTTATTACCGAGCGGTATATATTCGCAACAATCAATTTTTCGTAAATTTTCATTTGATAATTTACTTGATGAAATAATATACGGTTGCATAAATTTAATGTGCTCGTAATAGCGCCAGTCTTGTAATTTTACATATTTATCATCTGGATTGTCAGTGTTTGGTCCACCTCTACGAATTTTCTTACTAGCGACATCGTTTAAAAGATGACGAAAATATATAAGCAATCCTCTCCAGCGACATATTGCATCTTCAGCTAAAGTAGTTCGAAAGAAGAGAAATGAAAAAACAAACATTTGATTAAAATTGAAAAACCAGAACTTAAAGATGCACAGATTTTAATATAACTTGTTTTTTATCGATTTGCCACAATTACCAAATTAATGAAAAATTGCATTTTAGTGTTCACGAAATCATTTCTTGTTTTCTGTTTTAAAACTTTTACTAAGGAAAATATGTTTCTATAAAAATAATGCGTGTATAAGGAAATCTGTACTCTACTAATAATGTGGCAACTCTGTGCAGACAAGCCGTTTAGATTTCGGCCGTCTAGTGGTCTCTCTGAGAGACCAAGAGTAATAATTTTCAGAGAGAGCCTATAGTTCACGTACTTTTGGCGAAACCACAGCTTTTTGCGATCCTATCCCAAGTTCTTTGATTCACTGGGCGCTTAGTACTTTGATATCGTGGACCATAATCTTTTGGGTTGTATAATTCTGGGTGTTTTCGTAAAGTTTGCAATAAACGCACCACCTTTTCTTCTAATGGTTTTTTGTTCAGAGACGAAGACATCAGAAGAATAATTTGCCGCCACAAAATGGACACGCTGTCAAAACACCACTGAGTTCATTCTGAGTAGTCGTTATATGTTTATTGGTAATAACAAGAGCATTCATCAAATAAGCAAATAGAAGAGTGAAGTATGTGAGAGGTTGAATTTAAGAGTACGCCTCTTAATTACGAACGATAGTACTCTAATGAAAACCTTCCATTGAACTTGCTCTTATTTTTATAAAATTCATTTTCGGTTCTCTTTTTTTCTTGAAGAGAAAGAACGAGTTTTGCGCATCTTTCAAGCGGAAACAAATGAAACATCAGACACAACTCTATAATTTCACAGACTATTTTTCTCAAAAGCGATGCTTATATTTTCTTTTTTCTTTAACATAATTTGTTATGGAGACGTTAAGGTTAACATATTTAAATCTGGGCTTTGCATGACGTAAAAAAACTGAAAAATGTCAGAATGGAAATATTGCCACCTAATACATTTCTGCCAGAAATGAAATCCCATCAATTCACAATTTACCCCCATAGTTTTTCTTATCTCGACTTTTTAGCTTTATTCTTATTTTATAAAAAACTTCATTAATGCATTTTACGTATTCTGATAAAAGTGAAATGATTGATATATTCATATTTGATTTGATCAAATTTATATTTAGAAATTTATAATTAGAAGACATTGTCACGATATAATATAATTTCATTTAAATGAAAATTTAATTGCATTCATTCTGCAATTGCGCTTTCATCATTTTCAGCTTCAGCACAGTTTAGACTTTGTAGCATTTCCGCCTTGACACGACGTTGCAGATGCTTCGGCAAAACACGTGTAGACCGATACAAGGAGTCGAAGAAGCTGCGTAAACATAAATCATCTTGTTTTAGGCTTGTCATCTCAATAGGTGGTATATCCATTCCAAGAAGAGGCATTGATGAATTTGATTCGATTTTGGATATGACTCTTTCAGAGCGCGGAGCACAATTGGCATTTATTGAATCTGTTACTAGTGATGATTTATTGGCTTCTTTACACACTAACGGCTTTGCCAGCTCTATCAGACGATCCAGTTCCGGATCAGCACCCCTAATCCGAAAAGGGGCTATGAAACCCATATCGCTATAGTAGCCCCATGTACGATTCATGAAGAACCCGTCTTTAAGTGGCGTATATTCAGGCGGTATTGGACCAATTTCATTTTCGGTATAATTAGCGCGGATTAGACGTATCAATTCGTTACGATAAAAACCCATGAAACAGCTATATAAATTCTTCCAACACATTGTCGCCTCAACTAATCCAAAAAAAAAATCAGGTAACACATAATTAAACGATAATGATTTCCATCGGTAATCGTATAATCAAAATATGGGCAACCCTATTTTAATTTTAATTGTTATCAGTATTACTACATTACCCGACGACATATCACAGGCGGCAGCTATAGACTTCCAAGTTTCTTCTTTTAACGTTTCGTCCATATGACCCGGTAGTCGGTGATCATATAGTACTGGATGAGTTCGTACTCTATGAATAAGTGATAAAATTTTCGGATCTTTGGTGAAATAACGCATTTCCTTTGATGGCGTTATGATGAATCCGGACAGTCTGGCAACTTTGAGAGAAATTAATGGTCGTGAGAACGCAGCAGAAACAACGGAAACTCTCGCGACGAATGCTGTCACACTGAATTCATTTATTGGTGCTTGCTTAAATTCAACTAAAAAATTTATGTTGATGATGGTGAGAGAATGAATATTCTGTCGAATGAACACTCCGAGTAAATGAAGGTGAACGAGAGAGAGATTCTTCAGCATTTGTTGGTTGCATTTTTTTGCGTGAAATCTATTCTGGAGGGCATCTGCAATCTTTTAATGTTTCCGATTGCAATATTCGGGATTAAATATAAAGAATAATTACGAAATTTGTGATATTAATTATTAATGCCTTTAAAAAGAATTTGTTCACTTAAACGTTATCGCCTTAATTCATTTGTTCTCTTTAATCAATTCCGTATCTTGACAGGTCTTCCTATATCATCCGCCACGTAACATTCTTCCTAATCATTTAAATTATCGTGTTGCTCCGTAACCGGATGTTTCTTTAAGAATATTCGGTCGTTCCCCGAAACAAAGCCGTTTCATGCTGTTCGCAAGCGTTGACGGCACGCAGCGTTGAATTCTGTTGTGCATAATGAGCACCGCGTATTGGTGCCGCCGCATAATTACCTAAATTTCCCATGCAACCTTCAAAGAAAATATCCGCAATGGCTTTTCTAGCGAAAACCTTTTGATCATTTGGAAGTTCTTCATATTGAATTGCCCAAGACTTTGCTAGAATCTCAGAAACTTCATGAGAGCTTTTCGTACTGGTGCTGATTGCTTGGTTATTGATGGTGGGATCCATAGTTTGGACGGCTATATTCTTTGTAGGTTTCAGCTCTATTAAATCGTTGAAATTTTTTGCTTGAGCTTGTTTTTGATTTCCAAATAGCTTTGGTTCTTCGGTGATTTTAAGTGATTCTTCATCATCATTATTATCGCACCATTGCATAGTTCCTTGATCAGTTCCGTCATCAATAAAATTCTGCCCTTCTACGATCCTTGTCTCGCCCTCCTCGTGTAAAAGTACCTCCGATCCTTCTTGCACTTCATCTTCCATTTCTTGTATATCGATATCTCCAGGCTCTAGCTTAGGTGCGACCTCTCGATCCAATGAGAAGTCTTTGAATTCATTTTGGAACTGTTCATTTCCAGATGTAATCGATGAATTTTCAATTAGAGAATCATTCTCAGTTTCTTCAAAGTTGTTAAAGTCAAGCGTTGTTTCTTCCGCAAGCTCCTTTTCAGTGTTTCTAACTTTTTGTTTCGGCGTTGTTTTCACGATAAACGCAGAAGCACCCTGACTGGTTGGTCGTCGTTTGCGCTACGAATAAATTATATATAATCGATCGCTTATTCCGGAGCTATCAAATAAAAATTGTTCTTAAATGAAAGCCAATAATATAATTTAATTCGCTGCAGGAATTAAAAATCACAACGCCGCAAAAAAAAGTGCTATCCCCCCTCTCCCGGTAACATAAAACTAATGCATTGCTGTGTCTCTCTTAAAAAAATTGTTTATAGTTTGTGTACGAAATTGTCATTCGCGAGAGCATGAAACCAATTAAACTCTCAATTGTTTTTGGTGTTTAACTAAAGTCTTCATTCTTTGTATAATAAACAAAAAATGTATGAAATAGTGTTTAAAAGGGAAATATCAAAATAGTATAATTGATAGATGTGCGTGAACGAACGTTAGAGAGACTTCTTCGGTCTTCTATGAAAAGAGAGAAAACAACAACGAGCCAAGCCAGACAACTGCGCTGATGGGGCATGCTTGATAGATCTGCTGGGATTGAAAGTTTATGTATCAAAGAGTGTTGCCGTTTGCCTTTTCGAGGTGAATTTTATATTTATGAATAAATGAGATATAAATTGATTTTCTGCGAGGGCATCACCATACTGAAAGTTGATAATTGTCTGGATAAAGTCCAAAGAATTTAAATTTAACATAAAATTAATAATTAAAATGAAGCTGTGTTGAGTTATTTTGTTTTTCATAAGCAATCGTAAGCATGGTTATATAGTGACGTATTGATACAGATGGAGAAAAAGAAGGTCACCTATAATTTGTTATTCTATGAGCATGTGACCTTGATTTTATGAAACATTTGTATACACTTAAAAATAAACTGCATCCGTATATTTTTCAACTATCACTACCATTTATACTCACCATTACACATTTTTCACCATCTTCACGAGTGCGTTTTCTTCGTCTTCTTGTTTCTTGATTTCCTAGAAAACTAAGATAATCAAAATACCACAAGGTTGTCTTATATTGTTTTCCTAATTTTTCGCTTAAGTTTATGCGTGATATTTCACGGCGGAAGTTCGTCCGGAAGATGTTAATTTTTCGCAAGACATCATCCCGATCAGCATTTGGTTCGATTTCTCTCAATTTCTCCACTAAAACATCATATGCAGCTACTTTTGATGCACGTCCTTTATAGAGTGCGGAACGTGTATCCCACAGGGCTGGTAGACTTTCATATAATCGAAAAAATTCCGCCCAAAACTCTCTTTTATATAACGAGAGAGTAGAGTCACGCAAAGACGCCATTTTGTGATGATTTCAAATTGACGCTTATTACACGTGCTTGTCGTTCCGATTAGATTGAAGGCTAACAATCAACTGAATCAAGCAGATGATTATACTTCCGTTCAGTCTCATGTTTATTATTGTTGGCGAGTAGAGTGACCAGGTTAGATACGTTGATTGATATTTCTAATGATTGAATTAGGAGAATATTTATTATAATTAATATTTAAATTTAATTATTAAATTCCCGGAAAGGTTTTAATCGAATTGAAACTAGAGAGAATATCAAAAGCTGATTCTTAAGCGAATTGTAAATATTTAATTTGTAAGCATATTTTCGGATGCGCTCTGTAGCGAATTCTTTCAAAACTAATTTTCTTGCTTCTAATATACCTTTTTGCATTTATAATACATTAAGTAATTAGACGATGCTGAATATCTGCAAGGGAACGGTCTGTAAAGAAATATTTTTGCATGTTCAGTCACTTCTTGAAGTTAAAAACTTGGTGGTGTTATTTCGGAAGTTAAGTCTGCAACGTGATATCGACTCATACATTTTTCCTCGGACGTGTCGGACGGGGTAACACATTATAACGAATAGCAATAATTCGGATAAGTTTCAAAATTGAATGTGCTGCTTGTTCATGTTTGGCGCTTAGCTTCTTAATATTTCCGTTGTGGCCAGGAATACTGCTCGGATCTACGGTGTCAGTCCCACAACAAACAAATATTACAATGAGTGTCTCATGCTATCCTAAACACCAATATCGGCATTCATTCAGAAAATTGTCGACGGACGGTTTATTGTTTGCTGCGACGCCGTTAGTAGTCTGGTGAACTTTAATCATTTGGCGAACCGAACAGCCTTGTAAATTGCGAACACCCTTCTCCACTTTCTTTGTTCTAGTCCAGTTCTGCTTGTTCTTCGCTTCGGTTTACGGAGAGTATTCGTAGAAAGACGACGCTTGTAAAGGCTGGTTTTCCGTTCTCCGTGTTCAGTCATCTGGCGTGCTTGCATTTCTATCAACGTGTTCGACGCATTTACGTTTGCATCAAATCTGGGAGGCGACTGAAAGCGATTGAATAATTTCACAAAAGAAAAAATCATTCGTATTTTTGTTGTCATTCGGTTCGGTGACCATTGACTGGAAATTGTCGTCTCGCACGCATTCATCTACTAACATCAACCCCGTGCTTTGCAATGCGAAGGGTGAGTTTAATATCCATATCATGAGCATCCAATCGGCTCGTTCTAATAAATTAAGATAGATACCATCGTTTGCAAGAGAAAGCTTTTACAAAACTTTAAGATGAATTTGGGCAAGCATGAATTCATTTTCGACTTTGATTCCACGGAGCTCAGTTTTTAAGCATCGGTCACGTTTATGAACCTTTTGGTATAAAATTTACTGAGTTATGAATTGCTAAAATTACGAAATTTTTAATCACAAGCTTATACGGCTGTGTTACGGCTGTATCGTTATTACGACTGCTTAGAAAAGTATTTCAACTTTCACCACGAAAATGAGGTAGATTTTTGTTGATAGAGCATTGCGGTTATTTCAAGTAAAACTCGATCAAGCTTCCCAATAATTTTCATTAAAATATTAATTATAAGATAAATTTTCATTGCGTTAACATGTATCCATCTTTTAAGAACAAAAAAAGCTCGTACGAGCTTGGTGGTTGAAAAATGCCCCATTAGTGATGACATTACTGCAAAACTTATAGTCTGTATCTATTGAATTTAGTGTGTGTGTGTGTGGACTTCTTCTATTTCATTCCATTCCGTATTTCATTGATAGTTCAGCAGCTATCTACAGGAACGGCGGAGACAACGTCACAGACAGCGTAAGATACTGACTTTGGAAGAACGAGTGCAAGCCATCCATCTTTATGACGAGAATCCTGTTTACATGCGCGTTGCCAATCAACTTAAATGTAGTTGGGAGCAAATTAGGAATGTGGTCCAGAATCGTGATGCTATATTATCGTATTATGCGCATTGTCAAACGGGCGATAAAAACGACAAGCGTCGAGGCATGCGGCAAGAGAATATTAACTTTTTAGGAAGAGCTATGTACGAGTATGTGAAGCGAGTGTATTGTCAGATCGGTGAACTGCCCGATGACGCTGTAATAAGAGAAAGAGCACTTATGTTCCGCAAACTTTTAAATATACCAAATTTCCTACCAAATAAAGCGTGGATTAACGACTTTAAGAATTTGTATAAACTTGATTCTCGGTCCTTAGATTTTAACGAGACGTCAGAGTCGCCAACACCGGCTTCGTTGAATTGCAAGGATATCATATTGTACTGCCGACAAAACACGAAATCAACGCAAAAGACGGATACATCATCCAATAGTCCTTGTATTGATAAAGGACACGAAAAGAATGAAGAGAAGGAAGTTATTGTTATTGCGAAGGAAGAGCCAGATGACAACAAAATTTTAGATAATAATACTTGGACGTATTTCGCTGATGACGATGACGATGATGATGAGGAGATCAATGAAAATGAAGAGGGTCCTACTATCGAGTATGGTGACTTCGAAGATTACACGGAGGAGGAGGAGACGGATGGAAAGGGTATAAAGAGTATTACGGAAAGAACTGAAGTGAGTGCGGATAAGAATGAAAAATTGCAAGTGGAAAATAAGCAAACATCATTCCAAGTCTCGTCATCACTCAGTCCTATCGAGTCACCTCGGAAGGAAAATGTATCTACTCCCGACTTACAAAAAACACTTCCAAACGAAAAACTAACACCCAAACAAACAGCACAATCTTGTAATAGCAATTGCGTCAATACGACGATTAGCGGCGAGGTGAACGATCCCGATACAACCAAATCGACGCAAGAGCGCAACAAAAAGGAACCATCGTCGGATAGTAAAGAGATCCGGATTGAAAGTTATGCAGATGCATTAAATGTATTGGAGACACTTGAGGAATTCGCTCTGTTGGAGGAAGATTTTCGTGCGATAAATTTAATTTCGCAGCTGGTGGCATTTTATCGGAATCATATAAAGCGAAAACGCCACGCATGTACATAAAGTTCGATTATCCGGAATTTTAGTCTTAAATTAGGATAAAAGAAACCCTTTTGTAAATTACAAACAAAAAATTGAATATTTCTACGAATGTAGTGAAATTTATTAATTAATGTATACGTAGTATATACGTTATTGACACTTTAGTTCAAAATAAAAAGCGATAATAATATTTCCGGACTCAAACAAACCCGTCTATATTTGAAAGTTTTTGTCAAACGATACCATTTTTAAACTCGAAAAATTTATTGTCAAATGATTTTTATTCAGGATTTTTATTATTTCATTTTATTCATTATTGTTTTGTTTCCTGAAAAGTCCTTCCGAACGCAAAAAAGCGAAGGCGATGGTTAAACCATTAAAAATGTTGATCGATTGACCGTAAAATTGATCAATATTCAAATAATTTTCTTACATACGATTTCTTATTAGTGTTAGTTGTTGCGATATATGTACGTACGATGCGATGTATGTAAAAATTCTATATATAAAATTATGCTCTTTTATTCTTCACCACACTTGCTAGTTGAGCCCAATGGTGGTGTAATCGAGTAAAGCAAAGTGAAGAGATTCTTAAGGAGACAAAGAATTCGACTAATAAGATGAATCTATTAATACTTAGATGTCGTAATATCGCAATGCCGAAGATGCCACGAAATACAGTTTTAGTCCTTAGTTGAAGGACAAAACGGTGTGAGAGACCTTTTGCAAATGAGGAAGCCTTTTAACTTCTGCGTTCTGTTTTTTGAGTTTCATTGATTAAATACACAAATTGGTCAGACATGCGCACAACTTGAATACATGTTAGAGAGAGCTTCTTCTCAGTCATCGATAAATGTCTACCTACCTAACATGAATAGTCTCTACTCATGCTTTAGACATAAATAGAAATATTCCAAATTTAGTTGAAATAATTTAGTAGGAATTAATTGCTTTTAATGATAAAAAATATATACATTTCATTTGGTGCCAATTATCACAATAAAATCATTGCTATTTGACTTCTAAAAGCGTCATGAATATTTGCACAGTTTTTGCAACATGACGCTTTCAATCAATGGTACATTTCTTCGATTATATCCATACGATCGTATGCGTACAAAATGACCCGTAGCGAAATCTCGCGAACAAGGATGAGACCAATTTCTTGATATTGCGGTTGGTTTTCGATTGGTGAAGTTTGCGATAGTTCTACACCACATCAACGTCTTCATCGCCGTCCAATTCGCGTAGCACTTCGTCGGCTCGCGTGATTAGACCGATAAGACGAAAGTTTTCTTTAACTAGAGCGAAATCTTCTAATAGCTTGAGATACTTTCGTGCTTCGGCACATGTGCTTATTGGTGGCAGGGGCGGAGAGCGGTTGTTAAAGTTTGCCTGTCTGCGTTTATTAGACGAGTTCGAGGTTACGATACATGTTGGTGCTCGAGTCAGCGGTGGCATCGCAGGAAGTGGAGACGGTGGTGAATTGGATTCTTGCCAGAATTTTGGTGAAATTATCCCGGTATTAATCTTGCTGTTGTTGTTGTTGTTGTTGTTGTTGTTGTCGCTGTTTTTGCAACATTGTGATTTGTTCATCCTTTGCAATTGAGCCAATGCCAGATTATCCTCTTCCTCGGATATTTCAGAGTCAATCTTTTCAACATCCGACTTTTTGGACGACGAAAGGTCAGCCATTTTATTGACCGACTCGTCTGTATTTTCGGAGGCTTGATTATTATTAACGCTTTTGCTGGCAGGTCCTTCGGTATCTTCGTCTTCTGAGACGTGTTCCTCTTTAATGGTCACTAAAGGTACTTCGTCTTCAATTTCCTGCTTGATTTCGACTTTGGGCGGCGGCACGATTGACTTCTCGTGTGGTAATTGGGGCTTAACCGTGCTTAAGGTTTGCGCTACGGAAGCTAACGGTATGATGGTCATGGTCATGGGTGGTGGTGGACCTTGTCCAGGAGTAACCGGTGTAATAGGAGTTGCAACCAGCACTTGTTGAGGCAGACTGGGATTGGTATGGGCGGCAGAAAGTGGCAGCTTCACAGCCACTAGGTGGCGTGTAGCTACCGCAGATAGCGGTGGCGGAGCGGGAAGTGTTGCAGGATTAGGAATAGGTTTGATCAACTCTTTTCTAGGTACGGTTTTTCTGCGCTTTTTTCTTTCTATTTGTCTCTCCTCTCCCCTCTTCGTGTTATCATCTTTCTCCTCCTCTTCCTCCCCGTCTATTTCAATCCAACCTTCATCTATAATACGTTTCCTTCTCTGATGGTCGTAATTTTCTTCTACTGAATTCAACTTATTTTCCGAGTTGTCGTTGGAACTGTTCCTGGCTTCTGAGGGACCGGGGTGCTCGGGTAGTAGTATATCCCGAATGATATCCTTAATCTGAACTGAGTGTCCTTGGATATGTCCAATATTTAGTTTTGACGTATCATTATTGGTTATCTTGTACATCTGTCGGAATTTGTCACACCACTCCTGGTGCGGGAAAAAGACTTGTATGCCGAGAGCGCTCTTAAATTGCAATGCCATTTTCTGGATGAGACCATCGGTGATGATGAAGTCCTTATAGTACATCATCCGACGTATCCATTCGTATACGGATTTGCCTAACATCGAAACACGCACTGCCTTCATTTCCAAGGACTTGACTTCGATGCATCGGCGCGTCCTTTGCTCCCATGCTTTCAGTATCTCATCCTTTTGCTGAATGATTCGTTTAATCTGGTCCGGACTGCAATTGAAGCTGCGTCCGACGTGCTTGTAAACGGGCGTTTTCTCGAACTCGCGTATGGCGGCAACCTTCTCGTTTAACGCTAGAACGTTCTTTCGTTTGATGCGATTGTCGAAGAATATCTTTTCTGATTGGTTCTGACTCTGTGAATAGAAATCAAATTAAAAACAATAACAAACAAAAATCGGGTGAAATGTAATGAGAGGTTGTGGGTGGTGGGTGATATTCTCATGTCGTAGACCCAAGATCATGGTAAGATCGTTAATGAGGTTCTGTTGAATTTTCTTTTTAATTTACTAAATTCAGTTTTACGTTAGAACCAAATTAAAACGCACTTAGTTGCAGTCATGACTCAGCAACGTTTCCACCACCACCACCACCACCCCATTCGCACCTTGACACCACCACCCTAACCTCACTACTTACCATTCTGACTTGGCTTTGGTTTTCCAGGCTGGCGTTCGTTGTGGTTGTGATTGAGACTGCGTGTGCGGCGACGGCGCATCAAATTGCAACGCACCAGTTGTTTATTTTTATGACGATAGCTTTGCACTTTTCTTCTTCCTCAAACCGGTGGATGGCCTTTCGCTCTCTCGGAAAATTTTTCCGGCGAATTCTTTAGTCTGTTTTTTTATTTGATTTTGACTTTTTGTTGTAGTTGGTGTCAATTTTTTTTCTTAAAAATCGCCGACAAACCCAAATGAAACTTCGTTATACCATTTTTCAAGTATTTTAAATGGCTGTAGCAAAAAAAAATATTCGCTGTTTCGTTGCTTTTTGCTTTATTAGTTTAGCATGAATTACGTTGGCGTTACCAGCGCCTCAGCAAACGATAGATATACTTGCTAGAATCTACGCGCTAAACAATTCAACGTGGCGACAATAAAGCAGTGAGCAATGACGACGTCCAAAACTCTACTAGAACATGGCGTGTATCGAGAATCGAACAGAGCCGAAACCATTCAAGGCCTGCGGTCGGGAGCAGGGCCAGCGTCGCGGAGAGTATTCGATAACGAGCGCTCCGAACGCAGTTGCGCCGGTGCTAGGGCGTGCTCGGTTGTTTCGCGGTGGTTGCCTAGTTTCAAGAACCCACGCGAGACGGTACAGTGCGGTCAGAGCAACAGCTATAGCTGTATACGTATACGAATCGTTATCGCAGCGCCCATAACACTTTCGCTGTTTTGCGTCTATGAACCGTTTGGTCGCAGAGGGTTTTTTGTAATTTTTTGCCTAATATTCTTTGTTGTCATTATTGAGAGTCATCACTCTCGCAAACGTTGTTGCTGTCATTGCTTTTGCTGTTGCTGCTCGTGCGCGTTCTCACTTCAGGGAACTCGCTCGAAAAGTAACGTCGTTCAGTGTTATTTGCGATAAGTCAAAAATTATTTTCAGTTTCATGAAAATTATTTGTTTCGAAAAATTCTCTTGGTTTTGTTAAATATTTAATACGAGAAGAAATTGATGGTTTTCTGAGTCGCATACGGTAAAATAGTTCAATGACGATGTCCAGATTGGTAGCAACAACAACAACAACAGCAACACAACTGCGAGTAAAATGAGAGCGATTCTATAGATGAAGAATGATAATGATGATGACGGTAATGATTATCTGAGAACAAGTAACTCAGTTGAAAATAATAATTTGTTTAAATTCAAATAAATTATTGAAAAATATCGAATGAATAATTGTACGAGTAAGAGATCATATAATGAAAAATAAAGAGAAAGAACACAGAGTGCAGTGCGCATATGAAGTTTCTCACCCTGGCCACTTAAGCGTGAGTGAGTGAGAAAGGAAATAGGAAAAACGCATTGAATAACATCAAAAAAAAATTTCGTTAACAATTTTTTTCAATAAGTGTATTAAATCTTACGAGGTTATTTAATACATTATCATCAGCGTATTTCCGCGTCGCATGCAAACTGAAGACAAGTCAACAAATCAAATTAATAAAACGCGATTTGCCTGCATAATGCGCTTTCATGAAATTATTGCGTTTGTAAAACAATTAAAAAAAATTTGTTTAGCAAAATGGTGAGAGAAGGAGAGATAGAGAGAGAAATATATAATTATTGTGCAATAACATTGCGCAGGTCAAACATTTCTTGTTAGCAGTGTCATTCTGTCGTTCATGAAATCCCACTCGAGTGGATTCTTTAGAATGCAGAAAACTTTAATGTCATGCACGTTTTCTTTCTCTCCCTCTCTCCCTTTCTTTCCCCTTACAATCGCTCTAATAATTCAACAATGTCAAACTTTTATTTTCATTCTATTCGCGTGTTTTTCTCATTATTCTGGACATTTTTTGTGAATACTCAAAAATAATTTTTTTGCTTTTTATTCAAAATTTATTGTATTTCTTTTTTTTTCATTAATGAAATAAGTTCTTTTTTGATTGCTTCGAAATTAATTCCGCAAAATTCTGAATTTGATCAATTTTTTCATAAAAAAGTATATGTATCAACCATGAGTTCGAATGAAACAAACGTCGAAACGAATATGAATAAATTCCGGAATTTGATTGAAAATGAGATCTCATTGCTTTAATACGAGATCGGTCGTCTAAAAATTTGTCGTCTAAAAGAACGGGACAGCCACTCCTCCCCATCTTTCGCTTCCATTTGTCACGTATTAAAGAAAACGACAGAAAACTTGATACATTCCGAAATATATCTCGGAATCAACACCTGATTCGATTTAGCCGTCTTTTCGCTTGCATGAATTTCTATGATTACTTCATCTTACTTCAATTTCTCAGATTGCAGAATAATTTTCAATGTAAACTTCTGTGCTCGAATTCAGTGTCAAAGTCAGCAAAACACTTTTGGATGAATGAAAGAAACGCCTCCAATTGTGTCTGTATATTCTCTCCCACGCCCACTTTTTCGATTTTCTACAATTGTGATTTTTGTCACCAGTGGGCGAATCACGCCCGTTTTGGTAGTATATTTCGAAATAGGCGGTGGTTTCAAGTTAACTCGGAACGCTGCGAAATGTAACCATATGGTTTTTTTTAATGCGACACAAACGGAAGCATGTACTAAGACTTCCGGGTCTACCGAGTAATGCAAATGGGCGTGGGCCTGGCCACCGATTTTTAGAATCAAACTATAAATTTGTATCACAAGTGTAGATTGTATAAGTTGTTTCTCTTATCTGATTCTCTTTTTTCTTCCTTTGCCAGCGACAGAATTGTCTTCCCTTTAGATGAACTCTTTCGAATAAGATTTCACTGTCTTTCGTGGCAGTATTCCATATTCTCGTTCATCACTCTTATGCATCTTTAAGATCAAATTTGTTATTATCGATGGATAAACAAAATTGAAGGCAATGCAGTGCGTTCGGAGATAGCTTTCATTTTCAAGTTTGCGTCAGTTAAAAAGGATAAAGCAAAGCAACTCTGCTTGAGATCCTAGAGCGAAAATATTTTTGCTCAGAGATTAAATTGCTCAGAGATAATTTTCAGTCTTGTTCTCTCTATTTATTCTTTTTATATTATAATATTTTCTTATATGTTTTCTTTGTTTTTCTTTCTGCAGTTTATGAAGCCGCTTCATTCTAAGTTTTCTCTGAGGGAATCATTTGCATAAATAACTTTAATGATGAATACGAACGTACACACTGCTGTCGTTAAGGAAGAACATGATGATGAAACGGATTATAATGATTCTGATAAAGTACGTAATATATCGGCGGGGGCGACAACGACGAAAGCAACAGTTACCAACACTCTAAACGGAAGTAAAAATTTAGAAAAGAATTGTGCAGACAATGAAATACCATCGAAAACAGCAAAATCAACAAAAACAGCAACAACTGTAAGAACACCAATAACAACATCTGTCAAGGTATTAAAAATCCCACTAAGGTCAGTCCAAGTAGACCTCAACGAAAAGGAAGTACCGCGAGAAGAAGATGAGACTACGGCGAGCGTCTCTATTAAAATAGAAAGTCCTGATGAAGGTGATGACTGTATAATAGAAGAATTAGAAGAAAAGCAGATATCAGAAGACGTGGAACAGATATTACCATCATCGTCATCATCATCATCACCATTATTATCAGGTCACCAACAGCGTGCCACACATACTTATAACACAACAATTATACCAGCAAAAATAACACCAATATTGTCAACTCGACCAACAACAAACGTACTAGAGACCACTAATCTACAACTACCACGATTAGCATCAGCATCAAAACGATCTCTATCGTTCCCGCCGAAAATATCCGTATCAGCTGTTACATCGCCATCATTACTAACGATGGCACGACAACCAGCAAAAGCAACAACAACAACAACAGCAGTAATACCACAAATATCACAATATTCTCAAAAGGAAGCAATTAATTTTAACATTCGTAAAAGGCTTGAGATACAAAATAATAGGAATGCTTTAACAAAAATGCGTATTTTGGAAAGGCCAACATTGCCATCTCTAAACGTATCATCATCAGCAGCAACATCGTTAACGCGATCATCGATACCTTCGTTACAATCATCACTAGCGCAATTAAACCAAACGGCAACAGCAACCAACAGGACTGCAATAATAACAACAACGACAACAACAACAACAGATGGTTTGAGGGTAAAATGTCCTTGCGAATTGGGCAGCAATTCAGCAAATAATGCCGCTGTTAATAAAGCCGATTTAGAGAAACTGAAAATGTTCTTTGAGCAAATGTTCGATGAAACTCGTAGATTGAGTCGCCAGAATCAACGAGAAGTGAAAATGATACTCTTGGAAGCTGTTTCTGAAGCGGAAAGTAATTTTGAAGCTGGTCGAAATTGTAAAAAATGTTGCGGCTGATTTGACGGTTTGATGATTTGGTTTGACGATGATGACTTAATGGTTTGACATATCGTTCACGATGGTAGACTTAACCGGATATTGTAACGTATGAGGAATTATGTCTAAATAAATTTTAAATTTTAAATTTGGTTATTCATTCTTTCAGTTTTCGAAGTCTAAATTTTTCATGAGATTGTTGTCACACCAGCGGTAAATAATTATAAATATATTGATATGCTCTAATTAAGTTTTTTCTTGAGAATTTTAAATTAATTTTAAAGTGAAACGTTTTTATTCTAATTTTTCTGTTTAAATTATTATCTTTAAATCTGGCTTAAAACTCATTGGTTATTTTTTTGTACTTAACAATAAAGACAAAAAATACTTAATCTTATTTGAGACTAACATAAAATTAATCCCTAATACTATAATTATCATTAGTGCTTAATGATTCTACGTCCGATCTGACGTTGAATTTTGTTTTTATATACAAATTGAACGCGGGTGTGATTTGGTTTGCTTGTATCTCTTATTCTGACGCATCGTCCTCATTGCGCGTCATCCGCTCACCTTTCCGCAATATCACTTCCAATTGCGAAATCAAACCAATGGCACGAAAATTCTCCTTCAATAGCGCAAAGTCTTCCAACGGTCTCAAGTATTCCAACGCTTGAGCATACGTTTTTAAATCCTTAGTGGCAGATGATACGGGTGATGAATGTCCATTGACGGAACCCGATTGTTGGCCGTTACCATTTGTAACATATTTCGGGGAACTGTGACCGTTGCTGGTGGGAGTAGTGGCTCCATTGGAAGATGTTCCTGTACCATTACTTTTAACTTTTTCATTCGATTGTCGTTCGGTGGTCTCACTAGAGTTCTCGTTGTGCTCATTGGCACCATTTACAACAGTCACTTCATCATCATCGACACGAGAACGCTTTGTGGCATTCGAGTAGGGGCTGCCAGATTTTGATCGTTGCGCTTGAGAATTCGTTGATGGCAGTTGCGATGCTGAATGCGAAGGCGGGCGCTGCAGATGCGAATAGTCATCAGTGCTGTTGTGTCGCTCGTAATAGAAATCGTCGTAATTATAATTGGGTTGATCATAAACGTCCGGAGATGATTGCAAATGATGTGGATGTGGCTGTAAGTGATGCGGTGATGGTTGCGGTGGCGACTGCTGCTGTGGCGATGGTTGGTCATCTTCATCGTCTTCGTATTCGCCGTATTGCTGTTGCATGTAACCGAAATATTGTTCTGGCACGTTCTCGAAGTTGCTAAGTCGATCGGCCGTGGTGGGTGGGAACAAGTGTTGTAGATCCTGTACAATATCTGGTATCCATAATGATGGGCCGGACGGTCGCAGCTGATTCGTGGCCAATTTATGAGCGAACCCCGTTAAATGGGTTTCGCGAAAGCGATTCAACCAACGATTGTCAGCAATGAAGCTGGGCGCTCCGATAACTTGTTTTGCTGTTTCTGCCTTCTCCTTAATCATGCCGTGCGTAATAGATCCACGCAGTTGTGGATTAAGATTGGCGCGTACCAGCCACTCATACACGACTGCATTGATGTAAGCACACTTGCGGCTGCGCTCAATTTCCTCTACCATCGCTTGCTGTTCGACAGCCTTAAGATTGGTCGGTACTTCGAGGCGCAGCGATGGTACTGCACTAGAGACTAGCCGACGACCTCCGATACTGTTTGGATGAAAATGTAGGGCGCACACAACTGGCTTCTTAAACGGTAGGATGCGGCTCAATGAGGCGTGACAGGCCTGCTTCCAGAGCGCGTGGAATGGATTTTCTGGACGTGGGAATTGAAAGAATTGCAGCTGAGGATTTTGACGTGAATTGGAAATGCATCCAATGATGCAGCATCGGCGAATAGTCGGCATCAGTGTGAATCACACCGTCGTTCAGTTCAGCTGAAAATATTGGTAATCCGAGTTCACAAAGTTACTTAAGGTTTCTTAATGAACAAATGCAAGCAAAAAAGAGATGTTTAATTTAAATCTGTAAGAAATGGAAAAGATATTTGAAAATTTACAAGCATATGTAGGAAGGAAGGAATGGGGCAAGATCGCTAAGAATTAAATGAAATTATAATTAAGTTTTGCAGCAGTAATAAATTATATTTATGAAATAAATTTTAGCGGTTGGAAATTTTAAAAGAGCTCGCCTTCGAAATGAATTGCGGAGTCGATTTATCAGGAATGAGTAGATTAGATAAGATCCACATAAGACATACATTCGGAAAGCGTATTCGGGGGGTTTGACTATCGCTTTTTTATTGCTACTGAACTCACTACACGTTATGGATTTATAGTCCCCACACTTGATTGATATGACGCAGCGGGTTGGGTGTTTTAAAGTTTTTAGATATATCTTGTGAAACGCAATTGCAAAATTTGGAGGAACATACTATATATAAGTATAAGAAAGGATGCGATTACTCCATTATTCTAGTTCAAAATATTCAAATTCTATTTAAGAACTTCATAGAGAAATCTGTCTGAATTCTTAACAATTACAAATCCAATCAAAACTAAAAGATAATAAATAATAAATAATAATAAGAATAATAAATAGATAATAAATAATAAATAATAATAATAAATAGATAGCAAATAAACTGGAAATATTAATTGTCTGCAATTCTCATATTGTTTATTTTCAGAGCTTTGGAAAGTTTGTTTCTCGAGCTTTTTGGAAAGAGTAAAAATCCTCTTACTGATAACTTCGAACTTTCTACGACGCAGTATACAATTCTCCCATCCGCCCATTACATTCCGTCCAGGTCCCAGAGAAATAATTATCTGTCTTTAATTTGTAATTTCAATGCTTGCCTTTGTTCGTTTTATTTATTATATTACGTTAGTTGTAAAGCGAGTTTATTTACGGTCACCAAACAGCAAAGCAAGCCAGTTTTGTTTTCTTAAGAGCTATCAGTTGAGAATGTTTACCGTATTTTGTTGAGATAGTCGTCTCTACATGGGCGGAGACCCACAACGTCGTATCTCGTATATGGCGTGCGCTGTACGTGGTACGACCACACTCTAACGTATGATAAATACTTATAGTATATTTTTTGTATATAAATACCTTTCTGTTGTTATTGCAGGCATACATTCGAGACAAGTCGAAAATTGTTATATTGTCTTATTTGATTCTCATCAAATTTAGGTCACAACACACCGTTGTTCAGTGATATTTTCTGAGATGAAAATATTTACACGATATTTTTAGTAGCCTTCGTTCTCTTACTGATATTTCTATTATTAAGGTCACGACTCGGGCCGTGCCCAAACCGCTGAGTTTGCAAACCCAACAGCCTGCCTGTTATACGACATTGTTTTCATGACATAGAGTCGGTGAGTTCGTTATATTAGGTGTGTATACTATCAAGCTGCAAAGTATTTTGTATAAAAGTACCCACAGCTACAACAACAACAACAATACGTTTCAACAATATTTCTACCTCTCACAATTTGTGTATATACGTCCGTACATAATTTCACAACAAGTTTCGTGTCATGATTTTAATCCTTCGGAGTACGGTGCGTCTTACGTTACAGTACGTACGCCTAGATGTATTTGCTTGAAGCTTTTAGAGTGTTGTGTTTTCCTCAGTTTTGGGCATAGTCTTCTGATAACTCTATTGTTTGCGTTAGTTTTAAGTCGTCGTCCTCTGCTTTCCAAATTACCGAAAGGTAAGTGCTCTCTCCTCCGTGTGGATTTTGATTAATAACGAAGAGGGGGCGGGAAGGAAAGAGGACGAGGGGAGAACGAATACCTATCATTTATGAAATCTCTGACCACTTTATTCCAACCCACCCTTTGAATGATTTACCATTGTTTAAACACTTCTTGCGCCCTTTCAAGTCTTTAGCATATGCATCCTATATTTCTACGAACAACTTCTCTCTTCTATGCGTTGGGTGTTTTTGGAAAATGTGTTATAGAACATTTTTGGATCTTGTATTTTTTCAAATATTCTTAATGTTTTTTTTTAAAAAAATCTCATTCAGATATTTACAAAATGTGTGGAAAGATACTGAAACGAAGAATGGCGGGCAAGAGGTTTTGAGACGCATAAAGTATTGAAAGAGAGCTTCAATGAAATTTTGCTGGAAGCAATAAATATCGTCACCACCGTGAATGGTATTAATTTTGAGTAATTTCCTCCTACAGAAACAGGAAATAGCAAAAACAATAGCAGTAAATCAGCAATGAGTCATACCTGAGTTAGTTTTTTTGGAGGTAGAATGAATCACAAACACCCGTTAAATTAATTTATCAAGAGTTATCGATGGGAAAATTTAATTAATATAGCTTCGGAAATAGATCTTCGAAATTATGGAATAAAAAATAAAATTGGGGGAGAATAACGTCTATAGATTTCGATATTACCAATTCTCTCGATTTTACCAATTTGACATAATCAAACAATTAAATTGATATTCTATTATATACTCCTATAACAGTACTAAACAAGTATTTTTATAAAAAATTATGCATGTTTTGTTTCGGTATAAAATGTCATAAGGTGTTATACATAATTATTAATCAGTTGCCTTTGTTGTTTCACAAGGGAAAAAATTGCGTGCAAAATATCGAATATTTGAAATAATTTTCTTTATCATGTCATCATTGTTGTTAAACAACTCAGTCAATTTGTCAACTCAGTAGTCCGTTATTTTTATAATCATCATGACGAGATGTTCGAATTCGAATTTTCAAAGGCGTCAAGGTTTCTTACAAAAAATCAGCTGATTTTTAGTTTTTTAGGCACATGTGAGGATAAATTCGAATTCGAATTGAAAATATTAATTTAGAATTAATAAAATTATTGCGTAAATATTGCACAAATTATGTTCACATTTAGAAGACTTCAAAAATCAAATTAATTTCGAATTTTCGAACATAATTATTTATATATTCAGAATGAACTACATTAAAAAAATTTCGAAGTGAATTTTGAAATTACAAAATATTAGTTTATGTTACTTATGATGAGTCATTTACAAAACCGTACAACGTATATAAAAACAATAACAAATGTAATTAGAAATTATTCGTAAATATTAAGAAAAAACAGTAAAAAATTAAATACAAAAAATAATGAAATTAAAGCATTGCGAAGGATATGTTTGTTTAAATATAAGCGAAGATTGTTAAATAGATTTTGAAACTACCGTTATCCAATAATAAAATTGGTGAAAAAAGAGCCGGTATTTATCGCATTTTAATTGAGCCTCATTGTATAATTTTCATATTCATTTTAATTAACGATCAATACATCTCGATTTTTTGCCAAATACTTTTAAAGCAACGAACAACAAACGAATCGAATTCGTAATTAAGGAAGAATGCCCGTGCTCTCTTCGATGCATTAAATGAAATCGTTTAACGTTCGACGTTTGTTACTTGTTGTTGTTGTTGTTGTTGCTATTTTCTTTTATTTTCGTTTCTTTGCTCAATTACTTCATTCGATATTTTCAAGACCCTCGCCCGGTTCTTCGATAATTTTTTGACTAACGACGCATACATAAATACGAGTAATCCCTTACCTCTCTTTCTCACTCTCCGATGGTTTCTAGCACTCTTAAAACTGAACAATTGTACGATGCGTTCTCTTTCACACTATTTGTGTTTATGTAAATGTTGTTTTTTACTAATGAATCCACTGTATTACCCGAAAGCGCAATAGATCACAGCAGTTACAAAATAACACAAACGTCGTTCACGACCGCTCAACACGAAATGAAGCACTCGCCTAGTGAGCCCGAAAATATTGCTCGACGCTCCCAACGAGAAACCCAACATGGCTGGCAACGACTACGATGCGCTGATGATGCCATCGAGGCAGCAGTGAGGGGCGAAAGGCTAAACTCAGGGTATTACAATATATCAGCATCAGTCGTGGAAAGCAAACACAGTGCACACCGTTTTTGGTCGCTTAGTCGGGCTCAAGTGTATGCGGATGTATCTATGTGTTCAATGCGCGCTAACTGTGTTGTGGTTCGGCGAGTGTGTGAGTGAGTGAGTGTGTGTGTGTGTGTGGCTGTATATGTGCGTATAATCCGACCAGCGCATGAAACCCAAAATGAGAACAGCTAACGACCGAGAACCGACCCTCATACAACTCATGACAGATGTGCAGAGGCGCTACCCATCGTCTATAGACGAGACGAGATGCACGAAATATACGACCGAATACGACCAAACCAAAAGCCATGCCAAACCATGCTGAACCAAAAAAAGAATCGAAAGAGCAGCCATACCAAAAACAACAACAACATGTACAACAACACCAATAATAATAACAACAACACCAACAACGACAGATCCCCGGAATGCCAAAGTAGGCAGCTCCGAATATGGCTGACTGGTATGATGGTCGGGTGAAAACGTCCGACACTTTCAACTGAGTAAAACGAATAGCACCGACCAACTTAGTTAGCTCTATACGAGTGAAGACCAGGCGAACGAGTTTTACGTTCTCGTTTCCATAATTATCCATCGTATATACGATATCGTGCATCGTGTATATACAATATCTTTTAATGGATTGACTGACTTTGGCCGAAGAAAATACTTAAATTCCAAACTCATTGCTTTGGCACGACTCAAGCTTACTTCGGTTTTGGAAGGTGAAGGCATAAAACTGAGCATACGCTACTATAGAGCCATAAGCGTCTATTCATGACGTAGAGAATAGAAACAGCAGTAATAGATATTAAAAACATAATGCCGAAAACAGCAACAAAAAGCGAAACAGAAATTACAACAACGCTATTCTTGCTGGCATACCATACCAACCACAAAACCAACGCAATCAGTAGTATAGATAGGGCTTCAGGTTATAAACGGATACAAACACACACGCACACACACATACATGCACACAGAGTCCCATGCACACGCAATATCTTATACTTGCTTGCTTAGGTGCGAAGGTATGTGTTTCATGTGCGTTAGTATATGTGTCTATAAATGTATAACGAAACGACATCCTGGTCGGGGACTCATGTTAGGCGTGGTGGTTGTTGTTTGGGTCTAGACGGCATTTCGCTCATTACAATTCATCGATTTCCACCCTACAACGTCGCCGCGACCATTCCCGCAAGCTATTGGTCTGACTATCTCATTCCCACTTTTGTAATTTTGCAATATCTTTTGTTGGTCGTCGTTGTTCCCTTTGGATCGTCTAACCTATCATTATTTCCTTGATTTCATCTACAACAACATTTTAACAACAACTTATAGTTTTCTCTGGGAATGAAACCTGATATTATTTCCTCTTTTATTGCTCGCATCTAATGGCGCAATCCATGGACATTCTTGAATGCTTTTCTGGGAACCTGAATGCTATCATCAATTTTCGTTATAATCTGCTGCAGCAGCGCCAGTACGAGTAACAGCAGAGTCATCAATATCATTACTCACTCTTTGCAAATTGTTTTCTTTTTCTCACATCTAGGAAATATCTAGCCCCCAACCCCTTCCCCGTATCTTTCATATTTGTCGTCATCTACACAATCATTGTTATCATTATATTTATCAATATCGCTAGAGACTTTGTTTATCATCGTCAGCGACGTTGTGTTTCGCTTAGCGCAACACTACCTTCGTCACACCGTGTCGTCGATCCCAAGCCAATTTTTCATATCTAATCCATTTTCACTTTGGCAACGAAGTGACCTTTTTAAATCTCTCTTTCTCCCTCTTTCTCTCTATCTCTGTCTCTCTTGCTTTCTTTCTATCATATACACTCAAAACCCATCCATTTCGTGTGCTGCCCTTCTGGACATATTCGTTTACATTCTGGCTTCGCTAAATGACCTTCCCGTTAGATTTTTGAATTCGTTTTACATTTTAGCTGCGTTCAATTATATCATTTCGAAATGAAGAGAGGCTCACACTATATCGTCATCATGAAATTGCTATATCGAAGTTGGCTGCTCTCATCATCAATAACCCATAACCACATCCACCTTTACGCTAACCATTCTAGTATTTTTCCCCAACAACAATTACCTTCCTGCATTTTTTTTTGGAAAAAATTCCCGCTTCTATCGGTACGCGTTGGTAGGTTTTATGTCGGATTATTTAGCTCTGCAAGTGTATACGTTGTATTGCTCGTCCCACCCACAACATTACCCTTCGATTTACGGCATGCAGCCGACCTCATTTATTATCTTATGCACTTTTTATATTTAGCTTTCGGTTAACTTTTACTTCGGGGACTTAGAGCCTTGAATGTGGTTGGACGTATTCTATTTTCGTATGGACAGCTGCATCGATGCGTTGCTGATGCAACGCCTGAGCGGATGCCAATGCAGATGCCGTTGCCGTTGGTTAATGTGTCGGTGGTGTTATCTGTACTCCTATCCATGTTCTCCCTATTCATATAATTTTATAGTAGCGGGTTTCTCTCATGTAATCAAACCAAACTTTTCTATTGACTGTATTGCCCTACACTCAGCAACGTTTTCGAAAATTTTCAGAGTTTAGCAGAATTCGCGCATTCCCTTGAGGTGTTCCTTTTGCTCTATCTTTGAAATGAATCATTTGAAAATTGAGCTTTAGCTTATCATCATCATCATCATCATCATCATCATCATAGTGTAGTTATTATTATCATTATCACCATCATCGTATTCCGGTAGATATATAAGATTTAGAACTGCTGATGGGACGCAAAGCGGTCGATTTCATTTCTGCCATTAATTCTTGTATGAGACGAGGATGAGGAAGTGTTTACCATTACGAAACGGTGCTCAGATGCTAGTCGTTAGTCGGTCCTCCATTCCATTTTCTGTGTTTTTGTGTACGACGAATTGTGTCGGTTAGACTGACTTCTCCCAGATATTTTCGACTATTCGAGTTACCGTTTGAAGTACGTTCATCTGTTTCACTCGTTCGTGGATTTCGAACTTCTCTCTCAGTCGTCAGCAAAAACAGAATTGACTTGAAATGGCATTAACTTCGTGCCAGGTTCGGTTATTCAGGGTTTTCTGGTATATAACGCAAGTTATGTATTCGTCATACCTGATGTTGGCAATATCACAAGCAGTAGCAATAAGCAATTTCTCGTTTGTTCGTTACGTGAATTACTATCGTGAATTCTTCATTTTGGCAGACTATTCTAAAGCGTTTTGTATATCTCAAATTATTATAGATTAGTTTTTTCATTGCTTGTCGCTCTTGTAGTATTTTCCGGTTCCTCGGACAAGGATGGACGATTATTCGTTTTTTATGCTCATACTTTTGCTTAAAAACAAGAGCTAAGAAATGAATAGAGAGTTAAAATTCTATTCGATTATCACTGAGAGGGGTTCATTACTTCATTACTATTCGATGTATTTTAATAAAATTTGTTTGGGTTTGAATCTTTTATATCATATTTCCCGAAGCATTAATTTCAATTTAGTATTCATATACGTACAAACATTATTACGTAAGAGTAATACATTATTACGTAAGAGTAAGTACGCGTAAGCGTAGCTTATTTTTACATATGTCATCATACGTAGGTGTGGCATACAAGCATCAATAATTATACATAGAAGCCATACCATTGCGTACATCATGCAGAACGAACAGCTCTTTATCACATCTGCCACAACTCTTCATCGTGTCCTTTTTAGGGAAGGGTTTACGAAAAATGGTCGGTATATACTTTCGGAATATTTCGGTTTAGGCTTTTACTTGAAATATCCGGTGTTTGAGCAGAAATGTTCTGTTTTCTCTGTTTCAGGATTATGTTTGATAGACGGTCGGTTCGGTCGGACGGTCGCTCAGTTTGTTCAATTTTTTCGGGGTAGTTGTGAATGATGTTAGAAATGAGGGACTCCATGCATACACATCATTTTTGCAGTAAGTAGATATATAATGCTATCATTAAATGTATTTACTGAACGAACAATGTAATTAAGTTTTTTGCAAAGTTCTTTTTTTGTAACTTTTCAATGTTTTTTATTCAGTTTTTTATTTCCTAGAAATTACTGAGTTTCTGTATACATTTTTTCCATTCCAAATAGATTCATCAGCGATCAGACCACCTGGTCCAACACATAATAATTATTCATGCATTTATTATTATGAGCATTGTTGGGAAACAGAGCGAAGAACTGCAAAGCAGAAAACATGCCATTCTTGTAAATATTAATCCGATTTATTTTTTTCGATTCTTTATGACAAAACATATTTAATTATTATAAAATTGCTAATTCGACATAATTTTGTATGTTTCCTTTTATTTAGGAGACCAAATGCGTGCATTACGAACCTCTTTTTAAGACATTCTTGATTCTGAAATTAACGATGCTTAAAACATATTTAATCTGTATAAGTAATCAATGTTCGTGAAGAGCTCAATGAAATAATGTTCAACTTTCATAACACAAAACATCAAAAACGAAATGAAAAGTGAAATGAAACAGAAAAAAAATTAAATAACGCCCACATTCGCTCTTAAATAACGTTTGAGTTAGGTAAAAAAGGTAAAAAGTTTCTATATCTTTTAAAAGTGTCCTCTCCTGTAACGCACATTCCTTTTGACTACGAGCTCTTCATGTGTTTCAACCTGCCCGGCCACGGCAAGCCAACTCCATCCCCGGAATTGTCCCGCCAATGTACTGTCTGTCGGCATTTTTGTTTTTCAGTCTGGCCTACTATTTTGACCGTTTTATTATTCCGTGGAAATTTTATGTTTTCCAGGAAAAAAGAAAAGATATAGTCCATTAAGACCTTTCAGTTTTCATATAAAACTACCTTTGGGTTAATTTAATTTCGGCGGCATTTCATGAAGCCCCCGAAAAACCAAGTATTGAGTTTTGAATTGTTTTACCTTCGGGTAGTACATTTACTTAATTCTACTGTTTTTAAAGCATTTAAACAGGTGTGGTAGGTGTAGGAAAGAAATGCATATTCTTACTCAGAATCAACTCCTGAGTCGATTTAGCCATGCCAGTTGTTCGCCTTTGTGTCTGTGGAAATCACGATTATAGCCGAGCGGAAAGAGATATCGACAAGAAATCTGGTATGGGTATTCTTGGAAATTATACGTCGTTTGAGTTCAAGTCGTCGTTAATTTTCCTACTTGTTGATTATTCTATTATACAATTATATACTATTATTTATACTATTTTACTATATTATCATATACTATTTTCAAACATCAAATATTTTTTGTTGTTGACTATTGATTTTTTCAAACATCATACCGCAATTCAGAAATATTTTCATTGAGGATACATTTCAGTCAAATCAATTGAAGGTAGTTTTGAATTTGATGTTATTTAGAACGTATTTTATAAAATCATTGATAGCTTGCTTTGAATCGGATGGGAATGTCATTACCTCTCTCTTATTTTTACTATCCTTTCTGCATTTTTCATGGACGGAAATGAGAACGGTAAAATGGTAAATAAAGCTTTAGGGGTCGATGCAGTGAATAAATAAATAATTCAGTAAATCAATGAATAAATGAATAAAAATAGAAAGAAATAAATGAGTAAATAAATAAATACATGAGTTAATAAATAAATAAACACATAAAAATGAAAATGAAAAAGCAAATAAAATAATAATTAAATAAATGAGCAATAAATAAATGATTAGATGATTAGATAACAAAAAGCTAAATATATATATTATAAAAGGGAAAAAACAAACAATTAAATTAAAAAGAATACACGAAGCTGATTAATAAACTTATCGCCCTAACGGAGCAATTAAACCTAAAGCAAGAACCTTAACATCGGCCCGGCCAACGCTTATATACCCTATTTTCAATCGCAATCAGCCTGTTATGTCAATGAATATTCGGGCCAAATTTCATACAAATATTTTCCGTCGTTGGACTGCAATTGCGATTTTCACAGACAGACACACAGACGGACAGACAGACAGAGCGTCGAACGGACATGAACAAATCGCCTCAGGACGTTATTCAACGCAAGAATATATATGCTTTTATATACCTGCAGCACCTCCTGTAATGAATTGCGGAAGAAGTATCGGTAGATGTAGGCGAGTAGAGCCCATCCCTCGGGTGCAGGCCATAAAAATTATCAAAAATTATAACAAAAATAATCAAATAATTTGTTTATCAACACGGTTGAGCTCTTTTAGCTCGATACACTTTTTCCAGTAAAGTTTAGTTGTTCTAATATATATTTTATCATAAAAAACATTGGGCTCCTCAAAATCCCATCTACCGCATATATCACATCTTCAACGTTCATCAACCTCTTATCACAGAGCAATGTTTTAGGAGCGGATTGTTGTGGGTGGGAGGGGTGTTTTATATCTGGCGCATGGGGTACATAAGGGAGATTATACTTTAAATTATTCACGTTGTTCTTGTTGGAATGTGAGCAAATGCGGCACACAGCCTTGCGCACAACTTCCACGTGCCCAAAATATTCTGTCAATATGCGATATAATCGCACTTTTTGATATGACTAGCACTATTTTCCACACTTTTAATCGACGGTAATTTCTGCACTGTTCGACCACTTCGAGTCCGTTCTCGCAGCTCATACAGCTTCGTTTAAAATTCTCCAACCGAGTACTCTTTTACTGAAAACGAAGCTACAGAATCAAGTATCTTCAACTGAAGGTTCGAAGCTACGATTTTGATAATGTGGACTCTTCTACTTGATGACGTTCAATCACATAACGATTTCCAAATTGTTCATATTCAAAAAATTTACTTTTATTGATGGCTGTTAAAAAAGTAAGAAAGTGTATTAGACAACGTAGCGTATTCAAACTTGAAACTTTATCCTCCTGCAGTTGGTATTATTTATCTTTCTTCATGAGGCGGATCAACTAATTTTTGCACTACCAATCAATAAATATAAAAATAAATTACTAACTAAATATGGAAATATGGACCTAATACAAATTTATAGTTACAATTCAATTACAATTCCCTTTTAGTATTACAATTAATTTCACTTGATTAGTTTAGATCTACTAATTCATATGTCACACAGGCTTTATCAAGAAACTCACCATTTTCAATACTAAACGGCTTATGATGAGAATGAATATTCGGGCTAAGTTTTATAGACATATGGACAGAATATATATATATATATATATATATATATATATATATATATATATATATATATATATATATATATATATATATATATATATATATATATATATATATATATATATATATATATATATATATATATATATATATATATATATATATATATATATATATATATATATATATATATATATATATATATATATATATATATATATATATATATATATATATATATATATATATATATATATATATATATATATATATATATATATATATATATATATATATATATATATATATATATATATATATATATATATATATATATATATATATATATATATATATATATATATATATATATATATATATATATATATATATATATATATATATATATATATATATATATATATATATATATATATATATATATATATATATATATATTATATATATATATATATATATATATATATATATATATATATATATATATATATATATATATATATATATATATATATATATATATATATATATATATATATATATATATATATATATATATATATATATATATATATATATATATATATATATATATATATATATATATATATATATATATATATATATATATATATATATATATATATATATATATATATATATATATATATATATATATATATATATATATATATATATATATATATATATATATATATATATATATATATATATATATATATATATATATATATATATATATATATATATATATATATATATATATATATATATATATATATATATATATATATATATATATATATATATATATATATATATATATATATATATATATATATATATATATATATATATATATATATATATATATATATATATATATATATATATATATATATATATATATATATATATATATATATATATATATATATATATATATATATATATATATATATATATATATATATATATATATATATATATATATATATATATATATATATATATATATATATATATATATATATATATATATATATATATATATATATATATATATATATATATATATATATATATATATATATATATATATATATATATATATATATATATATATATATATATATATATATATATATATATATATATATATATATATATATATATATATATATATATATATATATATATATATATATTCATTCATAATTGTTATTCATTCATAATTTTTCGTGAATTAATTCTAGTTCCTTCAAATTAAATTTGCAATACAAAATACAATTCCTTCGAATTGTATGCTATCAGTAATTGAAGGAATCCTACTTAAAACTTTTTATACAATTGGTTCTAAAATTGGTCATTTAATTTTATGAAGTTTTTATCTACTATGTAGTAAAATATTTTGTCGTAATAAATAATATCAATAAATTGAATATTATTTCCATTTATGCAAAAGCAAAAGTTTATTTTTCGTTAAATACCGAAATCTGCAATCGCATAGTCATAAAATAACATTCGAGAAAAATGGCTTATATAATAAGAGTAGTCCATTAATTTAAGACTGGTATAAATAAGTAGCAATATGTGCAGTTACGTAAGGGGTATAAAACGTGTTGTGATCATCTTATTAAAGGCACTAGGTTGGATTCCTTATGAGATTTGTTTTTGAACCTTGTTCGGAGTGGGTGGGTATCCCGATAAAAGGTAGGTAATAGGGGATAAGAATTGTTGCCCGGAAGGGCGGAGTTGGGGTTGATCGCATTAGTTGATAAGGGGGAGAGCTAATGTTGCTTGATTTCAGAACATTTTCAAGGAAGAAAGACGCAAATCTTTCATTTGTTGATTATCTAAATTTTGTATGTTGGTAATGATTTTTTCATTGCTTCATGAAATATTATAAAAGTTTTATATAAGGTATAATGAAGGTTCGATTTCAGATGCACTGGATATACAAGTGTTGGAGTGTTTTTTATTAACTGATTTAAAGTGTTTATTAAGGGATAGGCGCAGTATTTGTGTCTCAAACATTTCTAGCTCCATGCAACTGATTGAGAGAGGGAAAGCCGGCGTGGAAAAGTGTTTGATGAAATTAGCCTGACCTGATTGGCCAAATATGTTGTTAAAATTAACTTCTAAATCATTGAGATATGGTTTAAAGGGGACTGAATCATTATATGTTTGTAATTGCAGTTTTTTTCATCGTTAACTTTTTACTATTACTATTATACTAACTTTTTACTATAAGGTCCAGTTGATTTTTTTTTTTTTGGCATTGCAATTTTTGATAACTGTTTCGATTTCTGAAGCGGATGTTAGGAACTGAGGTTTAATTGAAAACAAAGCAATACTATTATGATCGAAGTTAAAGATTCGGGGTGAGAGATTATATCTTAACTCATGAATGGTGGCTACAACCCGTGCTACCACGCTTTAGATCTATAAAATCAATATATTTTAAAAGAAGTCGTTAGAGGTATGTAATGATAAGTAAAGCAGGAATCAGGAGGGGGTGGCCCGAGAAAGTTTTTAGTTTCTCTGAACATTGAGGGGAAGGACGAATTACCAATATTAGTAGGTCAAGTTGCTTGCTTATTCTGTCCTCCGCGGAGAGTGTTCTCTCTTGCTCGCTCGCTCCTCTTTTCATTTTATTGTTTTGAAATTGATAGGTTTTAAGAACAGTGCCAGGGACGATTGCATTCGACTCTACATTGATTTCTTCACCTTCAAAA